>JASVEL010003322.1:0-346770 GCA_032618575.1 Nicotiana noctiflora
CCTGATGCTACACTTCTGTGCGTTTTTGCACAGGTCCAGGTTACGATCAGGAGCAGCAGCAGCAGTAAATAGATTGCGTGGGAGTTGATCATATTTGAGACCGAGGTAGCTTGCAGACGTCCGCAGGCCCGGCGTCTCTTTCTTTATTTATGTTATTAGTTGTAGTCTCTTTGTTCCGAGACAAACAGAATTATGTTATATTTCTTTCAGACTTTTATGTGTAGTATTCCATAGTAGTTCGTGAGTTGGTGACTCCAAGTCTTGGGTAGAGGATTTCAGTATGATTTTTACCGTGTGATTTATTATTTCTATTTCGATAAAGTATTCCGCATTTATTTAATTAAAATTGTGTTAAAAACATGATAGTACGAATACAGTGGCATGCCTAGCTACCACGAGTAGGCGCCATCACGATCCCGATATTGGGGGAAAATCCGGGTCGTGACACCCCCCCCCCCCCAAAAGACACCTTCTTGCGTCTCTAATACCCCTTTCTTTACCAAAAACCCAATAAAAGACTTCAAATTTGAAGTCTGAAATCTGAAAAGAAAAGAAAAGAAAACTGAAAACAAAGAAGAAAGAAAAAGAAAAAGACCAAGAAAAAGAAAAGAAAAATGGGGAATGCTCAGGAGACCAATCCTATAAGCTAAGTCCCCTCTCCATCTCTTTGATTCTGTTTTGTTGATTAAGCATACTTCTCTGTGTATTTAGTTCTGTTTTCTTTGATTTAGTTGATTAATTAGTTGCATGTTTAGATTAGTTTCTTCCTTTTGAAATGATTTCTTGTTATAAATCTGTTTCTCTTGATAACAAGCTTCATTGGTCTCTTTGATAAACTTGTCTATTACGCTTGATTAAATATGCTCGAGCCTTTTTAGGGTTTTTGTGAGTTTGAACATGAAAAATATTCTGAATATATCTCTTTATGTCAAATCTGTTATGTTATGCCTGAATCTGAGTTGTGAGTTGTTTAATTGAAATTCAACCATATTCAAATTTCTCTTTGAGTTTTGGTTAGATGATAAATGATTCTGATTTATGGCTATGTGTGCAAATTGATATGAAAAGCTATGTTTGTGATAAGTTCATGTTCTAGACTACAATTAGTCTTATTATGCTTTAGGGGATATTGGTTAGAGCTGTAATAGATAAGTAGTTAGATAATTGGCTAATTCTGAAAGTATGTTAAGTAGTTTAATTGGCAAAAATTGAAAATAACATAAAAAATAGTCACAATTGAAATAAGTAATAGAGTGGTCAGTACTGAAACTGGTCAATTTTGTAATTCTTTAGGCTTAAATCTAAATGGTCAGTTCTGAACTGGTTAACTTTGTAATAATAAGCTAAAATCTAAAATTGGCTAAGTTTTGCAAGTCTTAACCTAATTCTAAGTGGCCAGTGTTATAATAATAACTAATTTTGCAAAGCCAAGTCCAAAACACTGGACTGGCTAAATCTGAAAGGTTTAATCCCTAACAAATAAGCAGGCTAATCCTGCAAATCAATTCTAATAGACAATAATGAAAGATACTTCTTAAAAGATGTTAAAATTGAAAAGAAATTAAAGTCCAAATCTAGCTAAGTCTTAAATGACTTATGAAATACTGGCAAGTAGTTAAATAAGGTACAAAAGCTGTACACCAGACCTTAGATAGGTCGGGTAAATAGTAACTAATAACAGGGGCATAAAAGGAATGAAAAATGACATAATTGTAGATTTAATAAAGCTTATAAGGACAAATTAGACATATATGCTTAGTATTTCTGTAATAATGCACAAAACAAAGGGGGTAATAGACCCAACAAAAAGGTTTAATGGTTAATAACCCTAGCAAGTGAGGGTACATTAGTAATTGACCCCAAATAAAAGCTAATAGATCCCCTATGAGAGATGGAAGTAATTGGAGTTTGCTATTGCTGTTAGAGCTCTCTGATGCTAAACAGAATGCTAGTGCTGCTAACAATAAAGTTGCACATTGTTTTTGTTGGCAGTCTTTGTCATTGTTTCAAACATTCGTTTATAACGGTGATGTCTGAATCAATTTGTGCACTCCACGGTTAATATGTATCAAGTTACTTTGCCCACCTAGCTCGGGTAACTAAGATTAAGGTACACCAAAATACTGATTGACATGATCAACTTCATTTTCTCTATGCTTCTCACTCGTAGACTAGTAGTAAAGGATGTACAAACGTGTGTTACGTTCTCGGACATCCTCAATTAATCAGAGAAAGTTGTCCTTGTGACGAATGGGGTAAATAGTAGTGGTGTTTTAAAAATAGTATCCACATACTAAGGTGAGCAGTGGGAATTAGTGGGGTGTGTTTTGAGGCGGAACGAGAATTTGAAGTTTATGGGTTGGAGAGTCTAATCCTTTAAAGTTTGTTGGTAACATGCTTGCTTCGCCGTGTGTGTGGGGGGTGGAGTGGGGTGGGAGGGTTATTGGTAATAGGCAACAAAGACTGAGCATTTAAATGTGCAGAGACAAAAAGATTTTCCAATCCTAACACATCCCATTGGTAGTTTAGTACAAGAGAAACCGCGTTTTGCTGCAATTTCCAGTTCTTCACAGTCAGATATTTTCTCAACTAAATATAGCAAAATACATACACACATAGACAAAATATATGGAAATTAAGCTTAAATTAAAGAGCAGCAAGCTGCTGAATGTTGATAGGATAAACAACATCAGGACCACCACTAAAAGCTCTCCTTCCAAATAAGATATTCACTGCTTCAGTTGGGTGAAATGCATCCCAAAATATGTATTGATCTCTGTTTGGACATGGTGTTTGCAATGGTAAACATGTTATTTGCCCTCTGTTCCTCCCTATTCCACAGCACCCTTTGTTAATCACGCTAAATCCTGCAATTACAAACAAGTCGGGTCAGCTATATGAATTTTAAATATTCTATGTTAATCCAATGGGCTTCGCAACAACAGCAACAAGAAAACCATTATATTCCCACATGTGAGATCTAGAGAAGGTTAGAGGCGGATGCAATGTATCGGTATGGAGTTTAACTGAACCCACTACTTTTGACTCAATATAAATTTATATGTAAAAATTTATTAATATTGCCATATGTGGCAATCTGAACTCATAACTTTAAAAACACAGTGGATTCAATGCTAAAAACCTTAAAAAGTTGAACCCATAATATTTAAATTCTAGATATGCTCTAGAGAGATTACTTTCACTAAGCCCTCGACTCAGAAAAAGTGAGAAGGAGAAAAGCTAGAGAAGTAGTACTACCAAATAGTAACAACAGAGAAGTACGATAACCGAAATGAATATCCAAGGGGCTTCCCATGAGTTCAATATCATAAGAAGAAATAATTAGATAAGGAAAGTTGTAAATATTTACTTACCATATACTCTGTAATTGGTAAGGAGCTCTTGGAACATGTTTTTGATGTCAATGTAGATGAATTTTGAACCAGGAAGATTGGTATTTAAGTTGCTAAGCATTGACTTAACATTGTTACTGAATGGCAAAATAAGCTGATTCACTTCCTCTGAGCACACGTTACCATTACCCTTTGCAAGAATGCTTGGAATGCAACCCATTAGTCCTACTCCACCAATCACAAATTTTCTAGCTCCCAAATTATACAATCTCTGCAATTAAAAAAGAAAATTTTAATATAATAACATTCATTAGATATTAAAAGAAGGCATTCATGAAGAAAAAAAACATTTAAAAAAGGTTGGGCTGCCCGGTGCACAAAGCATTACGTATTAACATAGGGTTCGGGAAAAGGTCTTTAACCCAAGAGGTGTGATGTAGACATAAGTGGTTGCTTTTGTTGCTTGAAATCATGACCTATTGGTCTCAGAAAGACAATTTTATCGTTGTATTGAGGTATTCACGAGGACAAAAAGAATTTTAAAAAAAAAAGGACAGGGCAGTCCGGTGCACAAAGCACCCTCTATTCATGCATAGTTACCAATTTTCTAAGGGATGTGATGTAAACAACCTACCATAATACAAGTACTAATGGCCGCTTCTATAGCTCGCACCTGTGACTTATATATAGGTAACATGGAAACAATTTTACTGTTGTCCCAAAGCTCCCCTTAAAGGATAAAAAATAAAGAAAGGAAGAAATATATATCTTACAGTAAGTTGTTGGCTATACTGTTGAACCAAGAGATTGGCATATTGCTGAGGATTGTAGCGATTCTTAGTGTCATAATTAGGCATTAGATAATTATTGAGGTAGTCATTGCTTCCCATTCCAACAAAGAACATGCACTTGGCTAATGCTTGTGCTACATCTGGTGCACCAAGATTGTCTGTGATTTGATCAAGTGTGTTCTCAAAGTTCTTGATTTGCTGATTGAATGGAATTCTCCCAACCTGGAATATAATATCCGAAAGTAACAAAACTCAAATAATTATTAATTTAAGTTCCTTTGTTGGATTTCCTTCTTGATCAATAACAACTGTAACATTGTCAATAAATATGAGTATATTAATTAGGAAATGCAATAATTAAGAACTTACAAAGTTTCTACCAGTAATATCAAGAATCCCAGCAGCAGCAGAAGCATAGTTCACTCCATAGCGCATTTTGTCTCCTGAAGTATCTGCTGAAGCTTCTGTGTATGGTGGAATGAGTGGTAGTCCTAGCAGTTCAGCTGTGCATGTACATGCCAATTAAGTATCAGAATTAATTTTCTGATTTGTTTTCTTGCTCAATTATTATTATATTAACTAAATATATTCCCTTTAGGTATATTATCAAGCCATTCTTATAACTTCTGTTTGGCTATATATAGGTTAAAAGGGTATTATATGGAAAAAGATTCTTGCTATTACCATCCGAGGCGAACCCACTTGTAATAATATATGAGGTGTCACGTACAGGACCCGTAAGCTTCCGTAAAAATTTTATGTATTTATGTATCTATACCTTGAAAATTATGATTAAAATCCTATGTCCGCCACTAATTACAATAGATTTCTAATATTTTTAAATATCCCTAGTTTTTATGTTAGATAGTGATTCCACTTATTGGAAATACAATGAAAATTAATAACAAGTAAAGTAATAGTAGTATATAACTTGTTGTCACGATTAAATCAACACTCGAATATAAACCCTAATATTTAGTTTAACACATTGGATATAAGCTTATTACTACTCCTTCAAGCCTAAACACCCGCATAATATAATTTCCATCTCATGCAAAATAGCATCTCTATATATAAACATTTAAAATTCCCTGCAGTAAGAGTAGGAAAATTAACATACGTTAACAAGAATCAAGAAGGTATGCAAAAATGAAAACAAATTCCATGCGATAAGGGCAGCCTAGTGCACAAGGCATCCCTGTTTATGCAGGGTCTAGGAAAGGACCGCACCCGGTATTATGCAGACAACTTAAAAGAGCATACCGGTGCACTAAGCTCCCTTTATGCGTGGAGTCCGTGAAAGAGCCGGACCACAAGGGTCTATTGTACGCAACTTTACCTTGCACTTCCGCAAAATACTGTTTTAACGGCTTGAACGAACTCATGACATTCTGTTCACGTGACAACAACTTTAACCAAAAAGCATGTGTGTTAAATTTAATTACCAATTTCATCAACCATAGTGTAACCATTGGAGAAGCGACCGGTAGGGCCACCATCAAAATCAATCCCATAAGGGAAGTAGTTAGCTTTTGCAAAAGAGGGCAAGTTGTTATTATTGCCATTATCTATCAATGAATCTCCAAATATAAACATGGCTGGAACCAATGCCCTTCCTCTTCCACCAGCTTCTGGTGCCAATGCATCATTCACTTCTTGACATATTGCACTATTCACCAACAATAACACCACAAATAATGTACAAGAAAATATCCTTATAACTCTAGCCATTTTTCCTAAACGTAATAGAAGTGTTATATTCTTTTTTTTTCTTTTTCTTTTCTTGACAAGTTTATGATGAGAAAATGAAGGGAATGTGAGGGTTTAATAGAGGGAAGAATAGCGGTGGTTGGAGAGGAGTGAATGCTTTCATCTGTAAGCTGTTCTTTGCAGTAAATGAGTAAATATTATACTGGAACTCTTTTTGGAAATTTTGAGATTCAAAGACATATGGGCCGCATTTTTTGCCATTAATATATCGGTTAAGGGTCTGATTTGTCCATCTACTATCATAAATAAGCCTTATTTATCATCCGTTTACATTTTCTATCAAAAATATCCCTACCGTTATATTTTAGGGTCATATTTATCCTTACACGTTAAAAACTACATCCTTTCTTTTAAAATCCGGCAAAGGACCAAATATACCCTTCTGCTTTCAAATTTTGTTTACTTGTACCCTTCATTATACTATTAAATTTTTTAAAGAATTTTCTTTTTGTAAAACTTAAAAAAATTGCTTAAACATACTCAATGACTAGAAGACGGCTATCAATCGCTACACAACTTCACTATAACAAATTTGATTATCAATGATGAATTATTTTGTCACCTATGATTCACTTTTCGTCGCCAAAGATTTTTTGAGACGTAATTTGTCAATCTTTCGTCTCTAAAACACCGTCACTAATAACATATAAAGACAACTTGTGTTTTGTCGCCAAATAATAAAGTATTAAGTATGAAATTCTTTTTCGTCCACAAATACGTAATATTTATAACAAATTTATTTGTCATAAAATGAACCAAGAAATCGTACTTAATAATATGGTTTCGTCACTAAAAGGTGCATTAATGTCGATGAAACTACCTCGTCTCTAAAAAATTAGTTTAATTAGTGACGACGTCAAATGTCTCTTAAGATATGTGTGTTTCGTAGTTAAAAAATCGTAATTTTGTCACTAAAGACCACCTTTTATCTACAAAAAAGTATTTCGTCACTAAATATATAATTATAATTTTGTAGTTAAAACTATCCGAAATTGTAAGACCCTAATGGGCAACCTCAACACAACCAGATATATTCTATAAATTGTAAGACCTCAACACGCATGACAAACTGTAAGACCTCAATAGGCATGATAAAATTGTAAGACCTCAACGGGCATAAAAATCCCGGTATTTAGGCCATCCGTCGCATTTGTAAGAATCCCTAACGGGCATACCCTCGACCCCTATTTTTATTTTTTCCAGCTTTTTTTAATTTTAAAATTTTGTTGTGTCGCGATTGATAGCCATCTTCTAGTCATCGAGTATGTTTAAGCAATTTTTTTAAGTTTTACAAAAAGAAAATTCTTTAAAAAATTTAATAGTATAATGAAGGGTACAAGTAAACAATATTTGAAAGCAGAAGGGTATATTTGGCCATTTGCCGGATTTTAAAAGAAAGGATGTAGTTTTTAACGTGTAAGGATAAATATGACCCTAAAATATAACGGTAGGGATATTTTTGATAGAAAATGTAAACGGAGGATAAATAAGGCCTATTTATGATAGTAGAGGGACAAATCAGACCCTTAACCGTTAATATATTAGTCTTCTGATCATTCCCATGCTTTTTTGGACGAAAATCATTTTTAGTTCGTGGTCCAAATTATTTTACATTTGATAGCCACAAGGGTGGAGTCCATTACTCAAATAACCAAGCAACTACCCCAAATTATCTCTTAAAGTCACTTTCCTTTCGTTTGTAACAACAAAGTCAGTGAACTATGACTATTGCACTCAGGAGGTCACTCATGACTATACATATATATTACATACACGAATTAATATAACATATTTTACCCTATACAGATAGTCCATCTGCTTTCCAGTAACACAACTTTGTATCGTCGGAAAAGTTGGTAGAAATATAATAATATTTTTTTTGTTAGTTAAATAATATACTAATATAATTGACCATAATTTCAAGAATATATAATGTATTTTATAAAAATATCTTTATTTAAATAATTATTTTATATTACATGCATGGAATATATATTTTATAATATTTATTTTTAATTTTTTGTTATTAATACTAATATTTTATATTACATGCATGGAATATATATTTTATATTATAATTTTCTCGTTTCAAGAATCACTGAGCAGCCACCCCCATTTCGTTTTCTTTTTCTCTTTGTTCCTTACCTCTTCCGATCTGAAATCTCTCCCAAATCTTTCTCCATCTTCCCTTTTTCAGCTTTTCTCGCTTCCATATTATTTTTTTTTTCTTTTTTTGATATCTAATTTGTTTCCACTGTTTTGACCGTTGGAGTAATAGCAGCAACGGTTCTTTTCTCTTTGCAGAAGTTACTTCTTTGGTTTTGCTATTTTCTCCTAATGTTTTTCTTTGCAGAAGGTACTTCTTGCCCGCCGACATCGGTTCGCTGGAGCATTACGGCGGTGTCTCTAATTTTACTGTTGAGTAGCAGGAATAATTTCAAAGTTTTAGCAGAAAGTTACTGCTGTTTTCGGATTAATCAACACAAGGTGTTAATTGCGGCAGACGAGGCGAGCTTGCGATAGTCGGAAGAGTAGAGGGAATCGAACTCCGTCCGGGAAGTGCAAGAGCTGAAAGTAGTCAACTTCAGGAGCATCAAAACCAACTATCAGGTTATTATTTTCTCCGGGAATTGGTACCTCCCGATCCCTTAATTACATTGTACTCATACTGCGTTTCCTAGCTACCTTTCTGTGTGGTTCTCCCGGGCGCTATATATCATACTCTTCTCCTCGTATATTGCTAAATTTCGGGTGTGCATCTCTGGTATTCGTAGACGGTAAGAGGGATACTGTCCGCGGCTGGGAATGGTAGTATAAGGTCATGTCCTCGGGGGATGGGGGTGGGGGTAGGGATGGGCAGGGGGATAGGGAATGGCTCTGGGGGCGGCTCGAGAGGTAAGGGTAGTAAGGTGTTAGCGAACGTTTTGCGTTTAAGAATAGGGTCGTGGAACGTAGGCACCCTGACTGGTAAGTCCTTGGAGCTGGCACAAATTCTTCAGAAGAGGACGATCAACATAGCTTGTTTGCAGGAGACCAGGTGGAAAGGGTCGAAGGCGAAGAATGTAGACGGAGCTAAGCTATGGTACTCTGGGTTCGTGAAGGGTAAGAATGGAGTAGGTATCTTAGTGGATAGGTAACTTCGGGAGTCCGTGGTCGAGGTTAGGCGAGTGAATGATTTGTTAATGTCTATTAAGTTGGTTATAGGCGGGTGCGTCCTCAATGTCATCAGCGCTTACGCGCCCCAAGCAGGATTAGAGGAGGAGGTCAAGAGGCGCTTTTGGGAAGACTTGGACGAATTGGCTAGTAGTATTCCTCTATCTGAGAAGTTGGTTATTGGAGGAGATTTTAATGGCCACATTGGTGCCGATGCTGGGAGTTATGGTGAGGTGCATGGGGGCTATGGGCTCGGGGTCAGAAACAGATGAGGTTCTTCTCTGCTTGATTTTGCCAGGGCTTACGATCTTTGAATTGCGAACTCGGCTTTTCAGAAAAGGGAGGAACACTTGGTGACTTTCAAAAGTTCAGTAGCAAGGACTCAGATAGATTACCTCCTCATCATACGGAACGATAAAGGGTTGTGCAAGGACTGTAAGGTGATCCCGGGAGAGTGCCTCTCGACTCTTCACAGACTCCTAGTGATGGATGTCGGTATATGGGTGAAGAGGAAAAGGACGGGAGCTTGGGGCTGGCCGAGGATTAGGTGGGGAGCCTTGACTAAGGAGAATGCCTTGGAGTTGGAAAGGAGGTTAGTTGATGGAGGTGCCTGGAGAAGTTTTGGGGAAGCGGATGCTATGTGGTCTGTGACGGTTGATCTAGTTAGGGAGGCAGTGCGGGATGTGCTCCGAGTAGCCAAGGGATATTCAGGCAGGCATCAATGTGACTGGTGGTGGAACGAGGCTGTCCAAGGAAAAGTGGAGGCAAAGAAGGCGGCGTTTGCTCGGATGGCGGAGAGCTCGAGCGAGGAGGAAAGGAGGGTGAACATGGACCGCTATAAGAAAGCGAGGAGGGATGCGAAGTTGGCGGTCACAGAAGCAAAGAATGCAGCGTTTCGGCGCATGTACAAGGAATTAAAGGAGAAATAAGGGGACAGGAAGTTGTTTAGGTTGGCTAAAGTGAGGGAGAAGAACGCGCGGGACCTAGACCAAGTTAGGTGCATCAAAGACGAGGGTGGTAGAGTTCTGATGGAGGAGGCTCAGGTCAAGCAGAGGTGGAAAGCATACTTCTGAGGCCTGCTCAACGGGGAAGGGGATCAAGACATAGAGTTAGGGGAGCTGAGGGACCCAGAGCGCCATATGGATTTGGGGCTCTACAGTCGCATTAGGGTAGAGGAGGTCGTGGAGGCTTTGCGTAGGATGAGTAGGGGTCTAGCGACCGGACCAGGTGAAATTCCGGTGGAGTTTTGGAAATACATGGGTAGGGCAGGAGTGGAGTGGCTGTCCAGGTTGTTCAACGCGATCTTCATGTCCAAGAAGATGCTTAAGGAGTGGAGGTGGACCATAGTTGTGCATGTGTATAAGAACAAAGGTGACATCCAGTGTTGCAATAACTATAGAGGCATCAAATCACTAAGACACACCATGAAAGTATGGGAGCGGGTGGTTGAGCCGAGGATGAGGGCGATGACGTCAATCTCGGTGAACCAGTTTGGTTTCATGCCGGGCCGCTCCACCACAAAAGCTATCCACTTGGTCACGAGATTGGTGGGAAAGTTTAGGGACAAGAAAAAAGACTTGCACATGGTGTTTATCGATTTGGAGAAGGCGTACAACAAGGTTCCAAGAGAGGTGTTATGGACGTGCCTGGAGGCGAAGAGCGTGCCGGAGGACTACATTAGGTTGATCAAGGATATGTATGATGGCGCTAAGATGAGGGTTAGGACGGTGGGTGGCGACACTGACCACTTTCTGGTGGAAATGGGGCTTCACCAAGGATCGGCGCTTAGCCCCCTCCTATTTGCTTTCGTGATGGATGCTCTAACTCGGCATATCCAAGAAGATGTGCCATGGTGTATGATATTCGCTGACAATATTGTCTTAATAGACGAGTCGAGGGTCGGTGTTAACGAGAGGTTGGAAGTCTGGAGACAGACCCTCGAGTCAAAGGGTTTCAGGCTAAGCAGGTCTAATACTGAATATTTAGAGTGGAAGTTTAGCTCCGAGCCGAGCGAAGAAGGAGTTGGTAGGGATGTGAAGCTTGGTTCTAAGGTCATCGCTAAGAAGGAAAGTTTCAGATATCTTGGGTCGGTAATCCAGGGTGACGGAGAGATCGCCTGTCCTCACCGAATAGGGGCTGGGTGGTCGAAATGGAGGCTTGCATCAGGAGTCTTGTGTGACAAGAGAGTGCCATAGTATCTCAAGGGGAAGTTTTATAGAGTTGTGGATGTTGTACGGGGAGGAGTGATGGCCAATAAAATACTCCCATATCCAGAGAATGAACGTAGCGGAGATGAGGATGCTCAGGTGGATGTATGGGCATACCAGGTTGGATAGGGTCAAGAATGAAGTTATTCGGGAAATGGTATTGGTAGCCCCAATGGATGAGAAGCTGCAAGAAGCGAGACTCAGGTGGTTCGGGCATGTGTGGAGGAGAAGCCCTGATGCATTGGTGAGGAGTTGCGAGCGGTTGTCGATAGTTGGCGCGAGTCGTGGCAGATGGAGGCCCAAGAGGTATTGGGAGGAGCTGATTAGGCGAGACATGACTGTTATGCGGATTTCCGAGGACATGGCTCTTGATAGGAAAGTCTGGAGGTCTAGTATCAAGGTTGTAGGTTAGGGGCTTCTATTCTTTCGCGGGATAAGGATGGGTCGGGGGGGAGGGTTCCTGATAGGTTAATATCTCTGTGAGTACTCCTAGAATTACTAATGCATTATGTCCATGTTGTTGCTTTGTTTACTCTGCCCTTTTATATGTCAGTCTTTTTTGTGGTTTATTCTGGATTCACTAATGCTTTTCCTTTTGTTTTGTTTTTGTTTTTCTCCCTTTCTCGATTTTACGCCGAGGATCGATTGGAAACAGTCTCTCTACCCTATCCGGTAGGGGTAAGGCCCACGTACATATTACCCTCCCCAGACCCCACCCTGTGGGACTATACTGGGTAGCTGTTGTTGTTGTTGTTATTAATACTAAAAAAATTTTAAAAAGTAAAAAGAAGATAAATGTTTAGAATATAGAGGGTAAAATACATATTTGGCAATAGAAAATTTAAAAAAATCTAGTTGAGTGATCTTTTGAGTGCAATAGGCATAGTTCAGTGACTTTGTTGTTAGAAACAAAAGAAAAGTGACTTTAGGAGATAACTTGGGATAGTTGAGTGACCACTTGAGTAATTGACTCCGCAAATATATATATATATATATATATATATATATATATATATATATATATATATATATATTGTTTGACCCAAAAGCTATCGGTTGCTTTATGAGTTAGGGACAATCAAAGATTATAAAAAGGGTAAATCGGAATCAATGGTAATATATCCAAAGATCGATCTTTGGATTCGTGTAAAAGTTGTTCTTATAAAATTGTAGTGGATCTTGATGAAGTGTTTAAGCAAGTTAGCAACAGAGAGATAAAATAGAGAGAGAATGATAGATAGAAAGAGAGTTGTATTATTATTGACTAATAATACTTGCCTTACAAATGACGGGGACCCTTCCTTATATAGAAGGATGGTCCCCTCGCCAACACATTACATCATTTCAAAGCTACTATTATTACAATGGCGGTATAGGGGAGGGGAAGTCGGGGCGTCTATACGGGCAAGTCTGTTGATACGCCTCTATGGTCGGGGGCGTACCCCTTTCGTCTTATAGACGTTAGAGAGGATATCGCCTGACATCTATAGCCGTATAAGGATACGTGCTCGACCCGTATTATATTCGAGTCGGTCGTATGAGGATATGTGCTCGACTCGTCTTACATCTTATTCGACCCTATACAGTTAGTCCCTCCGCCTATTGGAGATGTATTCGGCATATATCTGCAATGGGTGGATAAAGTCGACCCGTACTGGGTCTATATGTATACACACACATGGCACATTCTTATAAACCATCGTTTGCTGATGGCGTGCGTCATAATTGCGATTGCTACCGAGGTAGGCCCGAAAGGCGATTTGACATTTCGATTTCCCGCCTCTTTTCTGGTGCAAAACTCTTTGAATCCCGTGTAGTGGCTTATTATAAATAGTGAGAGGTTTCAAGTCTTCCTATTCATTGGATCATCAGAAAGTTCTCCCATACTTTTGTCTTTAGTCTTTTCTTGATAGAACTGCAACTTTTTTCGTTGAACTTGTATTTCGTTGTTATACCTTTAGAATAAAGGCTTCTAAAAATGGCTAAGGGTGGTCGCCATCGTGGAACAGACGAGGGTGAAGCTACTTCCAGGTTTTTCCGGTCATCAAGGGATGGCAAGAAGTCTCGCAAACCACTCGTCCCCCAATCTGTAGATAATCTTCTTCCCCGCGAACTATACGTTTGGAGGGATTTCCCAACAAAAGGGGTTACTCCTGCATGAGAGAGGTCTACTTTTACTCAACCTCTCTTAAACTCACTCCAGGCATCTTGTCAGATTCTGGAGGCAGCCGTTATGCAGGAGACTGGAAGGGACCTCGCCAACGTACATAGGCCTGGGTTCTATGCCTTTTATGAGTACCCCTTCATAATGGGTGTAACCTCCCCATCTATCCGTTGGCGGAGGGGCTGTGCCGGTTCTATAACGTATGTCCGGCTCATCTTACTCCCTACACATGGAAGATATGTTGTATACTGATGATGTATGCCGAGAGAGCCGGCTTAGACGTCACGGTATACCACATGCTGCAGTTGTTTAGTCCCGGCTTCATGACAGGGACGATGCTTCAACTTAAAAAATGAGGGACGAAGGGCCTGGTCGTCGAAACGGACGACAAACCCAACCGTCAGTTCTAGCTGAAGTACTTCTTCGTCCAAACCTCGAATTTGGTGTCAGAGCCGGCCGGATTTCCTGAGGCATGGAATGACAACCGTAAGTGCTATTTCTTATGCTTACTTTCTTTATGTCTGTTCGACTTTTCGACGTCTTATTATGTTGTATGGATGCAGCGAGGTTGCGTACACCCCAGTTCGTACCGGACATAAAAGCTTGGGTGGGGCGGCTGATCCCCTTTGCAGAGGAGTATAGGACGTGGGCCCCCTTCACTACGAAATATGGTCTTCCAGGTATGGTAGTGATTCCTAATTTGGAGAACTCATATCCTATCTGGATGTCTTTTTTTTTCTTATGCACTCTTATAGTAATGTTGGCATCTCGGAGTGCACCGTAGAGACGGAGACGTCGTGCCGCCTATTCTTCGTCGATAGATTCCGAACACGTGCTTCACATGAGAGAGAGCGCTCCTAAGGCTGTTCATCCTGAGGATGATCGAGCAGATATGGGAGCGTCTGGTGATGATGTTGCTGACACTGCCCATCCGGAGAGCAAAGTTATAACTCGGGATCTTGTCTTTGCGGACGTTCCTGGGACTTCTTGTCCGTAGTCGAGCCGGTGACTGACCCGCCGTCCAGAGTGGACTTTTTGCCTCCACCTATTCCTATCGGAGGGGACGCTTCAATGGACGATGAGCCTTTAGAGTGAAAGAGGCGTCGACTACTCCTTGGAAAGGGGGTGGCCGTGGAACAGGGGGAGGCGGTCACTTGCCGCCCCGAGTCGAGACCGTTTTTCATGGGTGATGCTATCCGATCGAAGAGGGTGACCCTCTTAAGGGAGGTTGCGGGAAGTGCTGCTCCCCCGCATATCGAGGATGATAGCGCGCCGGCTGTCGCCGGTGAGGCTATAGACGAGGAGGAGGCTACTTCCGGACAGGATCCTGCTCCCACGGACGTGCCGCAGTAGGACTACGCCCGGGTGGACATGACGGTGACAGGCCCCACCCGTCGGCTTATGATCCCCACGTTATACAACTTGTTTCTGGAAACTGAGCAGGCTGCAGTGGACATGTCCTTGATATGCGGGGCTGCCGAGGCGGAATCTTTGCAGGCCGTAAGTGATAGAGATCTGTCTCGTCGAGTCGCCGATGCTTCCTTACAGGTATGACTTGGTCGTTGCTTTTCATAGGATTCTTATGAGTCCTGAGGTTTTTATTTCATTTTGACTTGTGTCTCCGTTTCACCTTTTCATAGACCCTCATCTTGGATGTGGAGCAGGGCCGGGGGGGGGGGGCGAAAGAATAATGCTGCCCTCTAAAAGGTGTCAAAGAAGTACTGGGAGGTCCGGAATAAGTACCAAATGCTGGCGGACATCTATACCCAAGAACCTCGGTTTTGAGTTTTTCGTGAGGGCTTGGAGCTGGCAGAGAAGCAGTTGCGGGAGCGTACGACCCAACTGGAGAGGGCGGATGCGGACTTAATGGCTGATGTGACCCGAAACACCGAGTTGGAGAGTCTTCTCCAACAGCGGGAGGGAGAGATGGACCTTGGTCGTGTGGCGACGGTGGAGGCGACAGAGTTGCGTGCCAGGGTTGATGCCCTTACCGCTGAGCTCAGGACCACAACGGTTGAGGTGGTTGACCCTCAGCAGGGAGAGACTGTTGCCCCGGCTGGTGATACGTCTCGTGAGGCTCATGACATGCTTGTATATGCAGATGCAAGACGTACTGTGTTTCAGGAGCTGTTGGCCGCCGGCAGAGCCATCGAGGCGGAGGTCGAAGCTCAGCGTCGCCTCATCAGGGTTGCACGTGAGGCTTGTGGGTATCACCCCGACTCTCCAGACCGAATGGGCGGTTCCTTTGCGGAGGTGGACCAACTGGGCACCGGGTCTTGGATCGATAGGTGTGAACACCTAATTTTTTACCCGCCCAAATTCTATAGTATTTTAGTGTAAATATTTCTTTTAGGTCTAAATCTTAATATTTAAAAATTTTATCTTACTTTTAATATATTTTATATAAACAAATTAAAAACTATAAAAAATATTCACATTCTTAGAATATAAGATTTGTATATATATATATATATATATATATATATATATATATATATATATATATATATATATATATATATATATATATATATATATATATATTTATATATGTGAGCACGTGATTTTTGCGTCACACGAATTACTCCCAAAAGTTCAAAATAAAGAGTGTTTTTGCAATATTTGTGGATTTTGTGTTATTTTCTGTTATTGTTTGTGTTTGTGTGTCCATGTCTATTTGTTTAAATAAATAAAAATACAAAAATATATTGCATTTTGTATATAAAATTCAAGTTCGCAATTAAGAGTAATTAAGTTTGTTTTACGAAAACGAAAAATCACAAAGAAATATGCACTTTTACATTTTTTTTTAGCCTTTAATTTTCTAATTGTGCGATTTTATTGTTATTTAATTATGTGTGATAATTAGAAATTAATTAGTATTTTTGATAAGTTAAATTTGTTTTATAATGTAATTTGAGATTCTAAAATTTAGTTTGAATCAATTTTGGAAATAAAAATAAAAGAAAAGAAAACGAAAGGGTGAAATGGGCCAGTTTTACAGGAAATTCGGAGCCCAAAATGAAGTAAAAGGACCAAAAGAAATGAGCCCAAACCGGTTGGCCTCCTAGATGGCCCAAACGATGCCGTATGATTGTCATATGCGGGCCGTTGATCAAACCCAATAGACGGTCCAGATCAGAGATCCTTGACAATCCATCTCAACCATTCATTCCGCATCAATCCAATGGCCTTCATTCACTCCCCCAACCCGTCACCTGACCCGCCCCATTGACCCAGTCTACCCAAAGACCAACCCGGCTTCAACTTAACCAAACGGCATCATTTGGATAAGTGAAATAATCCAGGCCGTTGATCTCATCGGATCAAACGGCCAGGATTCGTTTCCCACGCGAGTCTATAGCCTCAAGGCTTACCCAGCCCCCCTAAGCCAGACCCCCCTCACCTTCAGCGTCTCTCTTAGAGACGAACTAAGCCTCCGTCGTCCACCACCGTGCGCCGCCTGCCGGAAATCGCCTCACGGCGGTTCCGGTAGGCCAAACCACCCCAAATTAACACCGACGATTCTCCCAAGCCCCCTCTACACGGATCTAGCAGTCGTTAGGCTCGAATATTGCTTGAACATTTTGAATATTCATTTGAAACTCACCGGAACTTGAACATCCACTCCAACCAAGCCCAAACTCACACCCCGTCGTCCCCTGACCTCCCTCGCACCATAAACACCTTTGTTTTGGTTCGAATCAAGCCCGAACCGTTTAAGCCCCAAATTTCGGCCATGAACCCTAGATTTCGCATTTCTTCTTAATTGAGGTCTAATAGACCTTAACTGGGATGTTTTCATTGTTTAAAACATCTCAATTAAGGTCCAGTAGCCTAAAAAATGCAAGTCCAAGTCCGAACGACCCAAAGAGTGTCTTGACTCTCGTTTTAACTGTTCGAGGTATTTTCTTCTGTCTTTTTTTCTTTGTTTTATTCTTGTACTTGTTTTATTTGTGTTGATTTTCGTGTGTTCTATCCGTTATTGCGATTTTCTGTTTTCATCTCTTCTCAAAAGACCCTTTTTGTATTGGTCAATTCTAATTTTTTGATCGTTTGTTTGATTACGTATGTTGTCGAATACGTGTTCGCGTCGATTAGCGTCGTCGAACGATTAGTTTTGTATTCCCCGGCACTTGGCCGAGAATTCTTGATTCACTGTTGTGTTGCAATGATGTGAATATAAAATGTACATATCGTAATAGTTGGATCGAATATGTGTCGATTAGTTCATAGGTCTGTTGTTATCACTTTTAAACAGACATTGATCCTCATTTGTGTCCATAACTCTTGTTGGATAGAATTAGGATTGTTTGTGATGTTTGCTAGTTGCTTAATCTGTTTAAGTGCTTAAGAAATAAGCATTAGGGTGCATTGCACATGGATTGAGTTGCTGGAACTGCTGGACAGCAGTATATTCCAGTAGTTTCTGCCTTTAGTTAGTTGTTTAAGTGTTAAAATTCATACTTAGACAGATTTAAGTGGGATTAGGGAATAACAGGTAGATGCTTTTGTTTATAATAAGTTTTAAATGTTAAAATAGGCAAAACAGATCTGGAAAACAGATGGGGAATGATTAAAGGGTAGAGGGATACATGTGCAAGGTAGAAAAGCATGAAATGGAAAGGTTAAGGGGCTGTCCTGTTCTCAGGTATATAAAGGGATCTCTCTGGAAAGACAGAAACACTAGATATACAGGAGACACATTCACAGCATAGGCACTCATAGACATTCACACATTGAGAGATTAACACTCAGATAAAAACATTGAGAGAACAGAGAAAATAGGAGAGGGATAGACACTGGAGAGGATTCTAAAACAAACACACTGGAGAGATACACAGGATATAGTTTTTCTTACTGCTGCTGGTTGTTTTGTTCTGCTGCTGTTGTATATTGTTGCTGCTTGTTGTTGTGAATTGCTGCTGCTGTTGTACACTGTTGCTGCTGTTTGTTGTACACTACTGCTGCTGTTTGTTGTACACTGCTGCTGCTTGTTGTTGCTTTTGCTGCCTGTGATTGCTGCTGCCTGCTGCTTGTTGTTATTCTGTTGCTGCTATTTGTGTGCTGCTGCAACTGACTTCTTCTCATTGCAATTTCCAGGTACACAATCTTGTAACTTTAAGTGATCAATTGATTTAAGAAATACAAATTGCAGCTGTTTCGGATACATATTTGGTCATTGGTTCATTGTATTTGCCTTTCTATTGGGCTGTCAATTGAACTGTATTGTTTTAATTGATATTGTTTTAATTTTTTTAAAGTTTGATTGTTTAGATATATTGGAATAAGGCTTTTTATAGTAAAAGAAAGGTGAAGCTAGAAAATTAAGTGTTGCTGTTTCATAGTTGTGTTTATATATAGTTATAATTGGTATTTTGTTTTGATATATTTCAAAGTATTAAAGAAGAAAGCAGAGAAGGTAGTATATACGTATGCAGCAGGGATTTCTTGTTAATATAGCTATTTGATTGTTCTAAATAAATTTAGTTAATTAGATTATTAGAGAAATACAAAATCTCCTCACAAATATAAAGATTATAATTAGTGATTCAGGCGTAAATTTGAATAAGTTGGAAATCAATTCCTAATTCTCCCATATTATACAACATCTTGTAGTTCATATAAGTAATATAGGCTAAATAGGTAATTAAAATTGGAAATACATTCTAAAACTGTTAACGGTTGAAGTGTGCTGTGGAATGGAAATTCAAGAAATAATTGTTTCATACAAAAGCAGGTTGTGATTGGTTGTAAGATTGAAACTCGTTGTACATTGTTAATAATGGTATGGACTATTTTACTCTTTCGTTTGGGCTTGCCTCAGGCCCAGCCGTGAAAAATGAAGAATTTAATATGTTAGCCAATTTCATGAAGTCTTGTACAATTTGGTTCCATTATAGCTAATCCCAGGATGTGTTAAATACTGAATTTCAAGATAAAAAGAAATATTATAGATTAGGATCGACCTTAAATAGAATAATGAGACGAGCCTCGCCAAACAAAAAATGATAGATTGCATGGCCCTCAATAAAGGTTTCAAAATACTTAGAACTCGGAAGAACCGTCTAGCGAATTTCACGGTCTTTCCAAAAGTTAATCAAGACGATAGACTCTTTAGGCATGGCTTTAATAAAAAATACTTTTCCTAAATACGGGTGCACATTTATGTGACCCAAATCTAACTCTCGACGAAACTGAAATATATTAGAGTCACAGGCGTACCGGTTGCAGTGTGACTCGAAATGTGTTTTCGTGACGTCGCAATTCCTCTAAAATTAAAAAGCGGAACATTAAAAGCACATATATTGAAATATATAAAGAAATCAGATAAAAAAAACAAAAAATTGCAGTTGAGCGACCGTGCTAAAACCACGGAATCCGGGAGTGCCTAACACCTTCTCCGGGTTAACGGAATTCCTTATCCAGGTTTCTAGTTTCGCAGACTATATTACAGAGTCATAAATTTCCTCGGTTCGGGATTAAACCGGTGACTTGGGACACTATTATTTTCTCAAGTGGCGACTCTGAAAAAATTAAATAAATTGATCCCGTTCCGATTGTCCTTTAAGTGGAAAAACTCCTTCACTGATTATTATTATATCCCTTCTCGGGGTGTAGTATTAAACAGTGGCACAAACATTACATTACGTTTTGTGCGGAAAAAGGAGGTGTGACAGCTCTGGCAACTCTGCTGGGGACTAATACCCCAGAACTTCGGTTCTGGGTTTAAGAATTCGAGCTCATTTAAATTGTTGTTTTGCTTATATCCGATTTCATTATATATTTTGATTAATGTGCTACATGTTTACCGCTTTGATAATAGTTGCACTGCATATATAAACTGCTATATGTCTACCGCTTTGATATTGCGTGAGGAGATGTGCTTACTGGTTGAGACTCCCCTTTCTGTTAGTGTCAATACCAAAATAAGAAAAGAGGCAGGATAAGTTACAAAGCCGGACGATCCCGCGGGTCCCCGTACGTAGCTCCCTCCTCAAATCCGAGTTGTCTGCTCGGGTACACGGTCTAGTACCATTGAAAAAAAATCAGGATATTGAGCCTAAATTAGGACGATTATTTGCATCATGTTTTGACTTAGGGGACTCAACACAGGGGTTGGGTCCCTCTAGGACAGGTAACCGGATATAGTATGACCTCGTATGAGCATTTCGCATGTTGCATTTATTTGTCCTGGACTCGCATGCTGACCTACTTTTAAACGTCGAAGGATATAACAAAAGAAAAAGAAAAGAAGGTGTAAATAGAAATAAAAGAAAAAAAAATAATAATAAAAAAAAAGTTTACGAATTCAATTCTTGAAAGAACAAGAGAGTGTTGTTTTAAAATAATTCGTCCATTGATCGAACTACGCTGGTTTGATTCTCAACGGATGTGAGATACGTAGGCAGCCTTTAACAGGTCCAACTTCCCTATATTTTCAAAATAAGTTTTTTTTTTTGAAAAAAAAGAAATGATGACGGAATGCCTGGATGTTTAACTTTACCTCAAAGACCACCTTTTCATCAGTCTTAATATTTTGACCAGTCAATTCGTGTGGCCCATTCTGTTTTTTTTAAAAGAAAAAGATAGTTTTTGTTTGGGTCAAATCAAGATTTTTCTTTCGTCTAAAAACTACCTTAATAAATGTGCAGAATGAGCACGGGTCAGAATACAACCGAAGCTATCATAAACAAGGTCCCCTTTAGTTTGCATATGTGGTGGAACGATTTGGGCGAGCAAGGACAAGACGCAGTTAAGCTGTACCTGGGAAATCTAGTGGGGCTACTAAATATTCCCCCGAGAGGAGACATCATACGAGCCCTGATCTCATTCTGGGATCCAGCACACAATGTGTTCCACTTTTCAGACTTTGAACTCACACCAACATTGGAAGAATTGGCCGGATATATCGGAAGACCAAAAGTCCCTATGAGGGAACAATATCTCATTGCACCAAGGGTCGTGACAGTACATAGGTTTTTGGATACTGTGAAAATCCGCAGAACTGTACACAACCCAGACTTATCAGAAGGGTTCCTGCACTTTAGCATTTCTATATGACAAATATGGTCATTATGGGGGTTTCAACAAACACAAAAGCAAAATCTACAGTGGAGAAAACCAGTCAAAATGGGAAGAGCATATACGCATCGCCTTCATGATAGCTTTCCTAGGTTCATTGATATTTCCCAGAAAGGACGGGAATATCAACATACATGTGGCAGGGGTCGTCAACACTTTGATGAAACAAGACAATAGTACTTTGGCTCCCATGATAATATCAGATATCTCTCGTGCACTCACTATTTGCAAAGCTGGAGGGGTCTTCTTTGAAGCTTGCAATGTATTGCTCCAAATGTGGATGATCGATCACTTATGTCGTCGCCCGCAGTTTATGAGGTATAGTTTATCGGAGAAAACTTGTATAGAAGAATTCCCTACAAGGGTCGAGGGATATGATTTGCTATAGGGGATTAGTGGATGGATACGACTTTTGCGTTTGATTCCAGCCAGCAAGATAGAATGGACATTTGGCTGGCTACCCGTGGACGAAGTCATATATGCATCGGCCACGGAATCATATTTATTACTAATGGGCCTCAACAGCATCCAACCCTACGCGCCATGTCGAGTATTGAGATAGTTGGGACGATGCCAAATAATCCCAAAAGAAGAAGACCTCAGCCCACATGTGGTCGAAATTGGACCGGGAGGACAGTTCCCTGAAGTGTTGGTCCGAAAGATTTGGAGTGAATGTCAAACATTGAAGATAAGCACTCGGGTGCGAGATCGAGCCCAAGGCGAAGTATCGCCAGAATACCCTGCATGGTATAGCAGAGAACTGGAGCATCAAAGGCCCACAAAAAGGCCCCACCTCAGGGAGTTTGCTGAAGCGTCACAAGAACAATGGGACTGATTGGCCAAAGAAGAAGCTTATAGAACAAAGATTAGCAAGATAGAGCAACGGACCCAAGAGCTCCAATTTGAAAAGGATATGCAAGCTGCCACCAACGAAGGAGATAAAAAGAAGTTGGCACAAGAAAATGACTTTTTGAGAGCTCAAATACAGCAAATGAAAAGGGATGCTGACAGACAGTTGAGGAGTCGAGCAGACGAAAAATTGATAAAGGGTTTGAAAAACCAAGTTGCCGATATCCAAAGAGAATTGGAAGAGTCAAAGACCCAAACAATGAGGATCCGTGCTAGCTGGAGAAAGGAGGCACATCAACAGGCACTTCACCTACAACAGGTGGAAGAAGATTACACTGAGATCATCACTAGTCTAAGGGAAGCAAATGTTATCCTCAGGGAGCGGGTTTTCAAGCAAGCCCGAGATGCCAGAGCAAACCTCGACCGTTGCCACAATTTGATGGCTCGACTGCAAGAACAAGTGGATAGGCTCTTAGACCAAGTCACCAACAATGCTCGAAGATTGGGGGTGAAAAACCAGCAGATAGAACAGCTACTCAGAGAAAGGGACATGATCAAGGACAGAATTGGAGAAATCGGGCATTATGTCACCATGAAGTGCTTAGCTTGTGAACAAATGCCCCGCACCGCCCTTTTTGCTTCAGTCATGGACTACGTTCATCAGATCATGGGAGAGTTAAGGGGACTACACAAGGACCTCACACCAAGGCCCCGCGGCAAGGCCGAATGATGCCTCGCGGGCCCCCAGGAATTTAAGAGCATTAGACTGTTGATTAAAAGATGTATTTTGAAATATTGAGTCAAGCTGGTTGGCATTTTTTTTTTTTTTCGAGTCAAGCATTTCTCTTGTTTTGTGGATTATTGTAAGACATGTTTTGTAACTGTAAGGGTTTTTGATATAAAAATTACCGAATTTTGCCACAATCTTGTTATTAGAACTACGCTCGGTCTGATTCACGCGGGGACGTGATACGTAGGCAATCCACATAAGATTCGACCCCCGCTAAAAAAAAAGAGAAAAGAAAAATGGGGAGGTTAATAACAATAAAGTTTTCAAGGATAAGAGAAGAAGAAAAGAAAAAGCTGGAATGACGCATGCGAGGAATACATGTAGAAATGGTTAATTGATTAGGTGCATTGCATCCAACGTGCGATAACATGCCTGTTAAATTCAGTGAGCTAACAAGTTTGTTGCATTGCCAGAAAAGTTAGCAGTTGACTTGACAGAGTATACTGGTCGATCACCCTTACCATACCAGATCAAAAGGTCCAATTCCAGCAAGCATGTCTAGTTCCGGCAAAAGTGTCGATGGGGAGAAAACAGAGATACAAATCATGAAAGAGGAGGTGGACCGGTTGAGACAACAAATGACAGAGATGCACCTAGCTTGGGCTAGGGGACAATCATCACCAAACCTTCCTACTCTTCCACCAGCACCAGAGCATCCGCCCATTGACCCCTCAACAAGTGCACCAATCTATCCTTATTATCAAGGGGAAAACCCATATACCTCCCCGGTTTCACCGGCCAGACAAAATCCCCCTCGCCCGGTTACCCCTGTTTTTGTGGCACCTCCACCTGATACTTTACAAAAGTCATCCAGTGAGCCGCTTTTTCAAATCCACGACAATCATTGTTATTCTCCCGAGCCTACCTTTAAGGCTCCTGAACCGCATTCACACACCCCTCACTGGGATAACACGGCAGAACCGGAAAAGCACGTCAAAAGTTCGGAGCATGAGGAAGTTATTCGAAAGGTTAAAAGCCCGGAGCAGTCCTTCAGGAATATGCATGGTTTGGGTACCAGGTCAGTGTCGCTTACAAAGACCTGTGTCCATTCCCAGATGTCCAGTTGCCAGCCGGGTTCAAAACGCCCAAGTTTGACTTATACGAAGGGCATGGTGACCTAGTATCCCATCTTCAAGGTTTTTGTAGTAAAATGCAAGGAGCCGGAGGACGAGACGAGATTCTGATAGCTTACTTCGGTCAGAGTTTGGGGGGGTCTGCACTAGAGTGGTACACTAGGCAGGATCCCAGCAGATGGTTTACATGGGATGACTTGGCTCAAGCATTCATCGGCCAGTTCCAGTATAATCTTGAAATAATCACCGATCACTTATCATTGCTAAAGTTAGAGAAGAAACCCACCGAAACTTTTAGAGAATTTGGTTTCTGCTGGAGGGAACAGGCAGCGAGGGTAGATCCGCCGATGAGAGAGAATAAAATGGTGGATTACTTCCTACAGACACTGGAGCCAACCTATTTCGGACATCTGGTGACGTCCGTGGGTAAGTCATTCACTGAGGTGATAAAGATGGGGGCTATGATTGAGAAAGTCTTGAAAGCTAACAAGTTCATGAGTTATGCAGCGTTGAAAGCCACCACTCAAGCTATTCAAAGTGGCACCGGAGGGGTGCTTGGGAAAAAGAGGAAAGAAGAGGTCGCGGCAGTTGATTCCGGAGCATGGTTCAGAAACAGAGGCCCCGCACCCCAGTATAATTCGCCACAACCCCACCAACAAAATTACTCTCACAATCCATATAGCCATCCACAACACTATTACCCAACACCAGATGCTCACTTCACCGTCCATCATGCCCAATCATATGCTCCACCTCCCGTCCAGGCACCATGGCGTGCGCCAAATCCACGGAATAATTACCCACCCCCAAGAGCCTATAGAAATCCCACGGGTGCGGGCTTTCGTCCGAACCAAGCATTCAAGAGCAACAGGGCGCCAAGGCCAAAGACTTTCACTCCCTTGGGGGAGTCTTACACCAGTTTGTTCCACCGTTTGAAGCAAGTAGGGTTGCTAAATCCGGTCGAAGCTAAGCTACCAAACCCTCTTCCAAAGAATCTGGATCATTCAATAAATTGTGCATATTGCTCAGGATGTTTGGGGCACGACATAGAAAAGTGTTGGCGATTGAAAACAACCATCCAGGAACTAATCGACAATCGCCGAATTGAGGTCCAGACTCCGGCGGAGCCCAACATCAACCAAAATCCACTTCCAACTCATCATGAGACCAACATGATCGAGTTGGTACGGGTAGAAGAGGGAAAGGAGAAAACCTCCCGGACTGTAATGATGATCAAGTCTAGTGGGGTAGGAATGAAAAAGGGGCCAAGCCTTGATGAGTCACTCATCTGCAAGAAGGACGTACAAAGGGGGTTGGAAGCAGAAAAGGGAAGTGTGAACAAAGTGCCTATGAGGCCAGAGGGAGCAAAAATAGTTGTACCAGGGGCAGCAACCAAACCCGTCTTGACTGTAGCAGGTGTTCGAGTGGATCCTTTCATCATCAAGCCAGTAATACAGTTGCCAATAGCTGATAGCAAAGCTATTCCATGGAATTATGATCAGGTCACGACAACCTACAAAGGAAAAGAAGTTAAAGAAGAAGTCTGCGAAACGCAAGGGTTGACCCGTTCAGGGAGATGTTTTGCCCCTACGGAATTGAGGAAGACCACTACGGCAACACTGAAAAAGCTGGTAACTGACGAAGAGGCAGAAGAATTCCTAAAAAAGATGAAGCTACATAATTATTCTGTCTTAGAACAGCTGAAGAAAACCCCTGCGCAAATCTCATTGCTGTCCTTGCTGATACATTCTGAAGAACACCGGCAAGCTTTGATGAAAGTTCTGAATGAGGCCCACGTACCTGATAAAATCTCGGTGAGTCATTTGGAGAAGATCACCAATAGGATCTTCGAAGCGAATCGGATCACCTTCACCGATGACGAGTTGCCTCAGGAAGGCACCGAGCACAACAGGGTTTTATATCTTACGGTGAAGTGTGAGGAGTCGGTGGTCAGCAAAGTCTTGGTCGACAATGGGTCCAGTGCGAACATTTATGCTCTCTCTACACTACACAAGCTGAAAGTGGATAGGGGCAGGATACGCAAGAACAACATATGTGTCCGAGGGTTTGATGGAGGAGGCAAGGCATCGGTCGGGGACATAGTGTTAATCTTGACAATCGGACCAGTGGAGTTCACCATGGAATTCCAGGTGCTGGACATGGTAGTTTCATATAACCTTCTGATAGGGCGACCGTGGATCCATGCCGCAAAAGCAGTTCCATCCAGCCTACACCAACTCGTCAAGTTTGAGTGGGACCAACAGGAGATCGTCGTCCATGGAGAGAATGATCTACAACCAGGCACCATCGTCCCCTTTGTTGAGACGGAAGAAGATGTTGGGCCATGGGTATACCAGATCTGCGATGTGGTATCCGCCAACCGAGTTCCGGAAGGGGAATGCATTCCCAATGACAGAATCATTACTGCCGACGTCATGGTGGCTCATGAAATGTTGAGACATGGTTTCATACCCGGCAAAGGTCTAGGTGCATCTCTGCAAGGAATCATACAACCGGTATCTGTGGTCGAAAATGTGGGAACCTTCGGCTTGGGATTCAAGCCAACATCAGAGGACATCCAGCGAGCCAAGAGGAATAAGCGGAAGACATGGGTGCTCCCGAAGCCTGTTCCGCGCCTTTCCCGATCTTTTGTCAGGTCTGGAGTAAGAGGACATCCGACGACAAAGATTCCCAGTCCTATGGTTAGGCCAGAGGAAGAGTTCTTAAGAAAATTCGAGGACCTATTCGCAGATGTATGCATGCTAGAGGATGGCGAAGGATCCAGCCATGCCGAGATACAGTTTGTGGGATCGAAAGTAAAATTGAATAATTGGAAGGCTACTCCTCTCCCTGTCCGGAAGGAGTCTTGGTAGTTTGTTTTGGATTGTTTTCTTTCGAAATTTTGTGTTAGGATTGTCCCCGAAGTAAAATTCGTTTGTTTCAGTTCGTTTTGATTTGAGTTCGCAAGTTTGTTTTTCCTTGTACTGTTCCCATTAATGAAATTTTGTTCCTTTCATTTCTAATTTTGTTTATTTTCCTTCTTTTTACTTTTCTGAGCATCTTTCTTTCAACTGATCTTAATGATATGGCGTGCTTAAAGATTAATCAATCCAGTCTAGAAAGTCAATCGGGTTTGGAAATAATAACGTATGGAATAAGAGGTGACGAGAGTGAATCGGAATACGGCGATGATGAAGCCGTAGAAGAAATCGGTGAAGAATTAAGTCACTTCGAGGAAAAACCCAAACCAAATTTAAATGATACTGAGGCTATTAATCTGGGGGATACGAATGATGTTAAAGAAACCAAAATAAGCGTCCATATCGGACCCAACCTGAGAGAAGAATTGATCAAAACACTCGTGGAGTTTAAAGACATTTTCGCATAGTCGTACGACGATATGCCAGGACTCAGCACTGATCTAGTGGTGCACAAATTACCTACTGACCCGGCATGCCCTCCTGTCAAACAAAAACTGCGGAAATTTAAGACAGAGATGAGTGTAAAGATCAAGGAGGAAGTGACCAAGCAGTTGCAGGCGAAAGTCATTCGTGTCACTCGATACCCCGAATGGTTGGCTAACGTAGTACCGGTGCCAAAGAAAGACGGAAAGATCAGAGTATGTGTGGACTACCGCAATCTCAACAAGGCGAGCCCTAAGGATAATTTCCCGCTTCCCAATATCCATATCCTGATTGATAATTGCGCCGGACGTGAGATCGGGTTCTTTGTGGACTGCTACGCGGGATATCATCAAATCTTAATGGATGAAGAGGACGCAGAAAAAATGGCTTTTATCACACCGTGGGGGACTTATTGCTACCGGGTGATGCCTTTCGGTTTGAAGAACGCAGGGGCAACATACATGAGGGCGATGACTACGGTATTCCATGACATGATACACAAGGAAATTGAAGTGTACGTAGATGATGTGATCATAAAATCTAGACGTCAAGAAGACCACATTGACGATCTCAGGAAGTTTTTCCAAAGACTGCGAAGATATGATATCAAGCTTAATCCAGCCAAATGTGCATTCGGAGTTCCGTCAGGAAAGTTGCTAGGATTCATCGTCAGCCGAACGGGCATTGAGTTGGACCCATCCAAAATCAAGTCCATTCAGGAGTTACCCCCGCCAAAGAATAAAACAGAGGTAATGAGTTTGTTGGGAAGGTTATTACATCAGTAGGTTTATTGCTCAGCTTACAGCAACCTGTGAACCTATATTCCGTCTGTTGAAGAAAGACGCTGCGATAGAATGGATGACAGAATGTCTGGAAGCGTTTGACCAAATCAAAGGGTATCTGTCAAACCCACCAGTACTGGTCCCGCCTAAACCGGGTAGACCCGTGATTCTTTATCTAACGGTTTTGGAGAATTCGTTCGGCTGCGTACTGGGGCAGCATGATCTTACTGGCAGAAAGGAACGGGCCATTTACTATCTTAGTAAGAAGTTCACGGTCCACGAGGTCAAATACACTCATTTGGAGAAGACCTGTTGTGCTTTAACTTGGGTAGCCCAAAAGCTGAAACATTATTTGTCTTCTTACACTACTTACCTCATTTCACGTTTGGATCCATTGAAGTATATTTTCCAGAAGCCTATGCCTACAGGGAGGTTAGCAAAATGGCAAATACTACTTACAGAATTCGACATCATATATGTGACAAGGACGGCTATGAAAGCTCAAGCCCTAGCCGATCACTTAGCGGAGAATCCTGTGGATGACGGATACGAACCTTTGAGGACGTATTTTCCAGACGAAGAAGTATTGCAAATTGATGGATTAGAATTAACCGAGGATCCAGGGTGGAAACTTTTCTTTGACGGAGCGGCGAACGCAAAAGGAGTCGGAATAGGGGCTGTGCTTATCTCTGAAACGGGACGTCATTATCCTGTTATTGCTCAACTGCGTTTTCATTGTACCAACAATATGGCTGAATACGAGGCATGCATCTTAGGGTTGCGATTAGCGGTGGACATGGATGTACAAGACGTCTTGGTCTTGGGAGACTCGGACCTTCTGGTACATCAGATTCAGGGAGAATGGGAAACCAGAGATTTGAAGCTTATCCCGTATCGTCAATGTTTACACGATTTGACTAAGCGTTTCCGATCAGTAGAATTCAGACATATCCCAAGGATGCATAATGAGGTTGCCGATGCTTTGGCTACGTTGGCATCGATGTTACATCACCCAGACAAGATTCATGTTGATCCGTTACATATTCAGATCCGGAATCAACATGCTTATTGCAATATGATAGAAGAAGAGATGGATGGTGAGCCATGGTTTCATGATGTCAAGGAATACCTCGGGTTAGGAATATACCCAGAGTAAGTAACTGGAGATCAAAAGAGAGCTATTCGGCGATTGACGAACGGATTTTTCCTTAGTGGAGGGGTGCTGTACAAAAGAACCCCGGATTTGGGATTGTTGAGATGTATAGATGCGAGTCAAGCCACAACAGTGATGACAGATATACACTCCGGAGTTTGTGGGCCACACATGAGCGGATATGTATTGGCAAAGAAGATTCTTCGAGCAGGATATTACTAGCTCACTATGGAGCGTGATTATATAAGTTTCATGCGAAGATTCCATCAGTGTCAGATACACGGAGATTTGATTCATTCTCCGCCGACTGAATTGCATACAATGTCAGCACCATGGCCATTTGTTGCATGGGGTATGGATCTTATTGAAACTATAGAACCTGCGGCTTCCAATGGTCATACGTTCATTCTGGTAACGATCGATTATTTTACCAAGTGGGTGGAGGCCAAAACCTTCAAATCAGTGACCAAGAAGGCGGTGGTGGACTTCGTACATTCCCACATCATCTGCAGGTTTGGAATTCCAAAGATAATCATCACGGATAACGGTGCCAATCTTAACAACGGATTGATGAAGGAGGTATGTCAACAGTTCAAGATTACACACCAAAATTCCACACCATATCGTCCCAAAGCAAATGGTGCGGTTGAAGCAACAAACAAAAATATAAAGAAGATATTGAGGAAGATGGTAGAAGGGTCTAGGCAATGGCATGAAAAGTTACCATTTGCACTGTTGGGTTATCGCACTACCGTCCGGACTTCGGTAGGTGCAACCCCTTACTTGTTGGTGTACGGGACTGAAGCAGTAATACCAGCAGAAGTTGAAATTACATCCCTCCGTATTGTCGCTGAAGCTGAGATTGACGACGATGAGTGGGTCAAAACCCGATTGGAGCAATTGAGCTTGATCGATGAAAAGAGATTGACAGCAGTATGTCATGCCCAATTGAATCAAAAGAGAATGGCAAGAGCATATAACAAGAAGGTACGTCCCAGGAAATTTGAAGTGGGACAGCATGTGCTGAAGAGAGTTCTACCACATCAGGCCGAATCGAAAGGCAAGTTCACTCCAAATTGGCAGGGACCATTTGTTGTGACTAGAGTATTATCCAACGGCGCTCTATGTCTAACTGATGTTGAGGGAAGATGCACCGATATGGCTATCAATTCTGATGCAGTCAAGAGATATTATGTGTAATTCTTTAATGCATTTGTCAACGTTTGGTTTCGTTTGTTTGTATTTGGCATTTTTTGGAGAATGAAATGACAGAGACAATTTTTCTACTACCCAAACACTTTAACCCTTGTTTTCCCCTTTTGAGCCTTAATTATTCTTTCATATACCCTCTTTCGGAATCATCAAGGAAGATGTGTAACAAAATAGAAAAAGAAACAAAGAAAAGACACAAGAAAAAGTGAACTACGTTCGACCCGATTCCTCAAGAAGGATACGTAGGCGCCACACGGCTCGGTCATAATAAAACAAAAATCAAAGCTTCCCCAAGCAACAAAACTGGGGCAGAAGTCATTGCTTTCGTTTGAAAAGATAATGTGGATTCCGAAAGTTGTAATGAGCTAACCGTTGAGAAACTCCTTTTCTTTAGCCTCACGCACAAAAAAAACCACATTAATGACCAAAAAAGACCTCTCGATCAGTATTTGAGAAATGCCAAGGCATGCGAATGAAAGCCAAGAATGACACTCCGATCCTCGACTGAATCCAGGATTCACAAGCTGAAAAGGGATAATGCTTTAGAAGGAATCTCGTGGGTAATACCCCAGTTCACCACAGGGAAAGAAAGCAACATGAGAGAGTTTTAACGGTGAAAACCCTCGCGGGCACCTTAAGGCGAAGAAAGCTAAGAGAAATAAAATGAGAGAGTCTTACGGTGAAAACCTTTACAGGCACCCTAAGGCGACGGGAGGTCGAGAGAAATGAGAGAATCTCATTAGTGAAAACCCTTTGAAGGGCACTATGAGGTGACAAGGCGAGATAGTTACAAGGCATCTGCATGAGACAAGGTTGGGACATTTGTTTGCTTCTAGCTAAACGCGGCCATCAGAAAGTGATTGACATAAATAGACTGGGTAGATTAACCTCAAAGGCGCGGCATAACCATGGGATCAGTTATACATTCAGATAAGTTTTTCCCAGTTTTGAGTTCAGAAAAGTTTTCCCTTTCTTTTATCATTCGCGGTCAGCATTCTTTTTCTATCATTTTTCCTTTTCTTTTGTTTTCAAAAATTGACTTTTTAAAGCTTACTACCAAGTCTCCCAAAGTGGTAAAATGAAGATGAATAGGCGTCGAACGAGGCAATAAGGCAAAAGTCGTTCCGATATTAAGATTGGAACGATAGGTTGATTGGAAGGTTCACAGGAATTACGGAATAGGATGGACACATATTACACACCCGGAAGATAGTTTCTCACAACAGATCACCGACCAAGAGGGTCAGACCACACTGAAGTTTGGAATAAAAGGAGAGATGAGAGATCCGGTGGAAAGAGCGCCATCCACCAGCAAGTATCAACGTCGTCCCCAAAGTTCGAAGAAAGCAAAGCAGCTAAAAGAGAAAAGGAAAATTGCCCCAGCAAGAGCGGCATGAAAACTCACGATGTTTTGAAACTAACAATTTTTCTTTGATTTAAAGCAGGAAAAGAGGGTTCGTCGGCAGAAAAGCATGCCACGACGAGAGAATTACAAGGTAAGGCATTCAAACTCTCACCAACAACGTGAAAGTTAGTTATGACTACAAAGATTTTCAGGTGTCACTATTTTCAGTAAGATGCCTGTAACAGTCAAAAAAATATTTTACGAAGTCAAGGGAGTTTAAACCCAAGACCTTTCATATCCTCCTTAAAGCGATCAACCACTAAATTATTGCGCTATTTTGTTACAAGTGGTATCACTTCTAATACTTTTATCTTGTATTTCTATTTTACATATTATATATATATTAAAAAAATTGACGAAACGGTGTCCAGTGACACCGCTTGGGTCCATGTAAATCCGCCCCTGGTCACATGAAAAAGGAGCAACAAATAGGTGTTTTTTTAAGGGGGAGCCTTGGAGCAACGTAAAATTGTCTCTATATGATCTATAGGTCACGGGTTCAAGTCGTGAATAATATACTACTGATATTTATATTAGGGTGGACTGCCTACATGATACCTTCTTGGGTGCGTCCTTTCTCAGACCCTATGTAAACACGAGATGCTTCGTGGATCGAACTGTTTTTTTTTAAATAAAAAAATAACTTAGAGTTACTTCCACAATCGATACACCCTCCGGTCCAAAATAAGTAATTTTTTTACCTTTTTCTTGTCGTCCAAAATAAGTAATTTTTTCAGATTTCAAGAATGAATTAATTATTTTTTCCCTACATTGTCATTGGAGTAAATAGTGTTGGAACATATGTTAGAAGTGTTTATATGAGATAGTAAATATTAATATGATCAATTCTACTGTTAATAATGTTAAAAGGTGGATTTTTTAATTTGTATGAAAATATCAAAAAAATACTTATTTTGGATCGGATGGAGTATTTTTTTTGCCCTCAGAGTTGACTTCTTCATTACACCAATTCTGAACATATTCTTGAAAATTTTCCTATACCTAGAAACTCGAATACAATTATAGACGAAAAAGGTCAGCGCCACAAAAACTGAGACACGGAGTTAGGTGAGTAAATGGCTACTACTGTACAGTAACTGCTATAGTGAACATAGTAATATATGTATTCCTATAGAGCTGTCATTACACTTTTTCTAAACCCCCCACCCCTCACCCCTCACCCCCACCCCCTCAAAATAAAAAAGAGAACAAAAGCATTGGTTCCTTTGGGCAGCAGCAGTTGTTTCCCTTCATTTAATTAGCTCCATTGGCAGCTGAATAAGCGCATGAAGATGTCTTCAGGCAGAAAAAATTACACTTCCCAAGGAGGCAATGCATATGCTTGGCCAGAACGATTAATTATCTCTATATGCATGCATGCAGAACGATTATTTCTGGTGTGGTTGGTACTGTTGGGACAGTTGAGACGGCGCTTCCTTTGTATTTATTGCTACTTCTACTGGTCTTTGTTTGACTCTCACTCCGACTCGTTTATCCCTATGGGAAACGTTGGTGCATTTACTCGGGGCGTAGTGAGAATCGGAGATAAAACAATAATAATAACATACTCAATGTAATCCCATAAATGAAAATTAGAGAGAAATAGGCGGATTCAAGATATTTTAATACCACGATGCAACGCTGATCGAGTTTAACATAAACTTGATGCTCGTTATAATGTTTGTATTGGTAGAAATTCGACCATTCTATGACCAGAGGGTCAACTCCATCTCGACCAATTTTTAGTAAATGGTCAATGCTGTTAACTTTGACTTATGACAGCTATCCTTAAGGTGAATAAGTCTCCACGACCAACAGAAGGGCCCATTCGTGACCGGCTGAAAAAGCTGGAAGCTATAAATACTAAGTGAGAGAACCTCCCAAGGGGGGGGGGGGGAGGGCTTCTTCTTCTACACAACTCTGAATACACCAGAAGTAGAAAGATATGCTTCATAAGTGGAGCAAAAAAACAAGATCAATGTAAGATCCTGAACCTCTTCAAGGAGAGGCAGGTCAAGCTACCATGATGAATAAAACACATTTATATTGTTCCATAATTGATTATTTCTATGTCTCAAGTTTGTCTTCTAATTTAGTGATTAACTACGATTGGCTATGATTTACCCCTTGAATTATTTCGATGGATTTTCTTGGGAAGTGTTCGATAATTTTTCACCAAACAATTTGGTGTCGTCTGTGTGAATTTCCTAGCGAAATCACATAGTTTCTCTCTGGAATCGAAGCCAAAGGAATGTCAAAAAAAAAAAAAAGAGAAAGCGATCCAACTCAAACGGACCAAAGAAAGCATATCGAGTGCATAATACTCAAATGCATCAAAGGAAACTGCGATCCGAAAACAACCAGAAAAGAAGAAGAAGTTTCCTCCCTCCCCTCAGAACGGAAGTATGAGGCATTTCCCTAACGCGGTGTCAGGCCAGAAACCGCCATAGGGCTATCTCAAGCCAAAACCAGAATTTAAGCTAAGCGCCTTCACCATCAAATATATCAGGTTCGACCTCAGTCGAACCGTAACTCAGGCTAAGTGTCTTCGCTATTAAATTTGTTAGGTTAGACCTCAGTCAAACTAGAACTCAGGCTAAGCGCCTTCTCCATCAAATATACCAGGTTCTACCTCAGTTGAACCGGGACTCAGGCTAAGTGCCTTCGTCATCAAATGCATCAGGTTTGACCTTAGCCGAACCGCGACTCAGGCTAAGTGCCTTCGCCATTAAATTTGTTAGGTTCGACCTCAGTCGAACTAGAACTCAGGCTAAGAGCCTTCGCCATCAAATATATCAGGTTTGACCTTAGTCAAATCGGGACTCAAGCTAAGTGTCTCCGCCATCAAATGCATCAGGTTTGACCTAAGTCGAACCGAGACTTAGGCTAAGTTCCTTCGCCATTAAATTTGTTAGGTTCAACCTCAATCGAACTAGAACTCAGACTAAGTGGCTTCGCCATCAAATATATCAGGTTCGACCTCAGTCGAACCAGGACTCAAGCTAAGTGCCTTTGCCATCAAATGAATCAGGTTTTGACCTTAGTTGAACCGAGACTCAAGCTAAGTTCCTTCGCCATCAAATATATTAGGTTCGACTTCAGTCGAACCGGGACTCAGGCTAAGCGCCTTCACCATCAAATATATAAGGTTCGACCTCAGTCAAACCAGGACTCTGGCTAAGAACCTTCGCCATTAAATTTATCAAATTTGACCTCAGTCGAACCGAAACTCCGTCTAGGTACCCTCGCCGTCAAATATATTAGGTTCAACCTCAGTCAAATAGGGACTCGGGCTAAGTACATTAGCCATAAAATATATTAGGTTTGACCTCAGTCGTACCGGGACTCAAGCTAAGTGCCTTCGCCATCAAATGTATTAGGTTCGACCTCAGTCGAACCAGGATTCAAGCTAAGTGCCTTCGCCATCAAATACACTAGGTTCGATCTCAGTCGAACCGGGACTCATGCTAAGTGCCTTCGCTATCAAATGTATTAGGTTTGACCTGAGTCAAACCGGGACTCAAGCTAAGTGCCTTTGCCATCAAATACACCAGGTTCGACCTCAGTCGAACCGGGACTCAGGCTAAGTGCCTTCGCCATCAAATGCACCAGGTTCGAGCTCAGTCGATCTGGAACTCAGGCTAAGCGCCTTCACCATCAAATATATTAGGTTCGACCTCAGTTGAATTGGGACTCAGGCTATGTGACTTCGCCATCTAAGGTATTAGGTTCGACCTTAGTCAAACCGGGACTCAAGCTAAGGGCCTTCACCATCAAATACACAAGGTTCAACCTCAGTCGAACCGAGACTCGAGCTAAATGCCTTTGCCTTAAAATTTATTAGGTTTGACCTCAGTCGAACTAGGGCTCAAGCTAAATGCCTTTGCCTTTAAATTTATTAGGTTCGACCTTAGTCGAACTAGGGCTTAGGCTGAATTCCTTTACCTTTATTGTTGAGTTCAACCTCAGTCAAACCAAGGCTCAGGCTAACGGCCTTCGCTATCAAAGTTGTTAGGTTCAGTCTCGCTCGAACTAGGACTCAAGTTAAGTGCCTTCACCCTCGAAATTGATCGGATGCAACCTCAGCTACACTGGGGCAAGGGCGAAGAAAAACTAATTGCCGTCACTATATGACGACCACCCCTCCTCGTTCATGTCTGGCCAAAGAGCCATCAGTATCTATCCAAAACTGACATGACGGCCTCGATCAAATTCAAGGGCTGGCCATCCCTCCAAACGTATTCAAAAAAAAAGAAGAGGAACAGAAGACAGAGTAAAGCGCAAGACAAACGATGGAAAAAGAGTAAAATTATCTACAGAGTTAAGAGCGCGGGTACTCCCCACTTACACCTGGCCCGGTCGGTCAATTCAAGAAGGAAAAATACAATAAATACAACAAACAACAAACAGCGACAACATATCTTTTCTTTACTCGGTGCCACCACCGTTGTTACCATTGCCGCCACTCGCACCATCGTCAGCCTCAGGTGTCACCATATCATAACCGCGGCACGATCTTCATGAGCCTTCTGGCGTACCACCTCGAAGACGACCTTGATCGCAATACCCACCTCCAACAAGTTCTTGTAAACATCGCTTTGAACTTCGGTGTTGATCCAAAGTTCATGAACTTGGTGGGAAATGGTAGTATGCAATGAATCATCTTGATTCTGCAGTCGCCGATTCTCCTCCTCAAAAATCACGATCTGGTCCAACATGACCTGGGCCTCTTGCTCAAGAACATCAATCTGTTAATCGAGCCCCGCCTCTCTAAAGGTCGATGTCTCCCTCTCCGACTTAATCCGGGACTCATGCATATGAATCGATGCTTTCAGCGCCACGGCCCTCGATAAGGCACCCCTTTCCAGAAATTTTAAGGCAGCAACCTCGCCTTCCAGCGCCACCAGTTTCCCGCTCGATTCTGTAGCTGCCTTCGCTGCCTTGACTTGGTTCTGCTCCGCCTCCAACTCCATCTCCCTTAACTTTCCATGTAGGTGCGCACACTCAGCTACAATTCCTTTTCCCGCCTCAAGTTACTCGTCTTTCCGATGAATCTGCTCTTCAAGAGCACGTTCACTGCCAAGCGCCTGCAACAGCTACTGATCCCGCCTCGCCAACTCCTTGCCCAAAGCCTGATTACTGGGATCGTTCTGTAAACGCTCATGCAGCCCTCGACACCGATCATGTTAATGGCGATATTTCCTCAGCATCTACAGGAAAATCCTCGAATGAATCTTGGCTCTTCGGATGTTCTTCACCTCCAACAAGTAAGTCTGCAAAACAAAAGGAAGGTAAAGCTAAGGCAAAGGCTTAAAAAAATAGAAAAAACAAGGAACGTACTACGTACCCTCAGGCCCATTACGGCCACTTCATCCATCACTTCAATATTTGAAATGCTCCTCAAAGACTCGTTCTCGGTTTCCAAACATAACAACTCAAACCTTGACACCAAGTTATTTCCTTCAGTTAATAAGTTCAAATCCGAGGGAACCTCAATAAAATGGGTCAGCCCCCCTGCGACCGTAGAATTGGTAATACCCTCTTCGAATATATGAACACCTTTAGGGTCCAAATCGGACTCAGATTCATACTCGTTCTCTACCACATCCTTTCCCATATTTGTCATCACTGATGTAGAGCAACCCGCCATGGACAACAATGGTACGTCATAGGTCCCGATGGCGGCCTACAAGGATCGACCCTCCACCTCGGCAATAGGATCTTCAGACGGGGTCGTCAAGATAACAACATTCTCTTGGCTAGAGCTAACGGGGGAAACTCCTGCTAACTACCTCTCCTGAAAAGCAAGCTCCACAATTGTACCACCCTCCGATTCGTCGGGGTAGAATCTAAGTTGATCACCGATGGAGGAGACACCACAAATGCAACTCGCCGCCTCTGCGAAGGCATTTCCTCCTCCTTATTTAAAGGCGAGCATGTACGAGAACGGACAAGCCTGGATGTTCTCTCATATTGTGGCACAACCCGCATTGGGGACGCAGCCACCGATGATTCATCCGACGCCACCCTTGGTACTGGATGAGGTACAGGCGCAAAATCTAGCCTAGCAATTGCACCCGGCTGACGGAAAGCCAATTGAGGAGCTTTGACACAACGCGTTCTCTCTAGATATAATGAGCAAACGAATCAATAAGTGCAGTCCAAACAAAACAAAATAGAAAGATAAAGGACCTATATTCCACCTGTCACGAGCCTGCGACCATGTCTCTCCCAGAAAGCCGCCTAGGTGCGAATGCCCGCAGTACGAGGAAGCACTGCCTAAACCCAGTCTCAGATCCTTTCCAAAGGAGGCGGCGACAACTTTTCAGCTACAAAATATTAAGGTAAATCAATAACCATAAGTACAAAGTATAAGGAAAGTTGAAATTGGGTAGATGCCTAGTCAGAACGAGGTCTCAAGTGCAAAGTTCCAAACTTCTGGGAACCCATTTGGGTCTGCCACCAGGTGTTAATTTTGAATATAGAAAAAGTTCTCAAAGGAATGATGAATGACCTCGTCGTCCAGCCCAACCATCAAGCCCGTCGATCCTCATGGGCGTGCATGGATCATGGTGCAACAGATTCTTTGGGAAGCGAAGAGACTGAGCACATGCCTCAGAGTGACCTTCCTACTAGCTAGCTCTGCATACTTGATAAGTAGCTTGTATAGGTAAGGAAAAAGTTGGGCCGGGCATACCTTGTAATAACGGCAGAAGTCTACTACCAGTATCGGGAGCGAAAGTGTATACCCTACCTGGAAGGGATAAGCATAGAATGATCAATACCCTCGACGGTCAATCTGCACCCTGTCCTCGGTCTTCCCAAGAGCGATCTCAACATAACGTGGGATACGCCATCGCTCCCGCATTTGGGCTATCCCCACTTCTCCCTTTAGAGAGGCAATGCCCCGTGTTCCACACCGCCTGGTGCACTGAAATCCACCACCTGATTTCTTGGTCAAGGTAGAATTTCATCGACCAAAGGAACTTCTTCACCTTCTACCAACTCTAACCTTTCATTTGCCTGAGTGGGATTTTCGACCACCGGAGAATTAGATGAATGATTACCGTGAGAAGAAGTGCCTGTTCTAATTGATTTACGAGCGAGAGAAAGATGAACTTTGACGAGGGAAACGAAAAAATCAATGATTAACAATCGGAAGAATAGGGAAAATGCAATTTGACAGAAGAAAATGCTTGTCGAGAACTCTCTTAGAAGAACAATGAATATGTAAAGAGCAAAATGACACACCTTCTTTAGTTATAAATAACATATTTTTCTTGCACGGAACACAACGATCTCCATTAATACATAAGCGGGCACGAAGCGATACAGTTTTGTGAAAACGTGCGCCATTACGAATGACCTCCGCACTTCCCGATCACGTCACTCTATCCATCCACCGAAATTGACCCGGGCATGACCTCGATGAACGTAGGGACTAACTGTATTGGTATAAATTTGACCATTCTATGACTAGGGGGTCAACCCCATCTCGACCAATTTTTAGTAAATAGTCAACAATGTTGACTTTTGACTTATGACAGCTATCCTTAAGGTGAATAAGGGGACTTCTCCACGACCAATAGAGGGGCCCATTCGTGACCCGCTGAAAAAGATAGAAGCTATATATACCAAGGAAGAGAACCTCCCAAGGGGGGCTTCTTCTTCTATACAACTCTGGATACACCAGAAATAGAAATATATGTTCCGTTAGTGGAGCGAAAAAGAAGATTAATGTAAGATCCTGAACCTCTTCAAGGAGAGGCACGTCAAGATACCATGATGAATAAAACCCCTTTATATCATTCCATAATTGATTACTTCTATGTCTCAAGTTTGTCTTCTAATTTAGTGATTAACTACGATTGGCTATAATTTACTGCTTGAATTATTTCGATTGATTTACTTGGGAAGTGTTCGATAATTTTCCACCAAATATAGTCAAGTGATGTGAAATATTTTACTAGTAAATTATGACTTATTATATATTTATACATTATCCAAAGTGTATACTATTCGAACTTTAACTTGCTATAGACAAAATACTCAAGTAATTCTGGCTGACAAGTGATGATAGCTTATGAGCACAAAAATTTCTCTTTCCTGAACTATCTCCCCATTTAGAAAAAATATAGGTTTACCTTTTAATTGTTTTACGAAATAACATTTTTTTCTTCATTTTAAGGTTAATATACGATTTGGTAAATTTACTTGATTTAATTTCTCTTCATATCGATTGTTCAACGTAACGATATTTATCTCAAGATACGTTACCACAAAAGCCTTGCAGTATCTAACTTGGTCTTCCGGTATGTGTTGTATATGGTTCCTGTCACGACCCTAACCCAAAATTCGATCGTGATGGCGCCTCTCATGAAGACAAGGCCAATCAATCCAACGCAGTACATCTCTTTAAGCAGTTAATTAATATAAGCCAGTTTAAAATCGGATTTAACAGCAATAGTTTGCCGAATATGAAGATAACAATAGCGGAAAACCATCCCGACACAGCCCTAATTGGGGTGTCACAAGTCATGAGCAACTAATAAATCTTGATATAAGTCTACTAAATACGAAATTCGATACAATAGTTCGAAAAACACGGAAACAATAAGATAAGGGAGCACGGGGCTGCGGACGCCAATAACTACTTCGTAATCTTCGAAACACCGCCTGGACTGGGATGATCAGTACATATGAGCGGAATCTGCTATGCCTGATTCTGCACATATGGTGGGGGAGTAATGTGAGTACTCCGATCCAATGAGTAATAATTATAAATAATGGCAGAAAGCAAGAAAACCGTAAAAGCACATAGCATTCTATACCAGAGCAGTAAAATTACTTAAAGCAATGGATCAGTTAAGAAGTCAAGTAAAATCCCTTTTTATCAAGTAAAACAGGTAATTTAGCAGGTAAATAACAAGTAAAAATCCCCCCCCCCCCGAATACGGTATCAATCACTCAGAACAGTATCATCCCCTCGGGATCAATCTCAGATCACAATGGGAACCCACGCTCATTGTGGGTGTGTGGACTCCGGAGGGATCCCTTACTACCCACCCACAATATCAAGCCACCTTGTGGCATCAACTCTCGGATCTCAGCCTCACATAACTCAAGCCACCTCGTGGCATATAAATGTATGTCAAGCCATCGTCCTCTTATCACTCGGTGTATCCTCACATATGGCCCTCGGCCTCAATTTAATATCATCACAAGCGCCTCAGGCATTTGTAAAACAGTAGTTCTCAGCCCAAAATATTATTTAGAATTATCATTTAAGTCTCAAAATGGAGTAAAAGTGGCTGAGGGTTAAAACAGTGAAAACTGCAAGACTGAGTTCAAGTAATAAGTCAACAGTGAGAAAACAGTGATAAAAATCTCTGAAGGGTTCAAATAGTTGGCACGAAGCCCAAATATGGCAAATAACTCAAATCATGATGATAACAATAAAGTTTCAGTCAAATACGTGGTAAAATCATCAATCAGGACGGACCAAGTCACAATCCCCAGTAGTATACAACCCCACACTCGTTATCAAGCGCGTGTCTCACCTCAATGTAGCACTACGATGTCCAATCCGGGATTTCAACCCCTTAGTACATCATTTACAATCATTAATCACCTCGAACCGGCTACAACTCTAGCTAGTGACGTATTTTCCCTTCGAATTGGTAGCCACGCTCATCGAATCTCTCGAAAATCAGAATGAATAAATCACAATATGCTAAGGGAACAAAGACCAAGCGAAAACAATCAAAAAATATTAAAAATCCCAATATTAGCAAAACCCGAGCCTCGAGTCTACTTCTCGAAACTTAGAAATTTTTACATTATTAGATTCCTTGTCACCCCACGAGTTCAAACATATTAAAAGTTCTCAAATCCGACCTCAAATGGTCCTTCAATCCCAATTCAAAAGTTCAAAATCTCAAGCCCGAGTTCTTCCAATTTTAGCTTAAGTTCCATGATTTCTAGGTTGATTTCACAATAGAAATATGTTTTAGGTTCAAAAATATTACCTCCAATCGATTCTCCTTGATCCCTCATGAATCTCCCTAAAAACATCTCGAAATGATTGACTATGGAGGAAAACTGACCCAAAATCGCGGATGAAATAACTTAAAAGCATTCTGGCCAGTTCTGCCCTTTCTTCATCGCGATAGCGGCCCAAGCCTAAAGATTGCGAAGACCAAATTTTACAAGGACACAAAAATACTCTATGGAAACACTATACATACACTGTGAATGCGATGCTTCCACATCCCATACTATGCGAACTCGAGACCTCTGATGCGAACGCGAAGAGCAACAACCCTTTGGACCCTATTCCTTATACGCGAATGTGGACCGCCTCACACGAACGTGAAGTACAAGCTCCTAACCTTCCGTGAATACAAGGCCTCAAACGCGAAAGCGAAGGCTAAACTCTAGCCAACCCAAAATCCTTCTACTCGATCGAGATATACCCCATGCGGTCGCAAAGGCTTAATTTCTGCAAAACAAAAATCTGCAACTCTTAAACTTAAAACATGGTCCGACTAACCACCCGAAGCTCACCCGAGGCCCCCAGGACCTCAACCAAAATAACCAACACATCTAAAATCTCATTTAAACTTGTTCCAATTATCAAACTACCTCAAACACCATCAAATACACTAATTCACATCGAATTCAAACCTAAGTTTTCTAAACACTTCTGAAAAACACTTTTGATCAAAAATCCAACCAAACCACGTCCGAATGACCTGAATATTTGCACACACATTCCAAATGACTTAATGAAGCTACATCAACTCGTGGAATTCCATTCCAACCCTCGAATCATAATCTCACCTACCAACCAGAAATCGCCATAATCTCAACTTCATCAATTCAAACCTAATTCTACTCCGAACCTCCAAATCCAATTCCAATCACACGGCTAAGTCATAAATCACTTGTCGAAGCTAAACCAATTCTGATCACACAGATAAGTCATAAATCACCTGCCGAAGCTAATCAAAACATCAAAATTCACATCTGAGTCCTCTAACACATAAGTTAACATCCAATTGAATTTTTCTACTTAAACCTTCTTAAAAGAGACTAAGTATCTTATTTCTTACCAAATCTACTCCAAACGCAAACTAATAAACTTGATCACATAAAACACAGATAACGAAGCATAAAGAAGCAAAAATGGGGAAAATAGAGTGGTAACTCATGAGACGACTGGCCGGGTCGTCACATCCTCCACAACATAAACAAATGTTCATCCTCGAACAAGTCAAGAAACATACCTGAAGCCTCAAATAGGTTAGGATATCTACTTTGTATCTCCCACTCGATCTCCCAGGTAGCCTCCTCCACGGGCTGACCTTTGCACTGCACCTTCACTGAAGCTATATCCTTTGACCTCAACTTCTGAATCTGACATTCCAAAATAGCTGTTGGCTCTACATCATAAGTCAAATCACCTTCCAACTGAACCGTGCTGAAATCCAAAACATAGGACGGGTCTCCAATGTACTTCTAGAGCATAGAAACATGGAAAATCGGATGCACACTCGACAAGCTGGGTGTCAAGGCAAGCTTATAAGCCACCTCCCCAATCCTCCGAAGTACCTCAAAAGGCCCAATGAACCGTGGACTCAACTTCCCTTTCTTTTTGAATCTCATAATACCCTTCGTGAGCATAAATTTCAACAGGACCTTCTCACCAACCATGTAGGACACATCTCGGACCTTCCGCATAACTCTTCTACCTTGACTGATCCATACAAAGTCTCTCCTGGATGACCTTCACTTTAACTAAGCATCCTGAACCAAATTTGTCCTCAATAGCCTCGACTCATCGGGATCGAACCAACCAACTGGAGATCTACACCGCCTCCCATACAAAGCCTCATATGGAGCCATCTGAATACTTGACTGGTATATGTTGTTATAAGAAAACTCTACAAATGGTAGAAACTGATCCCATGACCCTCCGAAATCAATAACACAAGCGCATAGCTTATCCTCCAATATCTAAATGGTACGTTCGGACTGCCCGTCCGTTTGAGGGTGAAAAATTATGCTCAACTACACATAAGTACCCAACTCTCACTGAACAGACTTCCAAAATTGGGAAGTAAACTGAGTGCCCCGATATGATATGATGGAAACTGGGATACCATGTAATCGAACAATCTCCCGAAAATATATATCTCTGCCAGACGCTCTAAAGAATAAGTAGTAGAGATAGGAATGAAGTGCGCGGACTTGGTCAACCTATCTATAATCACCCAATAGCATCGAACTTCTTCAAAGTCCGTGGGAGTCTAGTAACAAAACCCATTGTGATCCGCTCCCACTTCCACTCGGGAATAACCATCTACTGAAGCAAGCCACCCGGTCTCTCATGCTCATATTTCACCTGCTGACAATTGTGATACCGAGCTACAAACCCCAAAATATCTTTCTTCATTATTCTCCACCAGTAGTGTTGCCTCAAATCCTAGTACATATTTGCGGCACCTAGATGAATGGAAAACCGCGAGCTATGGGCCTCTTCTAATATAAAATGTCGAAGCCCATCCACATTGGGCACACGAATCTGGCCCTACATCCTCAACACTCCATCGTCACCAATGGTCACATCTCTAGCATCATCATGTTGAACTTTATCCCTAAGGACAAGCAAATGCGGATCATCATACTAGCACTCTCTGATGCGATCATATAAATAAGATTGAGATATCACACACGCCAATACCCGACTGGGCTCAAAAATATCCAACCTCACGAACCGATTGGTCAAAGCCTAAACATCAACCACAAGAGGTCTATCCCTAAATGGAATATATGACAAATTCCCTATACTCATTGCCTTTTGGATCAAAGCATCGTCCACCACATTAGCCTTTCCCGGATGGTACAATATAGTGATATCATAATCCTTAAGCAACTCCAACCATCTCCGCTGTCTCAAATTAAGATCCTCTGGCTTGAACAAATGCTGAAGTCTGCAATGATCACTGGATATATCGCAAGACATGCCATACAAGTAATGCCTCCAAATCATCAATACGTGAACTATGGCAACCAACTCTAAATCATGGGGCTTCAACTGACGAAAAGCAAAAGCGGTAATTATACCCTCCTACATCAACACACAACTAATCTCTACTCTCGAAGCATCACAATACACTGTATATGAACCTGAAGCTGATGACAAAACCAACACTAAAGTCGCGGTCAAAGATATCTTGAGCTTCTGAAAGCTCTCCTCACACTCGCCCGACCATATAAATTGAGCACCCTTTTGAGTCAACTTGGTCAAGAGCAATGCGATATATGAGAATCCCTAAACAAACCAGCAATAATAGCATGTCAAACCATGGAAACTACGAATCTCAGTAGCTGAGGATAGTCTGAGCCAACACCTTCACCACCTCTATCTTCTTTGGATCAACCTGAATCCCTTCATTGGACACCATGTGTCCCAAAAATGCCACTGACCTGAGCCAAAACCCACACTTGGAGAACTTTGCATATAGCTTCTCATCCCTCAATCTCTGCAACACAAGCCTTAAATGCTCTACGTGCTCCTCTTAACTACGCGAATACACCAGAATATCATTAATCAAGACTATAACAATCGAATCAAGATAAGGCCGGCACACGTTGTTCATCAGATGCATGAACGCTGCTGGAGCATTGGTTAGCCCAAAAGACATAACCAGGAACTCATAGTAACCATATCTGGTCCTAAAGGATGTCTTGGGAATATCTGAATCCCTTATCTTCAACAGGTGATAACTCAAACGGAGATCAATCTTGGAGAACACCCTCGCTCCTTGAAGTTGGTCGAATAATTCATCAATACAAGGTAAAGGATACTTGTTCTTAATTGTTACCTTGTTCAATTGCCTATAACAGATGCACATTCTCATTGTGCCATCCTTCTTCTTTTCAAACAAAATCGGCGTACCCCAAGATGACACACTAGGATGAATGAACCCCTTAACTAGGAGTTCCTAAAGTTGCTCCTTCAATTCTTTCAAGTCTACTAGTGCCATACGGTACGGTAGACTAAGTTCCCAGCATCAGGTCAATACCAAAATAAATATCCCTATCCGGTGGAATGCCATACAGGTCTGCAGGAGGAACATCGGGAAAACCCCTAACAACTGGAACAAAATCAATACTAGAAGTTTCAGCTCCAACATCCCTCACAAATGCGAGATATGAAAGGCAACCCATCCCAACCATATATTCAGCTTTCAAGAAAGAGATCACTCTACTAGGAACATGATCAGACACACCACACCACTCGATCCGCGATGCACCCGACATAGCCAAAGTGACTATCTTAGCATGACAGTCTAGAATAACGCGACACAGAGATAACTAATACATGCCTAAAATGACATCGAAATCCACCATACTCAATAATAAAAGGTCAACTCGGGTCTCCCGACCACCAATAATTACCACACATAACTAGTACACACGGTCTATAATAATAATATCGCCCACCAAGGTAGACACATGAACGTGTAAAGCAAGAAACTCCGAGGCATACCCAAATAATGTGAAAAGTAGGAATATACATAAGAAAAGGTGGAACCGGGATCAAATAATACAGAGACATCTATATGGCAGACTAAAATAATACCTAAAATAATAGCATCAGAGGTAATGGCATCGGATATGCTGGTATAGCATAAAAACGGGCCTGGTCGCCGCCTAATCGACCTCCCCCTCTAGGGCGACCCCTAGCTATCTGACCTCCATCCCTAGCTGGATGGGCGGGTGGGGAAGTAACTGGAGAAAAAGTCGAGGGCTGACCCCTCTACTGAGATGAACTAGCAACACGACGAGGACACTGCTCCACACATACCCTAACTCTCTTCACTCAAAACAAATACTAGGTACTAGAGAAGGGGACTGAAGGGAACCCCTCGCACCGGACTGACTAGAAGATGCACTCGGCATAGAAGAACCCTGAGTTGACAGGGCACGAGATGAACTCTGAGCTGGGAGGGCGCTGAGTGAAGGCTGACCCTGCTGAGACTCATGATAACCACGAACTGAAGATGCCCCAAGATACTCTAGACAAGCTGACTGAGCAGGCCTGAACGAACGACCTCTACCATACTGGAATTGGCCCCTCGAAGAAGCACCACTATAACTGCCTAGTCCTCTAGGCCTCTTGGATTCCCTCTCCTCTTGCTCCTGATAGTGAATCGTCTCAATCTCATGAGCGATATCAACCACCTCATCAAATGTAGCACCCGTCTCTCTCTCTCTCTATGGTCATAAGAATACGGAGATAATAATTAAGGACATCAACAAATCTTCTGATCCTCTCACGATCTGTCGAAACCATCCAGACGACATGAAGAACCAACTCAGAAAACCTCAACTCAAATTATGATGCATTCATATCCCCCAGTCGCAACCACTCAAACTGTCTACGTAGCTCCTTTATGCGAGATTATGGTACATACTTCTCCAAGAAGAGAGTGGAGAACTGTTGTTGATACCCAATTTTTTCCTATGTATTTTTCGCACCCAAAATACTTCAAAATAGCATATTTGCGCATATATAAGCACACCCATGAGTTTTGATATTTTTGATGATTTTAAACCAATTTATTGCCTATTTTTTAGTAAAAATCCAGTAATTATTCCCAAAATTTGTCATTTTGGTGAACAATTTATTATATTCTTATATTTACATCAAAACGTAGCTAACATGATTTTTGCATATTTTTACAAATTCATTTAGTATTTCTAAAACTAAATTGCATATAATTATAGTTTTTCGGTATTTCATTGAACTGGTAAAGATTGGTATATTCTAGACAACACTGGTTTATTTTTTAGGCTGTGATTATCATTTCATGTTGGATGTTTAATTTTGTACTATATTTCAATTATTTTGTCATTATTATATTTTGCATACAGGTTTTAGTGTAGGTTGTGAGCACATGATTTTTGCACTAGGTAAACAAGATTCCAAAATTAAATAAAATAATATTTTTGAGTGTAATTACATGTCTTGTTTGAAATTGAATGCATTTTATGTGTCTGAATAATTAAAATTGGAAAATCAAAAAAATAGGTTTAATACATGCATTTTTTAATTAAGTAGCTAATAGAAAATCAACAAAAAAGAGCATTAATAGCGGAAATTAGGGAAAAAATAGTAGAAAATTGCCAAAAAAAAATATTAGAAAATTAGTTCAAGTAGGAAATTGAATAATTTAAATAATACAAAAGAAAAGAAAACAAAAATATAAAAGAAAGTGCATAAAAATAATTAAAACAATCAGAAAATACAAAAAAATACATTAGGTTTAATTGTTTTGGGCAAAAAGGAATTGAATTAAAAGGCCCAAACACATTAGCCCAAGGAGATCCGGTCCAGGCCACTAGTGGATTTGATCTCAGCCGTTCATCATGTTTAATCTAACGGCTGAGAATCAATCCGTAGTTATTTAATTAATTGAGATATGAGACTTAATCTTAGCCGTCCATCTTGATAAATCCAACGGCTGAGACGAATAGGCGGAATTAATTAGTTAAATAAGTAAATAGGATTGAACTGAGCCGTCCGTTCAGGTGATCTGATGGTCGAAACCTTTGGTCTCTTTAATAACCAAACGGCGTCGTTTTAGTAACACCCCTAATGACCGTTGATCTTCATCAGATCAACGGTTCAGATTTCCTCAATTCCCTCGCCTATAAAAGGCTTATGTCTGAGAGAGAGACGGCCATTTCACAAACTCTTCTAACCCTAGCCGCCTCCAAACCCTACTTCTTCTTCGTCATCACCTTCAAACCCTAGCCGGCCATGGAGGCCACCACCTCCCACGGTGGTCTCCGGCCATACCCTCGCCTCCCTTTCTCCTCTTCTCCTTCTTCTCCATCAAAACCCTAGAAAAACAAAGAAAACACCCCTGTTCTTGATAAGCCGGTCACCAGAACCTACCTCCGGTGACCACCAAACAACGAATCTCCCTTCCAAACCAATGCCAAAAGGACCGTCTTGGTCCGATCTATCCAACCATACCACTCACCTCCTTTGAATCTCTTCGGAGCTCTTCGAACATCCAAAACAAAGTCGCCGGAACCCTAACTCCGGCGACTCAAAAACTCAAACCTTTTGAAAAATCCAACCTTTTACCCTCCCAAGCACCCCACTCCAAACAAAACTCAAAAAGACTTCACCTTGAAGTCTAAAAGAAAAACAAGAAAGAAAAAGTGAGAAAAACAAAAAAAAAGAAACAGAGGTCTGGAGAAGACTGAAAAACTTGAGTGAGAAGAGTGAAAGGGGAAAGCTCGGGAGACAGGCCCCGCTTTGCTTGTCTGTTCATGTTTTCTTCTTGTTTTCTTTTACTTTTGTCTTTGCCTGCTTTTCTTTTCTTTAGATCTTGAAATCTTGTGTTATGTCTGTTAGTTTAGGTTTTTTTCAACTTGCTCATCTTTCGTATCTTTTGCATGTTCGTCTGTTCATCTTTTCTTGTTTCATATCTTTCATCCTATATATTCTTGTATGTTTTTCTGTTTTTCTTTAGATCTTGAAATCCCATGACTACATCTGTTAGTTTAGGTTTCTTAACATGCTTATCTTCTATATTTCTTTTTGTGTTGTTGGCTTCTCTGATTCAATGAGCCTGTTAGTATTAGGGTTTTTGTTCATCTTGTTTGTTTTGTTTTGATTTGGTTCTTCTGTTCTGTCTATCATGTTCTTTCTTTTAAGGCTTCAACAGCATGTCTATTTTGCTCTTTTGGTGATTCTTGGTTTGGATTTTTGTTCTGACTCGGAGACTTGACTTGAATATTTCTCTTTTGTCTTTGTCTTTGGTCTTCTGTTAGTATTTAGTTCCTCCATTTTTGTTGGTCTTCGACATCTCCTTTACATGTTTAAGCTTTGACTCTTAGTCTGCATTAGTCCATCTTTATTAGCTCTCAATAAGTTTGAATGAGCCTTCTCTTCTTGTCTTTTTCATGTTTAGTTATAGTGTTAGGACTAACTGTTAGCCTCATATCTGAGTTTGTTCTGCTTCATCTTTTCCCCTACATCTCCTGATCAAAACCATGATTTGACTCTAATAGTTGGTCTATACCACCTCTTCTATTCCTAGAAGCATTTTAATCTGATTCACTTCTTTCTCTGCTACTTGGCATGTTAGATGTTAGGATTCTTCTTCACTACTTTCCCGTGACTCTTTTTATGTTTAATTCTTATATACCAAAGTTAGAATTAGTACCTACTATGTGATTCTTAGGTCTGATTAAGCCAATACCTCATCTCTTACTGATTGTTTGTTAGAATTTAACTCCTATGTGTGTCTATGCCATGAACCATTAAAGTTGTGAAGTTTTTCAACTGTCATCTGACCTGAGCTAGTAGTAACTAAGTCTAAATTGACATGGGTTGACACTTTGTCACATGGAATTGGAAAATGTTAATTGATTAACTAAGATTCAACCATATCAAATTTCCCTTTCTGAGTTTTGGTTGATTGATGCACATTGTTTGACCTTGTGTGGCTATGTGTGCAATACATGTTTAAAATGACTGAGTTTTAAGTAGTTCTTGTTAGCATGAGCATGTGTTTAATATTCATTAACTTTAGGGGATTGGTTATAGTTGCTAGTGCTAGGTTCCCTAAAATATGGTTAGTTTTGAAATAGGTCTAAGACTGAAAATCAAACAAACATAGGTTATTCGGTAATAATTGACCAAAAGAGTGGTCAATTTTACAAATTGACCAACTCTACAAGGTCCAAACACACTGGTCGACCTCAAAAAGGGCTAGTTGTGCAAAATTGGTTAAGTCTGCAAATGCAGACTCACCAAGGCTCATTTGAGCCCTGAATCTCATGTGGCTATGTCTGCAAAGACCTTAGCCCAGCTTGTGATTAGTTAAAAGGCTAGATTATGCAAAAGATTGGCTAAGTCTGCAAGATCAGACTTGCCCAAGCTCATTTTGAGCCCTGAACCACAAGTGGCTAAGCCTGCAAAGGCTTTGAGCCCAATTGTGTTCAGCAAATGGGTTCAATTACCCAAGCCAAGTCTCAACTTGAGACTGGCTAAAATTTAAATAGTTTAAATACAATAATAAAGCAGGCTAGTCCTGCAATTAGTTTTAAAATTGAAATAAAGGGTTAGTTAACTTAAAATGAAACAAAAGAGGCTAAGTTCTAAATAGTAGAACTGGCCAGTCTTTAAATGCCAATGCAAGGACTGGCCATAGGTTAAATAAGTCCTAAATGCTGAATACCAGACCTAGGTAGGTCGGGTAAAATAGCCAATCCACTAGGGGCATAAAAGGAAGCCAAAAAGGTGAAATAGTGAATTGTTTAGAACTTATAGGGTTGAGGGAGTCATTTGTACCCCTGATTTCTGTAATTTTGTAGAAGTTTAAGGGTATAATGGTCTCTCTAAAAAGGGAAATCTGTAAAAATCTTTAACCCTTAGGGATACCTTGGTAAAAAGCCCCAAAAGGAATCTTTTAGAACCTTCTAGCACATGCTGGAAAGGATTTGATAACTGAAATATGGGTCTAAGTGTAAGTTTAATAATTTTAAGAGGGGGAGAAGTGGGAATTAATCCCATTCTTTCTCCCCAAGTCATCAGCCCTCCCACAACTATAAATACCACTGAAAAAGAGTGAATAAGGGCTGGCTTTTGAAGAAAAGTTCAGAGAAAAATAGGAGTAATATAGCACATAGTATTTTCGAGCATTTTTGGAGTGAAAACCTCTTATAGTCCTCTGTTTCTCGTGGTTTTCTGCTTGATTGCTGCTTGGATTCATACTTTGCTGTTGCTGTGGTCTTCTATTTGGCTGATATTCAATCATCACTGTTGCATTTGCTGTTCGAGTTATTGCTGTTGCTTACTTGCTTGAACCCCTTAGACTCATTGGCTTCTCTTATTGATTCAGGTACACTACTTGTTCAATCGAAGCTGTGATGTTGATTTGGATGAAATAACATGAAGTTTTCAATTTAATTCTTATATTACCATGTATTATGTAGCTTAATATTGTTATTAGCTTTAGTATTAGCTTAGAATTATATTATTGATGTAGTGTAGCGCATGATAACAGAAAAAAAAAACAAAAACAAGTGTAATAGCTAGTAATGTAGTAGTAGTATAATCGTAGCAGTAAATCACCTAGTTTAAATAGGTAAAACCCTAAAACATAAGTTAATTAATTGCAGTTTTCAAACCATTAACTATTTCTTCACACAAGTTTTTCGTAAATCATCATCACTTAGCTCATGTCACAGATCTACATTTAAACATAGAATAGAAAACGTTAGATCGGATAGTGATTCATTCATAATTGGGTTAATAATCTGGTAATGAGATAAGCCGTAGTGAAATCAGTAGTTTAATTATGCTAAAGTCTTTGAGCCATTTAGATGTTGATATTCGAGTTATATCAATGAATGTTTAGGCTGTTTAAACCATGCTCGTGTGGCTAGTTTACTTATAAACCAAGGCTCAGATCTGAGTAAGTTTTTTTAAAAGGGAAATAACTAGATAATGAAATAGCTTAGTTAGAACCAGATTTGTGATGATAAGAGGTTTAGTTCATAATGAAACCAGTGGTATAATCTCAACTGTGTAAATCATCTTAGTCTTAGATAATCCCTAGGTAATTAGTTTAACCGTTATTCAAGCCTTACGCATAATTAAACCGTTTTGCTTAAATTTTTCAACTATGTAAATAACTCAGGGGTTAGTGTAAACTCATTGGTAAAGGTCAAGAATTAGAGATAGTTTTTTAATTCAAGTATTGTGTACGGTAGATAGTTGAATCATGATTAATGTTGATAATTCGTGTACTGATTTTCTTTATTGATAAATAAAAGTGCAAGTTAATTTCTGTGTTAATTCCAAATGTGTATGCTTGTCTTCAGTCATTTACTTGTATCATTATTATTCTCATTTGGTCTAGGCCTGATTAATGGCATGGGCCTGGACCATGTTCATCCGACTGCTGAGCTAGCAATTGAAAGCCCAGGTCAGGTCTGGTTTTCTAAAGAACAGGACCTGCTTATAATGTATTGAAGCTCGCTTCGGAGATCTAGGCCCAATAACAACAAAAAATGACGGGCCTGGAATGTTTGGTAACAAAATTGGCTAAGGGAAAAACATATGTAGAAAAGTATAGTTAAACATTAGGGTTGGACCTTAAAAACATAATTGGGACGAGCCTCGCACAACATTAAAAGCGGGGCCCCTTTTAGTAATAAGATAATATATAAATAGAGCCGGGAAGGTTGATAGAAAATTTCACAACCTTTCCCAAAAGAATTAAAAGCCTATAGACCTTTTAGGGCACGATTTAATATACTTTCCCTATGAACGAGTGTGCACTTGGTGCAACTCAAATCTTAAATCCCGGCAAAGCCGAGATGTACCAAAGGTCACAGGCGTACTGCTTGCGGTGTGACTCGAGGTGCGTTTTTGCGATGTCGCAATTTTGTAAAATATTAAAGCAAAAGCACATACTTATTGTTAAAATCTATAATGAGTCAAACAAGAGTCAAGAACGATGATTGAGCGACCGTGCTAAAACCACAGAAACCCGGGAATGCCTAACACCTTCTCCCGGGTTAATAGAGTTCCTTATCCAGATCTTTGTTTTGCGGACTTTAATAAAAGAGTCAATTTCCTCGGATTCGGGATTAACCGGTGACTTGGGACACCATTGTTTTCCCAAGTGGCGACTCTGATAATTAAAACAAAATTCCCATTCTGACTGTCCTTTAAGTGGAAAAACTCCTTCCCTGATTATTATTATATCCCTTCTCGGGGTGTAGTATTAAATAGTGGCACATTTTACATTGTGCGGTAAAAAAGGAGGTGTGACAGCTCTGGTGACTCTGCTGGGGGATCCCAACCCGGAACTTTGGTTTTAGGGTTTAAGAACTCGAGCTCCTTAGAATTGTCGTTCTTGATATTATTTGACTTCATTAAATGATTTGAACAACATGATATGTGTTTTACCGCTTTGATACTACGTGGATTGTATATAAAATTGTGCCGAAAACCCTTCTCTTCTTCACCCCCAGGGATGTGCTTACTGGTTGAGACTCCCCTTTCTGTTAAGTTACACCAAAATTAAGAAACAGAGGCCGGATAAGTTACAAAGCCGATTGACTCCGCGAGTCACCGGTACGTATCCCCCTCCTCGATTCGAGTTGTCTGCCCGGGTACACGGTCCAGCACTTTATAAAACTATAAGATGTTGAACATAGGTCTAGGATGATTATTTGCATCATATCTGACTTAGGGGACTCAACACAGGGGTTGGGTCCATCTAGGACAGGTAACCCGGCATTTAAAAGACCAAGCATATTATGTGTTACATTTTATTGTCCTTGATCGTTATGCGGACTAGAAAAATTCCCGAGTGTAGAAAAGTATTCAAAAAAGAAAGAAAGAGAAATAAAAGCTAGTGAAAAAGTGTATCTAGAAAATCTGAAAATTTTGAAAAAAATGGCCTTGTTGTTGTAATAATTGGTCAACTAATCTGACCGAACTACGCAGGTTTGATTCTCGCCATTAGGCGGGATGCGTAGGCAACCCTTGAACGGGTCCAACCACATCTTTCAGAAAAAGACCAAAAAGATTTTCTTTTCAAATAATCGGAGTGATTGCTATTTTTGGAAACGGCTGAATGTTCCGAAAGGACGCCGGAAGGCTGTTTTGGCAAAAATGGCCACTTCGAGAGTCATGTCTCTTTCAAAAATGAAAATTTGCATTGAAAAAGATTTTTCTCTTTTCTGAATAAAATTGCCTTAATAAATGTGCAGGATGAGCACAATACTGAATGAACCTTTCGCGCTAATGAATAAAATCCATTTAGAGCTGAGACTATGGTTGAATGACATGGGAATTGAAAGTCAAAACTGGATCAAAGACTACTTAAAGGATCTCACGGGACTATTGGACATAATTCCCCGGGGCGACATAATCAGAACACTGGTAACATATTGGGATCCTGCACATAATGTACTACATCTTTCGGACTTTGAACTCACTCCCACTCTGGAGGAGATTGCTTTCTACATAGGGAAGAACGAGGTCCCCTTGAAAGGAAAATACCCGGTATCCCCGAGAGCAGTAACGGTGCATCGCTTTTTGGATTCTTTGAAAATTGCTAGGAATGTCCACAACGAGGATTTAGCCAACGGATATTGCTCCCTGAACTTTATTTATAGCAGATACGGACATGTCGGGGGTTTGAACGAATCCACGAACAAGCTTTGTAGCAACTCCAACCGAGCAAAATGGGAGGAGCATCGATGGTTTGCTTTCTTAGTGCATTTCTCGGAGTTATCAAATTTCCAAGAAAAGATGGGCACATCGATATAAAGGTTGCCGGGGTAGCAAGCACTTTGGTAGTACAAGACAATTGTACTCTGGCTCCAATGATTTTAGCAGACATCTACCGTGCCTTGACTGCATGCAAAGCAGAAGCCAACTTCTTTGAGGGATGCAACTTGATTTTGCAAATATGGTTGATTGAACATCTATGTCATCATCCTTCGTTCTCAAGTTTTGGGCCTGCAGGAAGAACGTGCCTTGAAGAATTTTACACGAGAACAAAAGAAGTTAAATTGCTAGAGGGAGTAAAGGATTGGATTTCGCATCTACGATCATTGACCGGCGTCCAGATTGATTGGACATATGATTGGTTACCTCTCGACGAGGTGATTTGTATGCCGACAGAAGGGTCACACTTTTTGATCATGGGTTTAAAAGGTATCCAGCCTTATGCCCCGTACAGGGCACTACGACAGCTTGGTAGATGTCAAGTCATACCAAAAGATGGGGACCTCAGTTCACAAGTTATAGAGATTAGCCCGGATGGGCAATTCCCGGAAGCAAAGGTCCGCCAGATTTGGAATGAATGTCAGAACTTGAAGGTAGATACTTGTGTGTAGAACAGAGCTCGAGGTGAAGTGTCGTCCGGGTATTCCGCATGGTATCGACGGGGTGTTGATCATGACAGGCCTTCGAAAAGACCTCACTTGCAAGAGCTGGTGGAGCAATCTAAAGAAAACAGGAATTGGGCGGCCAAAGAAAGTGAATATAAGGCCAAGATCAGCTTGCTAGAAAAATAGTTGAGAGATCTCCAGTTTGAGAGCGGTTCTGCAAGCAGCATCTGACGAAGGAGAGAAAAAGCAGCTGAGAAAAGAAAATGAAATGCCGAAGGCTCAGGTTGCCAAGATGAAAATTGCATCCGAGACCCCTGTTCGCTTAGCCCGAGATGACGAATTGATTGAAACTCTTCAGCGCAAGGTGGATGACTACAACTTCGACTTAGACAAAGCAGAAAAGGAGTTAGTTAGGGCTCGGAAGCAAATGGCCAAAGATGCCGAGGAATGAGCCAAGTTGGTTCAGCACCTACAGGATAAGCATGAATTTGTGGTAGCTCGACTGAGAAAGAAGATTGTTACAGCCACTGTCAAAAGTAACAAGGTCATCAAAGACCTCGAAGAAGAACGAGAACATTGTTACACGACTATGGCTCGGTTAGAGTTTGAGCTACAACAAATACAAAAAGAGAACCAGCGCACTTTAGATGCTCGCACCAAACAGATCAGCCGATTGCTTTAAGAGAAAGGGGTTATTCGAGAGAAAATTGTTCATATTGCTCAGTACATCACCCGGAAGAGCCAGCTATGTGAAGACATGTCCCGGGGAACCTTTGTGTCAGCAGTGAAGTTCTTTGTGTAGCAAGTCATGTCTGACCTGGATAGGCTCCAAAAGGGATTAGCATATAGGCCCGCGGCAAGACTGAATGATGTCTCGCGGGCACTAGGAGCATTAATGTATTCTTAGGGCATGCATTCAGTATTTTTGCATTAGTAGCACAACACATCTTGTAAACCGATGTTTTGAACTATCAATGAAAATCAAGAGTTGTTGTCAATCCTTTTTCTTTATGTCAATTCTTTATTTACGATAGGCAAATAAATAGAAACGCAAATCAATGAAGAGAATAAGGAATAAGAAAGAAAGGAAAAGGAAAAGAAAAAGAAAAAAGGGAAAAGAAAAAAAAAGAAAAGAAAAAAAGAGAAGAGAGAAAGAAAAAGAAAAAGAAAAGAAAAGAGAAAAAGAAGAAAAAGAGAAAAGAAGAAAAAGAGAATGATGAGATTGATTCAAAATAAAAGGCCGGGATGAGGCATGACGATCAGAGGCAAAATGTGATTATTCCAAATCGTTGCATCTTATCTTTTATGTGCTAACCACTAACGTGTGTTGTTGTTTATGAGATTCAGATTCTAGTTGGCAACTGGCATTCTGGCTACTCATCCCTACAGCACAAGATCTAAGAAAATGACAAAGGCCGTGTCACAAGAAATTGAAGCAACAGTCATGGATCCCGCCTAGGAGGAGGAAGTTGTGGACGTGACGGGGATGAAGGAAGAGATGTACAAGCTTAAATAGCAGATGGCTGAAATGTACCAGGCTTGGTCGAGGGGTCAACCCTTGCCTACTTATCCCGCTAACCCCGCATACATCCCTCCAACCAATCCCAACCCTGAGCCACCCAGTATGAACTCGTCATCTACATATCCCGACTATCATCACTATTATGCCTCCACCTCTCAAGTACCACCACCTCTGTCAAAACAAGTGCCACCCCAGCCACCCCAGATTACTCTGGTATATGTAGCACCTCCACTTGCCGCCTTGCATAAGTCATCCAGTGAACCGTTGTTCCATGTACAAGATGCTCACTACTACCCACCTGAACCAACCTTTTGACAGCATGAATCTCACACTCCATTAATGGAGGCAATTGAAGAGAAACCTATCAAGAATGCAGAACAGGAGGAGATGGCCAGAAAAATGAAAAGTTTGGAGCATGCCTTTCGTAACATGCAAGGATTAAGAGGACAAGTAAGTGTGGCGTACAAAGACCTATGTCCTGTTTCCGGAAGTGCAACTTCCTGTCGGATTCAAGTTGCCGAAGTTTGACATGTACAGTGGACACGGAGATCCGGTCGCCCATCTTAGAGGATACTGCAGCAAGATGCGGGGTGCAGGGGGAAGAGATGAGCTTCTGATGGCATACTTCAGCCAAAGTTTGAGTGGTTCCACATTAGAATGGTACACGCGCCAAGATCACACCAGATGGTTTATTTGGGATGATCTCGCACAGGCATTTGCGAACCATTTTCAATACAATTTGGAAATCATACCAGATAGGTTGTCACTTTCTAAAATGGAAAAGAAACCTGGTGAAAGCTTTAGAGAATACGGCTTTAGATGGAGAGAGCAGGCGACGAGGGTGGATCCGCCGATGAAAGAAAGTGAAATGGTAGACTGTTTCTTGCAGGCTTTGGAGCCTACCTACTATGGACATTTAGTGTCAGCCATTGGAAAGAATTTTAATAAAGTTGTAAAAATGGGAAGTTTCGTGGAAGAAGGATTGAAAACTAACAAGATTATGATTTTTTCAGCAATCAAGGCCACAAATTAGGCCATTCAGACAGGGAGTGGAGGAACCATTGGGAAGAAGAAGAAAGAGGAAGTGTCAGTTGTGGAGAGCAAACCCTAGAACCGTAGCCAATACCACCACCCACCACGACCATATCAGCCATACAACCCACCAACCCCATATAACCCACCAACATCATACCACCCACCTCCACCCTACTACCCACCTACTACCCCACACTACCATAATCCACAAGCCCAAACTTATCCACCACCACCACAGGTATGGCGAGCCCAGGCCCCGCAGAATGTTTATCACACACAAAATACCTACCCCTCTTCTAGAAATTATAGAAACCCGAACAAACCCAAATTCAGGCCCGATCCGGAGATGAGGAACAGGAATCAGGCGAAGAAAACATTCACCCCACTAGGGGAATCCTATACTAGCCTCTATCACCGATTGAATGAATTGGGAATGTTGAGCCCAATCGAGTCAAAGCTTCCTAACCCACCTCCAAAGAACATTGATCAATCGGTTCGGTGCGAGTATTGCTCTGGAGCACCAGGACACGACATTGAGAAATGTTAGCATTTGAAGAACACTATTCAAGAGCTCATTGATAGCCGGAGGATTGAGTTACAGGCTCCGGAGGCCCCGAACATTACTCAGTACCCACTGTCGGCTCATCATGAAGCACATATGATAGAGTTGGCACAAGAGAAGGTCAGCCGGAAACCATCCCAGTCGGTCATGATGATCAAGGCCAGCAGCAAAGCAGAAAAGGAAATTGATAAAGGAAAATTGATAGTTGAAGAACCAGTGAAAAAGTAACCAGCGGTGGAGACTTTGAAAGTCGTAGTGCCAGGTGTAAAACCAGTATTGACAGTGAAAGGTGCAAGCATGGAACCGGTAATTATAAGGCCAGTAGTACTGATGCCGGTGGTAGATACCAAGACTGTACCTTGGAACTACAACAAGGTGGCAGTAGTGTACAAAGGGAAAGAGTTGACTGGAAAAATCAACGAGACATACGGTCTAACTCGGTCCGGGAGGTGTTTTGCCCCGGAAGAGTTAAGGAAAATGAAGGTGGTGAAAGAGAGTCATTTGAAGAAGCCTGTGTCCGAAGAAGAAGCAGAAGAGTTCCTCAAGAAGATAAAATCTCAGGACTACTCCGTAGTGGAACAGTTGAGGAAGACACCCGCACAAATCTCTTTGTTCTCATTGTTGATCCATTCGGAGGAACACATAAAAGCACTGATGAAGATATTAAATGAGGCGCATGTCCCTGAGAAGATCTCGGTTTGTCATCTCTAAAAGATTACCAACAAGATCTTTGAATCTAACAAGATTACATTCTCATACAGTGAATTGCCCATCGAGGGGACTGAACATAATAGGGCGCTTTATCTCACAGTGAAAAGTGAGGAGTCAGTAGTCACTCGGGTGTTGATAGATAATGGCTCAAGTGCAAACATTTGCCCGCTGTCGACTCTTGGATAACTGAATATCAATCATGACAGAATCCGAAGAAACAGTGTGAATGTAAGAGGATTTGATGGAGGAAGTAAGAACACTTTGGGGGATATCGTCTTGGAGGTCACCATCGGGCCTGTGGACTTTTCGATGGAGTTTCAGGTGTTAGACATTACTGTGTCTTACAATCTATTGCTGGGTCGACCATGGATCCACGCAGCCAAACCCGTGATGCCATCCCTGCACCAAATGGTCAAGTTTGAATGGGAGCAACAAGAAATCGTAGTGCATGGAGAGGGAGACACCTGCAATGCTATAATGCCATTTGAGGATGTGGATGGAGACAAAGGTCCTTGGGTATACCAGGTGACAGATACTGTAACAGTGAACAAGATTGCTGAGGGTGAGAAATTGCAAATCCCTACAATGGCACCTGCCGCTGTGATGGTAGCCCGGGAAATGCTTAAAAATGGATTCGCACCAGGGAAGGGGCTAGGAAAAGCTTTGCAAGGAATCACTCAACCAGTTCAGCTGCCAGTGAACAAAGACACCTTCGGCTTGGGATTCAAACCCACCTATGCCGACATCCAAAAAGCCCAAAAAACCAAGAAGAAAAATTGGACCCTTCCTAAACCCATCCCCAAACTATCTGACACCTTTGCCAAGCTTGGTTCGAAACATCTGACATCTGCTGCATCTAGGTATATTGAGACTAGACCTGATGAGGAGCTCTTGATGAGGTTCGAAATGTTATTTGGGGAGGTGAACATGGTAGAAATGGGAGAGGGTACTAGCAGGTTGGACGTTCAGTTCGTGGGATCTGGTGTTATGCTCAACAACTGGGAAGCCACTCCTTTCCCAATCAGGAAGGAGTCTTGGTAGTTAGCTCTTGAAATTCATCATCATTTCCCCGAAAAAATCAATTTTACTTTCTGTAGTTCCCCATCCCCCATGGAAATCAAAATGTACCCAAAACTTTGTTCATCTTTGAGATATCAATGAAATGCAGTTTTCTTCTTTCTTTATTTTTTGCCTTATTTTTTATCTTTTCTTTTGTACAATTCCATATGTGTTGATTCTGATGACATGTCATGCATGAAGAATTCCCGGCCCAGTTCTGACAATCGAATTATCATACAAGAAATTGAGAATGATAGTGAGATAGAATATGAGGACGAGGAAACCCTGGAGGAAATAAGTAAGGACCTGAAACAATATGAGGAAAAACCCAAACCGAACTTGAGTGAGATAGAATCCATCAATTTGGGGAGCGAAGATAATGTCCGGGAAATGAAAATCAGTATTCATTTGGAAACCTCCCTTAGAGAAGAGTTAATAAAGTTGTTGCATGAATTCAAGGACATCTTGGCTTGGTCCTATGATGACATGCCCGGACTTAGTACTGATTTGGTGGTACACAAGTTTCCTATCTATCCTGAATGCCGACCAGTGAAACAAAAGTTGTGAAAGTTCAAAACGGACATCAGCGTAAAGATAAAAGAAGAGGTGAATAAGGAGTTTGAGGCAAAGGTCATACGAGTTACTAAGTACCCCACCTGGTTGGCAAATGTGGTGCCAGTCCCAAAGAAAGATGGAAAAACCAGGGTGTGTGTGGATTACATAGACCTTAACAAAGCCAGTCCAAAGGATGATTTCCCATTGCCAAACATCCACATATTGATCGACAATTATGCCAAGCATGAGATTGGTTCATTTCTAGATTGCTATGTGGGTTATCACCAGATCCTGATGGATGAAGAAGATGCAGAGAAAACTGCTTTCATTACAACTTCGGGGACATATTTCTATAGGGTGATGCCGTTTGGGTTAAAGAATACCGGAGCTACTTATATGAGGGCAATGACCCCAATGTTCCATGACATAATGCTTCGAGAAATCGAAGTGTATGTGGACGATGTCATCATAAAGTCCAAGAAACAACATGATCATGTGAGGGATTTGAGGAATTTTTTCCAGAGTCTCCGGAGGTACAATCTTAAACACAATCCTGCAAAATGCGCTTTTGGAGTGCCCTCAGGGAAGCTGTTGGGGTTCATATTGAGTCGGCGGGGTATTGAACTAGATCCATCAAAGATCAAAGCTACCTCCACCGAAGAACAAGAAGGAAGTAATGAGCTTATTGGGAAGGCTGAATTATATTAGCCGGTTTATCACTCAGTTGACATCAACTTGCGAGCCGATCTTCAAGTTGTTAAAGAAAGATGCAGCAGTGAAATGGACCGACGAATGTCAGGAAGCCTTCGACAAAATCAAGGAACATTTAGCAAATCCTACAGTGCTAGTTCCTCCAGAGCCGGGAAGACCTTTGATCTTATATCTCACAGTGCTTGACAATTCTTTTGGTTGTGTCCTAGGGCAGCACGATGAGACGGGCAAGAAAGAGCAGGCTATATATTACCTTAGTAAGAAATTCACATCTTATGAGGTAAAATATACTTAGCTAGAAAGAACTTGTTGTGCATTGACTTGGGTGGCTCAGAAGCTGAAGCATTATTTGTCAGCATATACCACGTACCTGATATCACGGTTGGATCCTCTGAAGTATATATTCCAGAAGCCCATGCCTACAGGGAGACTTGCTAAATGGCAGATTCTGCTCACAGAATTTGACATCATTTATGTAACTCGTACGCCGATGAAGGCGCAGGCGGTTGCAGATCATTTGGCAGAGAATCCAATGGATGATGAGTGTGAGCCATTAAAGACATATTTTCCGGATGAGGAGGCAATGAATGTCGAATATATAGAATAGAGTGAAAGACCAGGATGGAAGATGTATTTCGACGGATCCGTCAACAGTAATGGAGTTCGTATCAGAGCAGTACTCATTTCAGAAACGGGTTAACACTATCCCGTCACCGCGCAGCTTCGATTTTTCTGTACCAACAATATGGCCGAATATGAGGCGTGTATCTTGGGATTGAGGATGGAAATAGATATGGGTGTTCAAGAGATTTTGGTCATGGGTGACTCGGATCTTTTGATACACCAAATCCAGGGAGAATGGGAAATAAGGGATTTGAAATAGATACCTTACCGGCATTTTTGCATGAGTTGTCCCAAAGATTCCAGTCAATAGAATTCAAACATATCCCAAGAATGCACAACGAAGTTGCAGATGCTCTAGCCACATTGTCCTCCATGTTACATCATCCGGACAAAGCCTATATAGATCCACTCCAGATCTAGGTGCGTGATCAAAATGCTTACTATTTTGCTGTGGAAGGAGAATTGGACGGAGAACCATGGTATCACGACATCAGGGAATACTTGAAGGCAGGCAAATACCTAGAGCAGGCCACCGAAGATCATAAAAGTGCTATCAGACGCTTGGCTAATGGCTTTTTCCTCAGTGGAGGAATCATATATAAGAGAACACCAGACCTGGGATTGTTGAGGTGTGTGGATGCGCAACAAGCTGATGAGATTATGATTGAGGTACATGTTGGAGCCTGTGGACCCCATATGAGCGGGTATATCTTAGCAAAGAAGATTCTGAGAGCCGGGTATTACTGGCTTGCCATGGAGCGGGATTGTATCAGGCACGTAAGGAAATGTCACCAATGCCAAGTACATGGAGATCTAATTCACTCCCCGCCTTATGAATTGCATACGATGTCTGCACCCTGGCCATTTGTTACCTAGGGCATGGATGTTATCGGACCAATAGAGACAGCGGCTTCTAATGGGCATAGATTCATTTTGGTCGCGATTGACTACTTTACTAAGTGGGTTGAGGCAAAGACATTCAAGGCGGTGACAAAGAAAGCTGTGGTGGATTTCATGCATGAAAATATCATATGCCGGTTCGGAATTCCCAAGGTAATCATCACAGATAACGGAGCCAATATGAACAGTCACCTCATGGCGGAAGTTTGCCAGCGATTTAAGATCACACATCGCAATTCCACTCCATATAGGCCAAAGGCAAATGGGGCAGTAGAAGCTGCAAATAAGAATATAAAGAAAATCCTCAGGAAAATGGTGGAGGAATCCAGACAATGGCATGAGAAGTTACCTTTTTCTCTTATGGGTTATCGCACAACAGTGCACACTTCTATCGACGCCACACCTTATTAATTAGTGTTTGGGACAGAGGCTGTCATACCCGCAGAAATAGAGATACCGTCATTGCGAATCATCTGAAAAAGATGACGAAGAATGGGTAAAAGCCCGGCTGGAACAATTAAGTCTGATTGACGAAAAGAGGTTGGCCACAGTTTGCCATGGGCAATTGTATCAACAGAGAATGGCCAGAGAATATAATAAGAAGGTGCGTCCTCAGAAGTTTGAAGTTGGGCAAATCATATTGAGGCGTATCCTACCGCATTGGGCCGAAGCAAAGGGCAAATTTGCGCCTAACTGGCAGGGACCATTTGTGGTATCACGGGTGTTGTCTAATGGGGCATTATATTTGACAGACATTGAAGGAAAGTGCGTAGAGACTGCTATCAATTCAGATGCGGTCAAAAAATACTATGTATGATTACTTTTCAATTGTATGATTGTATTTTGTTGTGATTTTGGAATTGAAATGACGAAGGCGTTTTATTCTCTATCCAAACACTTTATCCATTGACATCCCCTTTGAGCCATGTTCGATATATTCTTTCATACCCCTCTCTCGGAATTGCTTATGGCACAATAAAAGAAAAAAAAAGATAAAAATGAAAAAAAAGGAGAAAAAGCGAAAATGAAAATGATGATGAAAAGTGAATGAAAAAAAATAAAATAAAAAGAAAAGAAAAAGACAAAGAAATCGGGAAAAAGTCAAAAGAAATTCATTAATTGATGGCGTAGTAATGAACTACTTTTGACTTGATCCCGAAAGGGTACGTAGGCAGCCTCACCGAGGTTCAGTCAGAATAAAGGAAAAATCCAAAAATCCCCCACATATTGAAACTGGGGCAGAAGTTATATTTTATAATTCCGAGAGTTATAAATATTTTTAAACCCTCGTAAGATTTTGAGCCTTTATACCATTCTTTCTTAACCCATCCAAAAGCCACGTTACAGTCCAAAGAAAGGCCTGCTGATCAATTTCAAGAGAATAACGAATGCAACGAAATCAAGGAAGAACGAAGCACTGGACAACACCCGTGGTATAGAAAACAAAAGACGAAAGGAAAAAATGAAAAAATGAAAAAAAATGAGAGAGTCTCACTGGTGAAAACCTTAACCGGCATCGTGAGGCAACTGTGAGGTTGAGAGAGAAATAAAATGAGAGAGTCTCGTCAGTGAAAACCTTTAATGGCACTACAAGGCGATTGTGAGGCCAAGAGAGAATAAATGAGAGAGTCCTATTGGTGAAAACCTTTCGAAGCACCGTAGGGCGATCGTAAGGATTTCCATGAAAAGAGAAAAGGCAACAAAAAATAGTATTGGTTTGGGTTGAGAACAATTCGGAGTCGGATCAATGGGTTGAATGAACTGGGTCGGAGTTTAAATACATGGCATGGTCAGCGGAATCAGCCAACAATACCCAGATGAGTTCTACCATCTCTCCGAAACACCCTTGCCTCCTTTTATTTTTCTGCATTTCATTGTTTGCTTTTTGAGAGCTAACTACCAGCTCCGATGATAAGATGCTGAAATAACATTGGATCAGAAAAGAAAAAGGAAAAGAGGCGGGGAGGAAATAAAGAAGTTTGGCAAACAAAGCCCAAAGAAAAAGAAAACAAAAAGTAAAAAACAAGAAAATACAAAAAGAGCTTGCGGAAGATAGTCAACCAAAAAACCGCACAATTAGACAAAAAGCAAGAAAGAGGAAAGCAATAAGAGGTAGGGAAGGCAGATGCCAGTTGCCAGTAGTTTATATATAATAAATGTTTGTTTCATGATTTAGACAGGAACAAATCGTCACTAATCACTTTAAAGTGAATGTGACCAATGTGGAAAGATAGAAAACACCAAAAAGAGAAAGTTCGGCAATAAGTGAAGGAATTCACGGGTGAAAGACATTCAGTCAAAGAAAATACCAAAAACAAAAGGAGGGTACCATCTTTAAAATCCACTCCCCAGTTATCAAACTGAGGGAATATTCTTCTTCAAATCTTTAATTTTCATGCATCAGGTGCCCACCTGGATAACAAGGGAATACTTTTCTGCAAATGTTTAATGTTCATGCATCAGGCGCCCACCTGGATAACAAGGGAATATTTTTCTGCAAAATCTTTAATTTCATGCATCAGGCGCCCACCTGGATAACAAAGGAATACTTTTCCGCAAATTTTTAAATTCTTGCATCAGGCGCCCACCTGGATAACAAGGGAATATTTTTCTGCAAAATCTTTGTTTCTTGCATCAGGCGCCCACCTAGATAACAAGGGAATATTTTTCTGCAAAATCTTTAATTTCTTGCATCAGGCGCCCACCTAGATAACAAGGGAATATTTTTTTACAAAATCTTTAATTTCATGCATCAAGCGCCCACCTGGATAACAAAGGAATATTTTTCTGCAAAATCTTTAATTTCATGCATTAGGCGCCCACCTGAATAACAAGGGAATATTTTTCTGCAAAATCTTTATATTCTTGCATCAGGTGCCCACCTGGATAACAAGGGAATATTTTTCGGCAAAAATCTTTAATTTTCATGCATCAGGCGCCCACCTGGATAACAAGGGAATACCTTTCCGCAATTTTATTTCTGCAACTCTGGTCGTATTAGCTAACATGAGTAACATCGTAACCTGAAAAAGCCCATACTGGGGCAGAAGAAAAGTTTGTTGTTTTGTTTTGTTTGAGCAGGCATCAGCTGGAGAGCAAGAAGTATCATTGAAAATCAAAAAAAGAGGGGGAAGAAAGAAAAAGAAAATTAACAAAAAAAAGAGTGTCAGCATCACAGAAAATCAAAGAAAAAAAGACAAGGAAGAGCAAACAAGAAGCTAGATAGGAACAATTGTAATTATAGAATCATAGCTTAGAATAGCTTCTTCATTTTACATTTTATCCCCCCCTCCCCCCGGTGTAATAAGGAGTAACTCAGCAAGTCTCAACAGTTTCAATACAATAGTGAGTGCGGTAGTTGTTTTTAACTGCCAGACCTTTCCGAACTACACTGACCTGATTCCTGTTTAGCCCAGGATATGTAGGCAACCTCTAAAGCAGGGTGCGTTCAAAAAGTTTTCCAAAATGCTTTAACGGAATATGCCAATGTGCAAAAATCTCTCATTACTGCTCACTTGTCTTTGCACTGAAACTCTTCGTGTTCCCGAGCAAAGAGGGGCAGCTGTGAGCACATGATTTTTGCACTTGGTAAACCAGATTCCAAAATTAAATAAAATAATATTTTTGAGTGTAATTACATGTCTTGTTTGAAATTGAATGCATTTTATGTATCTGAATAATTAAAATTAGAAAATCAAAAAAATAGGTTTAATACATGCATTTTTCAATTAAGTAGCTAATAGAAAATCAACAAAAAAGAGCATTAATAGCGGAAATTAGGGAAAAAATAGTAAAAAATTGCCAAAAAACATTATATATATATATATATATATATATATTAGAAAATTAGTGCAAGTAGGAAATTGACTAATTTAAATAATACAAAAGAAAAGAAAACAAAAATACAAAAGAAAGTGCATAAAAATAATTAAAACAATCAGCAAATACAAAATAATACATTGGGTTTAATTGTTTTGGGCCAAAAGGAATTGAATTAAAAGGCCCAAACACATTAGCCCAAGGACATCCGGTCCAGGCCACCAGTGAATTTGATATCAGCCGTTCATCAGGTTTAATCTAACGGCTGAGAATCAATCCGGAGTTATTTAATTAATTGAGATATGAGACTCAATCTTAGCCGTCCATCTTGATAAATCCAACGGCTGAAACGAATAGGCGGAATTAATTAGTTAATTAAGTAAATAGGATTGATCTGAGCCGTCCGTTCAGGTGATCTGATGGTTGAAACCTTTGGTCTCTTTAATTACCAAACATCATCATTTTAGTAACGCCCCTAATGACCGTTGATCTTCATCAGGTCAACGGTTCAGATTTCCTCAACCCACTCGCCTATAAAAGGCTTATGTCTGAGAGAGACGGCCATTTTTAAAACTCTTCTAACCCTAGCCGCCTCCAAACCCTCCTTCTTCTCCGTCTTCGTCTTCTCCGTCATCACCTTCAAACCCTAGCCGGCCATGGAGGCCACCACCTCTCAGGGTGGTCTCCGGCCATCCCCTCGCCTCCCTTTCTCCTCTTCTCCTTCTTCTTCTTCTTCTTCTTCTTCTCCATCAAAACCCTAGAAAAACAAAGAAAACACCCCTGTTCTTGATAAGCTGGTCACCGGAACCTACCTCCGGTGACCACCACACAACGAATCTCCCTTCCAAACGAATGCCAAAAGGACCGTCTTGGTCCGATCTATCCAACCATACCACTCACCTCCCTCGAATCTCTTCGGAGCTCTTCGAATATCCAAAACAAAGTCGCTGGAACCCTAACTCCAGCGACTCAAAAACTCAAACCTTTCAAAGATCCAACCTTTTACGCTCCCAAGCACCCCAGTCCAAACAAAACTCAAAAAGACTTCACCTTGAAGTCTAAAAGAAAAACTAGAAAGAAAAAGTGAGAAAAACAAAAAAAAAGAAAAAAAGGTCTGGAAAAGACTGAAAAACTTGAGCGAGAAGAGTGAAAGGGGAAAGCTCGGGAGACAGGCCCCGGTAAGCTAAGTACCCCCCGCCTTTTGTGCTTTATTCGCTTTATTTGCTTGTCTGTTCATGTTTTCTTCTTGTTTTCTTTTACTTTTGTCTTTGCCTGCTTTTCTTTTCTTTAGATCTTGAAATCTTGTGTTATGTCTGTTAGTTTAGGTTTTTTTCAACTTGCTCATCTTTCGTATCTTTTGCATGTTCGTCTGTTCATCTTTTCTTGTTTCATATCTTTCATCCTGTATATTCTTGTATGTTTTTCTGTTTTTCTTTAGATCTTGAAATCCCATGACTACATCTGTTAGTTTAGGTTTCTTAACTTGCTTATCTTCTATATTTCTTTTTGTGTTGTTGGCTTCTCTGATTCAAAGAGCCTGTTAGTATTAGGGTTTTTGTTCATCTTCTTTGTTTTGTTTTGATTTGGTTCTTCTGTTCTATCTATCATGTTCTTTCTTTTAAGGCTTCAGCAGCATGTCTATTTTGCTCTTTTGGTGATTCTTGGTTTGGATTTTTGTTCTGACTCGGAGACTTGACTTGAATATTTCTCTTTTGTCTTTGTCTTTGGTCTTCTGTTAGTATTTAGTTCCTCCATTTTTGTTGGTCTTCGACATCTCCTTTACATGTTTAAGCTTTAACTCTTAGTCTGCATTAGTCCATCTTTATTAGCTCTCAATAAGTTTGAATGAGCCTTCTCTTCTGGTCTTTTTCATGTTTAGTTATAGTGTTAGGACTAATTGTTAGCCTCATATTTGAGTTTGTTCTGCTTCTTCTTTTCCCCTACATCTCCTGATCAAAATCATGATTTGACTCTAATAGTTGGTCTATACCACCTCTTCTATTCCTAGAAGCATGTTAATCTCATTCACTTCTTACTCTGCTACTTGCCATGTTAGATGTTAGGATTCTTCTTCACTGCTTTCCCATGACTCTTTTTATGCTTAATTCTTATATACCAAAGTTAGAATTAGTACTTATTCTGTGATTCTTAGGTCTGATTAAGCCAATACCTCATCTCTTATTGATTGTTTGTTAGAATTTAACTCTTATGTGTGTCTATGCCATGAACCATTAAAGTTGTGAAGTTTTTCAACTGTCATCTGACCTGAGCTAGTAGTAACTAAGTCTAAACTGACATGGGTTGACACTTTGTCACATGGAATTGGATAATGTTAATTGATTAACTAAGATTCAACCATATCAAATTTCCCTTTCTGGGTTTTGGTTGATTGATGCACATTGTTTGACCTTGTGTGGCTATGTGTGCAATACATGTTTAAAATGACTGAGTTTTCAGTAGTTCTTGTTAGCATGAGCATGTGTTTAACATTCATTAACTTTAGGGGATTGGTTATAGCTGCTAGTGCTAGGTTCCCTAAAAATGGTTAGTTTTGAAATAGGTCTAAGACTAAAAATCAAACAAACATAGGTTATTAAGTAATAAGTGACCAAAAGAGTGGTCAATTTTACAAATTGACCAACTCTACAAGGTCCAAATACACTGGTCCACCTCAAAAAGGGCTAGTTGTGCAAAATTGGTTAAGTCTGCAAATGCAGACTCACCAAGGCTCATTTGAGCCCTGAATCTCAGGTGGCTAGGTCTGCAAAGACCTTAGCCCAACTTATGATTAGTTAAAAGGCTAGATTATGCAAAATATTGGCTGTCTTCAATATCAGACTTGCCCACGCTCATTGTGAGCCCTGAACCACAAGTGGCTAAGCCTGCAAAGGCTTTGGGCCCAATTGTGTTCAGCAAATGGGTTCAATTACCCAAGCCAAGTCTCAACTTGAGACTGGCTAAAAATTAAATAGTTTTAAAACAATAATAAAGCAGGCTAGTCCTGCAATTAGCTTTAAAATTGAAATAAAGGGTTAGTTAATTGAAAATGAAACAAAAGAGGCTAAGTTCTAAATAGTAGAACTGGCCAGTCCTTAAATGCCAATGCAAGGACTGGCCATAGGTTAAATAAGTCCTAAATTCTAAATACCAGACCTAGGTAGGTCGGGTAAAACAACCAAACCACTAGGGGCATAAAAGGAAGCCAAAAAGGTAAAATAGTGAATTGTTTAGAACTTATAGGGTTAAGGAAGTCATTTGTACCCCTGATTTCTGCAATTTTGCAGAAGTTTAAGGGTATAATGGTCTCCCTAAAAAGGGAAATCTGTAAAAAGCTTTAACCCTTAGGGATACCTTGGTAAAAAGCCCCAAAAGGAATCTTTCAGAACCTTCCAGCACATATTCTATGATTCTTAGGTCTGATTAAGCCAATACCTCATCTCTTACTGATTGTTTGTTAGAATATAACTCCTATGTGTGTCTATACCATAAACCATTAAAGTTGCGAAGTTTTTCAACTGTCATCTGACCTGAGCTAGTAGTAACTAAGTCTAAATTGACATGGGTCGACACTTTGTCACATGGAATTGGATAATGTTAATTGATTAACTAAGATTCAACCATATCAAATTTTCCGTTCTGAGTTTTGGTTGATTGATGCATATTGTTTCACCTAGTGTGGCTATGTGTGCAATACATGTTTAAAATGACTGCGTTTTCAGTAGTTTTTGTTAGCATGAGCATGTGTTTAACATTCATTAACTTTAGGGGATTTGTTATAGCTGCTAGTGCTAGGTTCACTAAAAATGGTTAGTTTTGAAATAGGTCTAAGACTAAAAATCAAACAAACATAGGTTATTAGGTAATAAGTGACCAAAAGAGTGGTCAATTTTACAAATTGACCAACTCTACAAGGTCCAAACACACTGGTCCACCTCAAAAAGGGCTAGTTGTGCAAAATTGGTTAAGTCTGCAAATGCAGACTCACCAAGGCTCATTTGAGCCGTGAATCTCAGGTGGCTAGGTCTGCAAAGACCTTAGCCCAGCTTGTGATTAGTTAAAAGGCTAGATTATGCAAAATATTGGCTAAGTCTTCAAGATCAGACTTGCCCAGGCTCATTTTGAGCCCTGAACCACAAGTGGCTAAGCCTGCAAAGGCTTTGGGCCCAACTGTGTTCAGCAAATGGGTTCAATTACCCAAGCCAAGTCTCAACTTGAGACTGGCTAAAAATTAAATAGTTTAAATACAATAATAAAGCAGGCTAGTCCTGCAATTAGCTTTAAATTTGAAATAAAGGGTTAGTTAACTGAAAATGAAACAAAAGAGGCTAAGTTCTAAATAGTAGAACTGGCCAGTCCTTAAATGCCAATGCAAGGACTGGCCATAGGTTAAATAAGTCCTAAATGCTAAATACCAGACCTAGGTAGGTCGGGTAAAACAGCCTAATCACTAGGGGCATAAAAGGAAGCCAAAAAGGTAAAATAGTGAATTGTTTAGAACTTATAGGGTTAAGGGAGTCATTTGTACCCCGATTTCTGCAATTTTGCAGAAGTTTAAGGGTATAATGGTCTCCCTAAAAGGGAAATCTGTAAAAATCTTTAACCCTTAGGGATACCTTGGTAAAAAGCCCCAAAAGGAATCTTTTAGAACCTTCCAGCACATGCTAGAAGGGATTTGATAACAGAAACAGAGGGTCTAAGTGTAAGTTTAATAATTTTAAGAGGGGGAGAAGTGGGATTTAATCCCATTCTTTCTCCCCAAGTCATCAGCCCTCCCACAACTATAAATACCACTGAAAAAGAGTGAATAAGGGCTGGCTTTTGAAGAAAATTTCAGAGAAAAATAGGAGTAATATAGCACATAGTATTTTCAAGCATTTTTGGAGTGAAAACCTCTTATAGTCCTCTGTTTCTCGTGGTTTTCTACTTGATTGCTGCTTGGATTCATACTTTGTTATTGCTGTGGTCTTCTATTTGGCTGATATTCAATCATCAATGTTGCATTTGCTGTTCAAGTTATTGTTGTTGCCTACTTGCTTGAACCCCCTTAGACTCATTGGCTTCTCTTATTGATTCAGGTACACTACTGTTCAATCGAAGCTGTGCTGTTGATTTGGATGAAATAACATGAAGTTTTCAGTTTAATTCTTATATTACCATATATTATGTAGCTTAATATTGTTATTAGCTTTAGTATTAGCTTAGAATTATAGTATTGATGTAGTGTAGTGCATGATAACAGAAAAACAAAGACAAAAACAGTGTAATAGCTAGTAATGTAGTAGTAGTAGTATAATCGTAGCAGTAAATCACCTAGTTTAAATAGGTAAAACCCTAAAACATAAGTTAATTAATCGCATTTTTCAAACCATTAACTATTTTTTCACAGAAGTTTTTTGTAAATCATCATCACCTAGCTCGTGTCACAGATCTACACTTAAACATAGAATAGAAAATGTTAGATCGGATAGTGATTCATTCATAATTGGGTTAATAATTTGGTAATGAGATAAGCTGTAGTGAAATCAGTAGTTTAATTATGCTAAAATCTTTGAGCCATTTAGATGTAGATATTCGAGTTATATCAATGAATGTATAGGCTGTTTAAACCATGCTTGTGTGGCTAGTTTACTTATAAACCAAGGCTCAGATCTGAGTAAGTTTTTTTAAAAGGGAAATAACTAGATAATGAAACAGCTTAGTTAGAACCAGATTTGTGATGATAAGAGGTTTAGTTCATAATGAAACCAGTGGTATAATCTCAACTATGTAAATCACCTTAGTCTTAGATAATCCCTAGGTAATTAGTTTAACAGTTATTCAAGCCTTACGCATAATTGAACCGTTTTGCTTAAATATTTTAACTATGTAAATAACTCAGGGGTTAGTGTAAACTCATTGGTAAAGGTCAAGAATTAGAGATAGTCTTTTAATTCAAGTATTGCGTACGGTAGATAGTTGATTCATGATTAATGTTGATAGTTGGTGTACTGATTTTCTTTATTGATAAATAAAAGTGCAAGTTAATTTCTGTGTTAATTCCAAATGTGTATGCTTGTCTTCAGTCATTTACTTGTATCATTATTATTCTCATTTGGTCTGGGCCTAATTAATGGCATGGGCCTGGACCATGTTCATACGACTGCTGAGCTAGCAATTGAAAGCCCAGGTCAGGTCTGGTTTTCTAAAGACCAGGACCTGCTTATAATGTATTGAAGCTCGCTCCTGAGATCTAGGCCCAATAACAACAAAAAATGATGGGCCTGGAATGTTTGGTAACAAAATTGGCTAAGGGAAAAACATATGTAGAAAAGTATAGTTAAATATTAGGGTTGGACCTTAAAACATAATTGGGACGAGCCTCGCACAACATAAAAAACGGGGCCCCCTTTAGTAATAAGAAAATATATAAATAGACCCGAGAAGGTTGATAGAAAATTTTACAATGTTTCCCAAAAGAATTAAAAGCCAATAGACCTTTTAAGGCACAATTTAATATACTTACCCTATGAACGAGTGCGCACTTGGTGCAACTCAAATCTTAAATCCCGGCAAAGCCGAGATGTACCAAAGGTCACAAGCATACTGGTTGTGGTGTGACTCGAAGTGCGTTTTCGCGATGTCGCAATTTTGTAAAATATTAAAGTAAAAGCACATACGTATTGTTAAAATCTATAATGAGTCAAACAAGAGTCAAGAACGATGATTGAGCGACCGTGCTAAAACCACGGAATCCGGGAATGCCTAACACCTTCTCCCGGGTTAACAGAGTTCCTTATCTAGATCTTTGTTTCGCACACTTTAATAAAAGAGTCAATTTCCTCGATTCAGGATTAAAACCGTTGACTTGGGACACCATTATTTTCCCAAGTGGCGACTCTGAATAATTAAATAAATTGATCCCGTTCCGACTGTCCACGGATCGGTACAAAAGCCTCTATTCAGGCATACATTTATGTGGGGGAGTAAAAAGGGAGGTGTGACACCTCTGGCGACTCTGCTGGGGAACCCAACCCAGAACTTCGGTTTTGGGGTTTAAGAACTCGAGCTCCTTAGAATTGCCGTTCTTGATATTATTTGACTTCGTTATATGATTTGAACAACATGCTATGTGTTTTACCGCTTTGATTCTACGTGGATTGTATATAAAATTATGCCGAAAACCCTTCTCTTCTTCACCCCCGGGGATGTGCTTACTGGTTGAGACTCCCCTTTCTGTTAAGTTACACCAAAATTAAGAAACAGAGGCCGGATAAGTTACAAAGCCGATTGACTCCGCGAGTCACCGGTACGTAGCCCCCTCCTCGATTCGAGTTGTCCGCTCGGGTACACGGTCCAGCACTCTATGAAACTATAAGATGTTGAACATAGGTCTAGGACGATTATTTGCATCATATCCAACTTAGGGGACTCAACACAGGGGTTGGGTCCGTCTAGGACAGGTAACCCGGTATTTAAAACACCAAGCATATTATGTGTTGCATTTTATTGTCCTTGATCGTTATGCGGACCGGCAAAATTCCCGAGTGTAGAAAAGTATTCAAAAAAAAAAAGAGAGAAATAAAAGCTAGTGAAAGAGTGTATCCAGAAAATCTGAAAAATTTGAAAAAAAAAATGGTCTTGTTGTTGAAATAATTGGTCAAATAATCTGACCGAACTATGCAGGTTTGATTCTCGCCATTAGGCGGGATACGTAGGCAACCCTTGAACGGGTCCAACCACATCTTTTAGAAAAAGACCAAAAAGATTTTCTTTTCAAATAATCGGAGTGATTTCTATTTTTGGAAACGACCGAATGTTCCGAAAGGACGCCGGAAGGCTGTTTTGGCAAAAATGGCCACTTCGAGAGTCATGTCTCTTTCAAAAATGAAAATTGGCAATGAAAAAGATTTTTCTCTTTTCTGAATAAAATTGCCTTAATAAATGTGCATGATGAGCACAATACTGAATGAACCTTTCGCGTTAATGAATAAAATCCCTTTAGAGCTGAGACTATGGTGGAATGACATGGGAATTGAAAGTCAAAACTAGATCAAAGGCTACTTAAAAGATCTCACGGGACTATTGGACATAATTCCCCGGGGCGACATAATTAGAGCACCGGTAACATATTGGGATCCTGCACACAATGTACTACATCTTCCAGACTTTGAACTTACTCCCACTCTGGAGGAGATTGCTTTCTACATAGGGAAGAATGAAGTCCCCTTGAAAGGAAAATACCCGGTATCCCCGAGAGCAGTAACGGTGCATTGCTTTTTGGATTCTTTGAAAATTGCTAGGAATGTCCATAACGAGGATTTAGCCAACGGATTTTTCTCCCTGAACTTTATTTATAGTAGATACGGACATGTCGAGGGTTTCAACGACTCCACGAACATGCTTTGTAGCAAGTCCAACCGAGCAAAATGGGAGGAGCATCGACGGTTTGCTTTCTTAGTGGCATTTCTCGGAGTTATCATATTTCCAAGAAAAGATGGGCACATCGATATAAAGGTTGGCGGGGTAGCAAGCTCTTTGTTAGTACAAGACAATTGTACTCTGGCTCCAATGATTTTAGCTGACATCTACCGTGCCTTGACTGCATGCAAAGCAGGAGCCAACTTCTTTGAGGGATGCAACTTGATTTTGCAAATATGGTTGATTGAACATCAATGCCATCATCCTTCGTTCTCAGTTATGGGCTGGCAGGAAGAACGTGCCTTGAAGAATTTTACACGAGAACAAAAGAAGTTAAATTGCTAGAGGGAGTAAAGGATTGGATTTCGCATCTACGATCATTGACCGATGGCCAGATCGATTGGACATATGATTGGTTACCTCTCGACGAGGTGAATTATATGCTGACAGAAGGGTCACACTTTTTGATCATAGGTTTAAAAAGTATACAGCCTTATGCCCCGTACAGGGTACTGCGACGGCTTGGTAGATGTCAAGTCATACCAAAAGATGGGGACCTCAGTTCACAAGTTATAGAGATTAGTCCGGATGGGCAATTCCCGGAAGCAAAGGTCTGCCAGATTTGGAATGAATGTCAGAACTTAAAGGTAGATACTTGTGTACAGAACAGAGCTCGAGGTGAAGTGTCGTCCGAGTATTCTTCATGGTATCGACGGGGTATTGAGCATGATAGGCCTTCGAAAAGACCTCACTTGCAAGATCTGGTGGAGCAATCTAAAGAAAATAGGAATTGGGCGGCCAAAGAAAGTGAATATAAGGCCAAGATCAGCTTGCTGGAAGAACAATCGAGAAATCTCCAGTTTGAGAAAGGTCTGCAAGCAGCATCCGACGAAGGAGAGAAAAAGCAGCTGAGAAAAGAACATGAAATGCTGAAGGCTCAGGTTGCTAAGATGAATATTGCATCCGAGACCCCTGTTCGCTTAGCCTGAGATGAGGAATTGATTGAAACTCTTCAGCGCAAGGTGGATGACTACAACTTCGACTTAGACAAAGCAGAAAAGGAGTTAGTCAGGGCTCGGAAGCAAATGGCCAAAGATGCCAGAGGAAAGAGCCAAGTTGGTTCAGCAGCTACAGGATAAGCATGAATTTGAGGTAGCTCGACTGAGAAAGAAGATTGTTACAGCCACTGTCAAAAGTAACAAGGTCATCAAAGACCTCGAAGAAGAACGAGAACATTGTTACACGACTATGGCTCGGTTAGAGTTTGAGCTACAACAAATACAAAAAGAGAACCAGCGCACTTTAGATGCTCGCACCGAACAGATCAGCCGATTGCTTCAAGAGAAAGGGGTTATTTGAGATAAGATTTTTCATATTGCTCAGTACATCACCCGGAAGAGCCAGCTATGTGAAGACATGTCCCGGGGAACCTTTGTGTCAGCAATGAAGTTCTTTGTGCAGCAAGTCATGTCTGGCCTGGATAGGCTCCAAAAAGGACTAGCATATAGGCCCGCGGCAAGATCGAACGATGTCTCGCGGGCACTAGGAGCATTAATGTATTCTTAGGGCATGGATTCTGTATTTTTGCATTAGTAGCACAACACATCTTGTAAATCGATGTTTTGAACTATCAATGAAAATCAAGAGTTGTTGTCAATCCTTTTGCTTTATGTCAATTCTTTATTTACGTTAGGCAAATAAATAGGAACGCAAATCAATAAAGAGAATAAGGAAAAAGAAAGAAAGGAAAAAGAAAAGAAAAAGAAAAAAGCTAAAAGAAAAAAAAAGAGAAAAGAAAAAAAAAGAAGAGAGAAAGAAAAAGAAAAAGAAAAGAAAAGAGAAAAAGAAGAAAAAAAGAAAAGAAGAAAAAGAGAATGATGAGATTGATTCAAAATAAAAGGTTGGGATGAGGCATGACGATCAGAGGCAAAATGTGATTATTCCAAATCGTTGCATCATATCTTTTATGTGCTAACCACTAACGTGTGTTGCTGTTTATGAGATTCCGATTCTAGTTGGCAACTGGCATTCTGGCTACTCATCCCTACAACACAAGATCTAAGAAAATGACAAAGGCCGTGTCACAAGAAATTGAAGCAACAGTCATGGATCCCGCCCAGGAGGAGGAAGTTGTGGACGTGACGGGGATGAATGAAGAGATGTACAAGCTTAAATAGCAGATGGCTGAGATGTACCAGGCTTGGTCGAGGGGTCAACCCTTGCCTACTTATCCCGCTAACCCCGCATACATCCCTCCAACCAATCCCAACCCTGAGCCACCCACTACGAACTCATCATCTACATATCCCGACTATCATCACTATTATGCCTCCACCTCTCAAGTACCACCACCTCTGTCAAAACAAGTGCCACCCCAGCCACCCCAGATTGCTCCAGTATATGTAGCACCTCCACATGCCGTCTTGCATAAGTCATCCAGTGAACCGTTGTTCCATGTACAAGATACCCACTACTACCCACCTGAACCAACCTTTCGGCAGCATGAATCTCACATTTCATTAAAGGAGGCAATTGAAGAGAAACCTGTCAAGAATGCAGAACAGGAGGAGATGGCCAGAAAAATGAAACGTTTGGAGCATGCCTTTCGTAACATGCAAGGATTAGGAGGACAAGTAAGTGTGGCGTACAAAGACCTATGTTTGTTTCCAGAAGTGCAACTTCCTGTCGGATTCAAGTTGTCGAAGTTTGACATATACAGTGGACACGGAGATCCGGTCGCCCATCTTAGAGGATACTGCAGCAAGATGCTGGGCGTAGGGGGAAGAGATGAGCTTCTGATGGCATACTTCAGCCAAAGTTTGAGTGGTTCTGCATTGGAATGGTACACGCGCCAAGATCACACCAGATGGTTTATCTGGGATGATCTCGCATAGGCATTTGCGAACCATTTTCAGTGCAATTTGGAAATCATACCGGATAGGTTGTCACTTACTAAAATGGAAAAGAAACCTGGTGAAAGCTTTAGAGAATACGGCTTTAGATGGAGAGAGCATGCGGCAAGGGTGGATCCGCCGATGAAAGAAAGTGAAATGGTAGATTATTTCTTGCAGGCTTTGGAGCCTACCTACTATGGACATTTAGTGTCAGCCATTGGAAAGAAATTTAATGAAGTTGTAAAAATGGGAAGTTTCATGGAAGAAGGATTGAAAACTAACAAGATTATGAGTTTTTCAGCAATCAAGGCCACAAATTAGGCCATTCAGACTGGGAGTGGAGGAACTATTAGAAAGAAGAAGAAAGAGGAAGTGTCAGTTGTGGAGAGCAAACCCTGGAACCGTAGCCAATACCACCACCCACCACGACCATATCAGCCATACAACCCACCAACCCTGTAAGGCCCCGTAAAATTTTTGTGCATAAAACCTAGTAGTTGTGGAGTCATGGTCCGAATAATGTGTTAGGAATGCGTAGAATTCTTCGCGGCGAGCTTGCTCGCCGCGGTTCAGACCCTTGGTAGTGATTTAAGTTTCAAAATGTAGAGAATAAAATTTTCCAGAAAAATTGTCAAATATGCGGTCAAGAATGCGACCGCAAACCTGACATGCGGACCGCATTCTGACCGCAAATCGTTCCAGTGAGTTGCCCAAAATCGTGTCAAAAGTGCGGTCGATATGCGATCGCATGTCAAATCTGCGGTGCACTTTTGCGACCGCAGAATCAACATGCGGTCCGCATAGTGACCGCATTCCTTAACAGAACCTGCACAACTTTGAGGCCATTTTGCGGTCACTTTGCGGACCGCATGTGGATTCTGCGGTCGCATAGTGACCGCATATTCGACTCCGGCCCAGATTTTGTAACATTTTGACCCGATCTCTTCTTTAATATAACACACTTCTTCTTCATTTTATCATATTATCTTACCAAAAATTAGAGAGAGAAGAGAGGGTTTTTAGAGAGAAAGTTCTTCATCTTCAAGGATTGTTTCAACTACTTAATTCCAAGGGATTCTAGGGCAAGGATTCAACTTCCCCAATATTTTCAAGGTAAAAACCCTAACTATTTTCTTGATTTTCAGTTTTAATTGGGTAAAGAGAGGTTTTCATATAATAGCTTTTAAAAGTAGAATTTTTACACTCATGCATGATTATTGAACTTGATTTCTAGTAAAAAGAAGTGAGTAGAAGTAAGAGTCTTCAAGAACAAGGTTGGCAAGAGTAGGATATCTTGGGTAATCATAAAGTAGGAAGAAAACTCATCACCAGGTATGTATGGCTAATTTTGATTCTTGTAAAATCGCCCAAATGTGTGCGAATTGTCTTGGCATGTGTCAAATTGAGAAATTTTATGTAATCCTTTGATTTCCTTGTTGAGCATTTGATTGATGTTGAACTATGTATGGTATGAAATATGACTTGAAAGATAAAAAGGTAATCGAGGTTGGTAAAGAATTGGGAATAACCATTGTGATGGCATATTTGGCTTATTGTGGAAAGACTTTGAAACACCTTAATTGTGGTGAATTGTTGAACATGATTATGTGGGCATTTTCGATTTTGGAATACTTGTAACATGGTTGTGATATTGAATTGAGAAGAAATTGAGAACATGAACCAATGTGTAAGTTGCTTATTTGAACTTGTTGAAATTGTGTGTAGTACCTTATCTGCTGTTTGAAATTGTTGTGTTTTCAACTGTAAGGCGGGGTCGTGTTGCGCGCCGCAACGTGGTGAAATAAGGTGTGGGTTGGGGTGATAAGGGTGGCCGAGGTAATAAGGGTGGTCGGGGGCAATAAGGATGGAAAGCGATCGAAATCGCTATTGAAAATTGATACAAAAATCAATAATGTGAAATTGTGAAAGGAGACAGCAGGAGAGTTTGCAACCTGTGGGGCACTGATTGCCCCTTTGTTTGACTACTTGTACTTTACGTGCTTGATTGGTTATTGTTAAATTGGTTGATTGTAGAAAGTGCTTTGTGTTGAGAATTATTTGAATAAGAAAAAAATGTGGAAACATGGTTGGCTGGCTTAATTAATTGTTGATGTAATTTAATGGCTTGAGTTTACTTGGGACAAAGTTTGTCCATACATACCAGTACAATTCAAGTGTACTGACGTCCCTTTTGCCGGGGCGCTACATTCGTGTCATGATTGTAGGTGGATCAGTAGCAGGCACTTCAGCTCATCGGCAGTAGTATCCTTCTCCTTCCACTGCCCGTTTTGGTGAGCCCCTTTCTTCCTCGGGGCCTTGTGTGGTTCTTGCCACTTCGGTTTAGATTTTCATTTTGGTTTGTAAGGTATAGCCGGAGCCTTGTTACCGGCAAGTATTGTATTTCCCTTTTGTATCCTAGAGGCTCTGTAGACATGTAAACTGTGGGACTCCAGTCTTATGCCTATGTATATGTATGGGGCGTTGTAAATATAAATTATGAACTTGTTAGTGAATCAATCACGTGGTTATGTTTATCTATTATGAAATCAGTCATTATGATTAGTAATATATTTGGTTAATGAGAAACAGTCAACACAGGGGTAACGCGTGGGAATGAAAGGCACCCAGGTCCGCTTGACTGGGGCAACCCGGTCAGGCGCCGGTCATGTCCCTCGATTTGGGGCGTGACAAACTTGGTATCAGAGCTTAAGGTTTTAAAGTGTCCTAGGATGTCTCGGAGCCGTGTCTAGTAGTGCACTTCTTATAGGTGTGTTGTCGACCACATCATATAAGTAGGGGGCTACACGGGCATTTAGGAATTTACCTATTTCTTTGTTAATCTATGTCGTGCGGTAAAGTGCAATGTGGAAATATCCGTGTCTAATTCGTGCCTTGTTCCCAAATTTTCAGAATATGGCACCTAAGAAGAAGGCTAGACTCGGTCTTAGGGCCAATACCGGCCCAAGTGCAGCTGTTAATCATGTACCCGATGCCGTGGGAGAGAATGACCCACCAGTCCCGAATTTGCCTGGCCCATCTGTTCAAAACCCAAGTGTCCCTATTCCAGCTGCGGCAGAGGATGCCACCATTCCTCATGCCGGTGTTCCTGACTCAGATACAGTTCCCGCTTCGGGCTCCTGGTATCTCTAATGAAGAACTTAGGGGAGCCATCCATATGTTAACACGGTTAGTGGCTGCCCAGGCCCAGAGATCCCATGATGCCCCTGCATCCTCCAGCGGACAGGGAGATTCCTTTGGCTCCAGTGTCCACCAGTTCTTGCGATTGGCCCCTCCAGAATTTTCAGGCACCGATCCAGAGGCTGACCCACGGGAATTCCTTGATGAGATATACAAGACCCTCAGAGTGATGAAGGCTACAGATATAGAGGGGGTAGAGTTGGCCTCTTACAGGCTGAAGGGAGCGGCACGTTCATGGTTCGAAATGTGGGAGGATTCCCGTGAGGAAGGGAGCCCTCCGGCCAGATGGGATGAGTTCGTAGATGCATTTATGGACCACTTCTTACCTGCCGAGGTGATGGCAGCCCGCGCCACGGAGTTCGAGGTCCTCAAGCAGGGTAGTATGAGTGTTTGGGAATATCACATGGAGTTCGTAAGGTTGTCCAAGTATGCTCCTCATTTAGTGTCGACCATGGATGCCGGGTTCGACGGTTTGTTCGGGGCCTTAGCCCTTTGGTGGTGAATGAGGCCGCCACGGCAGCTTTGCACTCGGACATGAACTATGGGAGGATTGTGGGGTTTGCTCGGGCCACGAGAGGCCGGGGAGTGAAGATTCGTGCGGATAGAGAAAGTAGCGACAGGGGCCGGTCAATGGGTCGTTCGGGGAGATCACTTCCGGGGAGGGGGTCATCGGGGCCATCCCGGTCATATGCTCGGTCCTCCGCGAGTGCACCGCCATCCGGTGCACGGTCGTCGGCGAGGCGGTTACTCGAGACACTGGTTCGGACGGCGAGGAGGTCTCGTCGGTCCGGTCATCACGGGGTGAGATCCCGGCGGCGGGGGAGACCTACGTGCCCCAAGTGTGGGAGATTTCATACCAGAAACTTGCTACCTTGACCTTCCGGTGTGCTTCGGGTGCGGGGTGAGAGGTCACGTTCGGCGGGACTGCCGTGCACCCCGTCGGGGTATAGGTAGGGGATCCGCTCGGTCATCCGGTTCTTCGGGCTGCTACGTCATCGGCGCGTACTCCAGCAGCAGCGGGGCGTGGTGCGGCTAGGGGTGGAGCTCGGGGTAGGGGTGGACCTAGCCGATTCTATGCATTGAGTGACCGCCAGAATGCCGAGGCTTCTCCAGATGTTGTTACAGGTATCCTGTCTGTTCAGACTATTGATTGCTATGCCCTTATTGATCCGGGGTCCTCTTTGTCTTATGTTACTCCATTCATTGCTTCAAGTTTTGGGATAGAACCCGAACAGCTTCATGAGCCGTTCTCTGTGTCGACTCCTATTGGTGATTCTATTACAGCCTCACGAGTCTATAGGAATTGTGTTGTTACGGTGGGTGGTCGTGATACCACGGCCGATCTTATTGAGCTTGGGATGGTAGATTTTGATGTAATTATGGGGATGGATTGGCTCTATTCGTGCTTTGCCAAACTTGACTGTCGAACGAGAGTTATGAGGCTCGAGTTCCCTAACGAGCCAGTTGTTGAATGGAGAGGAAATGGTGTGGTGCCAAGGGGTAGGTTTATTTCCTACCTTAAGGCTTCGAAGATGATTAAGAAGGGGTGTATCTATCACCTGGTTCGGGTAACGGACACCACCTCGGATGTGCCTATCCTCGAGTCCGTGCCAATTGTGAATGAATTTCCTGAAGTATTTCCAGATGAGCTTCCAGGCATCCCGCCGGATAGGGAGATTGATTTCGGAATTGATGTATTGCCAGATACTCAGCCAATATCCATTCCACCTTACAGAATGGCGCCAGCAGAGTTAAGGGAGTTAAAGGAGGAGTTGAGGGATTTATTAGAGAAAGGGTTCATACGACCGAGTGTGTCGCCATGGGGTGCTCCGGTTCTCTTTGTCAGAAAGAAGGATGGGTCACTTCGAATGTGTATTGATTATCGGCAGCTTAACAAAGTCACCATCAAGAATAAATATCCTTTGCCTCGAGTGGATGATTTGTTTGACCAATTGCAGGGAGCAAAGTTCTTCTCAAAAATTGATTTACGGTCCGGGTACCACCAGTTGAAAATCAGGGAGCAGGATATTCCTAAGACCGCCTTCGGAACTCGTTATGGTCACTTCGAGTTTTTGGTCATGTCTTTTGGGCTAACCAATGCCCCAGCAGCTTTCATGGACCTTATGAATCGGGTTTTCAAGCCATTCCTAGATTCCTTTGTGATTGTATTCATTGACGATATTCTCATCTACTCTCGGAGCGGGGAAGATCATGCCGTTCACCTCAGAGCAGCATTGCAGACCCTTCTTCAGCATCAATTGTATGCCAAGTTCTCAAAATGTGAGTTTTGGTTGGAGTCCGTAGCTTTTCTAGGGCATGTTATTTCCAGTGAGGGAATTATGGTGGATCCTCAGAAGATTGCGGCAGTGAAAGATTGGCCTAGACCCACGACCCCGACAGAGATTCGCAGCTTTTTGGGTCTGGGAGGGTACTATCGGAGGTTTGTAGAGGGATTCTCAACCCTCGCTTCCCCGTTGACTAAATTGACGCGAAAGGTAGTTAAGTTCTAGTGGTCCGGCGATGTGAGGAAAGTTTCTAGGAATTGAAGTCAAGGTTGACCTCGGCACTAGTATTGGCCTTGCCAGAAGGCACAGAGGGATTTGTGGTTTATTTTGACGCCTCCAGGGTCGGTTTGGGATGTGTATTGATGCAGCACGGAAAGGTTATAGCTTATGCTTCCAGACAACTCAAGAACCATGAGAAGAATTATCCGACGCATGATTTGGAACTTGCAGTTGTTGTGTTTGCCTTGAAAATATGGCGACACTATCTTTATGGGGTTCATGTAGAGGTGTTTTCGGACCACAAGAGCCTCCAGTATTTGTTCAAGCAGAAAGAGCTGAATCTGAGACAGCGGCGGTGGTTAGAACTACTCAAGGACTATGATATGGACATATTGTACCATCCAGGGAAGGCAAATGTGGTAGCCGACGCTCTTAGTCGGAAATCCATGGGTAGTTTGGCTCATTTGGGTGTGGATCAGAGACCCCTGGCTCGAGAGGTCTACCAATTAGCCAGCTTGGGGGTTCGTATTTCGGCGCCAGCCGAGGGGGATATCTTGGTGCATAATGGAGCAGAATCATCATTGGTCGCGGAAATCAAGGAAAAACAGTTCATGGATCCAGCATTGGTTCGGGTGAAGGAAGCAGTCATGAATGACAAGACCTCAGCATTTGTACTCAGCGGCGAAGATGGTGTATTGCGGTGTCAAGATAGGCTATGTGTTCCGGATGTGGACGAGCTTCGGGAAAGAGTGATGGCAGAGGCTCATACTTCCAGGTATTCCGTGCACCCTGGTTCAACGAAAATGTATCACGATCTCAAGGAGATTTATTGGTGGAACGGTATGAAAAGGGATGTGGCAGGCTTTGTAGCTAAATGTCCGAACTGTCGACAAGTGAAGGCCGAGCATCAACGGCCTGGTGGATTAACTCAGCTTATAGAAATACCAAGGTGGAAATGGGAGATGATCAATATGGATTTCGTGGTGGGGTTACCTCGCACTCGGCGTAAGTTCGATTCAGTATGGGTGATAGTAGATCGACTCACCAAATCAGCTCACTTCCTGCCTGTCAAGTCCACTGATATTGCGGAGCAATATGCAAGATTGTACATCAAAGAGATAGTAAGGCTTCATGGCACTCCACTTTCTATCATCTCAGATCGCGGGGCTCAGTTCACCGCTAACTTTTGGAAGAAGTTTCAGCAAGGTTTGGGAACTCAGGTGAATCTCAGCACAGCTTTCCATCCACAGACCGATGGACAGGCCGAGCGGACCATTCGGACGCTTGAAGATATGTTGCGGGCTTGTGTCTTAGATTTTAAAGGTAATTGGGATGAACACTTGCCACTGATAGAATTTGCTTACAATAACAGCTATCATGCTAGCATTCAAATGGCCCCGTTTGAGGCATTATACGGGAGAAGATGTAGATCGCCAATCGGGTGGTTTGAGGTAGGTGAAGCGGAATTGCTAGGGCCAGACATGGTGTACGAAGCTATGGAAAAGGTCAAGGTTATTCAGGAGAGAATGAAAACAGCACAAAGTCGTCAAAAGTCCTATGCAGACGTTCGTCGAAGGGATTTGGAGTTTCAAGTCGACGATTGGGTGTTCTTGAGGGTATCTCCTATGAAGGGAGTCATGCGGTTCGGAAAGAAAGGGAAATTGAGCCCTAGGTATGTCGGGCCATATCGGATCATTCAAAGGGTTGGTCAAGTTGCTTATAGGCTAGAGTTGCCTCCTGAGATGTCATCAGTGCATCCGGTATTCCATGTGTCCATGTTGAAGAAAGTGATTGGAGATCCATCCACCATCATGCCAGTCGAAGCTATAGAGGTTAATGAAGATCTGTCATATGAAGAGGTTCCGGTTGCCATTCTTGATAGGCAAGTCCGTAAGTTGAGAAATAAGGAAGTTGCCTTCTGTTAAAGTATTGTGGCGAAGTCGACAAGTTGAGGAGGCCACATGGGAAGCGGAAAAAGAGATGAAGGAAAAGTACCCCCATTTGTTCGATCAAGCCTAGAAGAAATTAGGTGACCCTCCTACTCTTAGTAAATGTCATCTTGCCTAAGTTGTTTCCCTCTTAGTATTAGTAAAGTCCCCTTCATTTTGTAATGAGTTAATTGTGTTGTTACCTTGGGTCACTTGAACCGTTCTTGAAAAATGAAAGCCTTATAAAGATTTACGTGTTTAATAAACTACTAATAGTAAGTATAGATTGGTAATGGTTTGTTAAGTGCACATGGTGTGTTAAATTGGTTAAGTAAGGTAAGAATTCATTGACATGACGAGTTTATGTGCAATTGTAACAATGTGATAGAATATGTGCATTCGTTGAGGTAAGAAAGTGTATACCAGTTGTGAAAAGTGTTGAAGTTGTATATTATTGTTTGGTAATGTGTTTCGGGGGCCCTCTGACAGGTGGATATGTCCATAATACAAAGGAAACTCTGGCGAAATTTTTCTAAAATATAAGAGTTAGTCAAAATTTTGATAGCTTGCACATCATGTCTTTCAAAACTCATTTATTTCAAAATCCTCATTCGAGGACGAATGATCTTAAGGGGGGAGGATGTAAGGCCCCGTAAAATTTTTGTGCATAAAACCTAGTAGATGTGGTGTCATGGTCCGAATAATGTGTTAGGAATGCGTAGAATTCTTCGCGGCGAGCTTGCTCGCCGCGGTTCGGACCCTTGGTAGTGATTTAAGTTTCAAAAATGTAGAGAATTAATTTTTCCGAAAAATGTCAAATATGCGGTCAAGAATGCGACCGCAAACCTGACATGCGGACCGCATTCTTGCCGCAAATCGTTCCAGAGAGTTGCCCAAAATCGTGTCAAAAGTGCGGTCGATATGCGATCGCATGTCAAATCTGCGGTGCACTTTTGCGACCGCAGAATCAACATGCGGTCCGCATAGTGACCGCATTCCTTAACAGAACCTGCATAAACTTTGAGGCCATTTTGCGGTCACTTTGCGGACCGCATGTGGGTTCTGCGGTCGCATAGTGACCGCATATTCGACCCCGGCCCAGATTTTGTAACATTTTGACCCGATCTCTTCTTTAATATAACACACTTCTTCTTCATTTTATCATATTATCTTACCAAAAATTAGAGAGAGAAGAGAGGGTTTTTAGAGAGAGAAGTTCTTCATCTTCAAGGATTGTTTCAACTACTTAATTCCAAGGGATTCTAGGGCAAGGATTCAACTTCCCCAATATTTTCAAGGTAAAAACCCTAACTATTTTCTTGATTTTCAGTTTTAATTGGGTAAAGAGAGGTTTTCATATAATAGCTTTTAAAAGTAGAATTTTTACACTCATGCATGATTATTGAACTTGATTTCTAGTAAAAAGAAGTGAGTAGAAGTAAGAGTCTTCAAGAACAAGGTTGGCAAGAGTAGGATATCTTGGGTAATCATAAAGTAGGAAGAAAACTCATCACCAGGTATGTATGGCTAATTTTGATTCTTGTAAAATCGCCCAAATGTGTGCGAATTGTCTTGGCATGTGTCAAATTGAGAAATTTTATGTAATCCTTTGATTTCCTTGTTGAGCATTTGATTGATGTTGAACTATGTATGGTATGAAATATGACTTGAAAGATAAAAAGGTAATCGAGGTTGGTAAAGAATTGGGAATAACCATTGTGATGGCATATTTGGCTTATTGTGGAAAGACTTTGAAACACCTTAATTGTGGTGAATTGTTGAACATGATTATGTGGGCATTTTCGATTTTGGAATACTTGTAACATGGTTGTGATATTGAATTGAGAAGAAATTGAGAACATGAACCAATGTGTAAGTTGCTTATTTGAACTTGTTGAAATTGTGTGTAGTACCTTATCTGTTGTTTGAAATTGTTGTGTTTTCAACCTGTAAGGCGGGGTCGTGTTGCGCGCCGCAACGTGGTGAAATAAGGTGTGGGTTGGGGTGATAAGGGTGGCCGAGGTAATAAGGGTGGTCGGGGGCAATAAGGATGGAAAGCGATCGAAATCGCTATTGAAAATTGATACAAAAATCAATAATGTGAAATTGTGAAAGGAGACAGCAGGAGAGTTTGCAACCTGTGGGGCACTGATTGCCCCTTTGTTTGACTACTTGTACTTTACGTGCTTGATTGGTTATTGTTAAATTGGTTGATTGTAGAAAGTGCTTTGTGTTGAGAATTATTTGAATAAGAAAAAAATGTGGAAACATGGTTGGCTGGCTTAATTAATTGTTGATGTAATTTAATGGCTTGAGTTTACTTGGGACAAAGTTTGTCCATACATACCAGTACAATTCAAGTGTACTGACGTCCCTTTTGCCGGGGGCGCTACATTCGTGTCATGATTGTAGGTGGATCAGTAGCAGGCACTTCAGCTCATCGGCGGTAGTATCCTTCTCCTTCCACTGCCCGTTTTGGTGAGCCCCTTTCTTCCTCGGGGCCTTGTGTGGTTCTTGCCACTTCGGTTTAGATTTTCATTTTGGTTTGTAAGGTATAGCCGGAGCCTTGTTACCGGCAAGTATTGTATTTCCCTTTTGTATCCTAGAGGCTCTGTAGACATGTAAACTGTGGGATTGTGGCCTATGTATATGTATGGGGCGTTGTAAATATAAATTATGAACTTGTTAGTGAATCAATCACGTGGTTATGTTTATCTATTATGAAATCAGTCATTATGATTAGTAATATGTTTGGTTAATGAGAAACAGCCAACACAGGGGTAACGCGTGGGAATGAAAGGCACCCAGGTCCGCTTGACCGGGGCAACCCGATCAGGCGCCGGTCATGTCCCTTGATTTGGGGCGTGACAAACCCCATATAACCCACCAACATCATACCACCTATCTCCACCATACTACCCACCTACTACCCCACACTACCATAATCCACAAGCCCAAACTTATCCACCACCACCACAAGTATGGCGAGCCCAGGCACCGCAGAATGTTTATCACACACAAAATACCTACCCCTCTTCTAGAAATTACAGAAACCCGAACAAACCCAACTTCAGTCCCGATCCGGAGATGAGGAACAGGAATCAGGCGAAGAAAACATTCACCCTGCTGGGGGAATCCTATACTAGCCTCTATCACCGATTGAAGGAATTGGGAATGTTGAGCCCAATCGAGTCAAAGCTTCCTAACCCACCTCCAAAGAACATTGATCAGTCGGTTCGGTGCGAGTATTGATCTGGAGCACCAGGACACGACACTGAGAAATGTTGGCATTTGAAGAACACTATTCAAGAGCTCATTGATAGCCGGAGGATTGAGTTACAGGCTCCGGAGGCCCCGAACATTACTTAAAACCCACTGCCGGCTCATCATGAAGCACATATAATAGAGTTGGCACAAGAGGAGGTCAGCCGAAAACCATCCCAGTCGGTCATGATGATCAAGGCCAGCAGCAAAGCAGAAAAGGAAATTGAGAAAGGAAAAGTGATAGCTGAATAACCAGTGAAAAAGCAACCAGCGGTGGAGACTTTGAAAGTCGTAGTGCCAGGTGTAAAACCAGTATTGACAGTGAAAGGTGCAAGCATGGAATCGGTAATTATAAGGCCAGTAGTACAGATACCAGTGGTAGATAACAAGACTGTACCTTGGAACTACAACAAGGTGGCAGTAGTGTACAAAGGGAAAGAGGTGATTGGAGAAATCAACGAGACGCACGGTCTAACTCGGTCCGGGAGGTGCTTTGCCCCGGAAGAGTTAAGGAAAATAAAGGTGGTGAAAGAGAGTCATTTGAAGAAGCCTGTGTCCGAAGAAGAAGCAGAAGAGTTCCTCAAGAAGATAAAATCTCAGGACTACTCCATAGTGGAACAGTTGAGGAAGACACCTGCACAGATCTCTTTGCTCTCACTGTTGATCCATTCGAAAGAACACAGAAAAGCACTGATGAAGATATTGAATTAGGCGCATGTCCCTGAGAAGATCTCGGTTTGTCATCTCTAAAAGATTACCAACAAGATCTTTGAATCCAACAAGATTACATTCTCAGACAGTGAATTGCCCATCGAGGGGATTGAACATAATAGGGCACTTTATCTCATAGTGAAAAGCGAGGAGTCAGTGGTTACCCGGGTGTTGATAGATAATGGCTCAAGTGCAAACATTGGCCCGTTGTCGACTCTTGGAAAGTTGAGTATCAGTCCTGACAGAATTCGAAGAAACAGTGTGAATGTGAGAGGATTTGATGGGGGAAGTAAGAACACTTTGGGGGATATCGTCTTGGAGGTCACCATCGGGCCTATGGACTTTACAATGGAGTTTCAGGTTTTAGACATTGTTGTGTCTTACAATCTATTGCTGGGTTGACCATGGATCCACGCAGCCAAAGCCGTGCCGTCATCTCTGCACCAAATGGTCAAGTTTGAATGGGAGCAACAAAAATTCGTAGTGCATAGAGACGGAGACACCTGCAATTCTATAATGCCATTTGAGGATGTGGATGGAGACAAAGGTCCTTGGGTATACCAGGTGACAGATACTGTAATAGTGAACAAGATTGATGAGTGTGAGAAATTGCCAATCCCTACAGTGGCACCTGCCGCTGTGATGGTAGCCCGGGAAATGCTTAAAAATGGATTCGCACCAGGGAAAGGGCTAGGAAAAGCTTTGCAAGGAATCACTCAACCAGTTCAGCTGCCAGTGAACAAAGACACCTTCGGCTTGGGATTCAAACCCACCTATGCCGACATCCAAAAAGCCCGAAAAACCAAGAAGAAAAATTGGACCCTTCCTAAACCCATCCCCGAACTATCTGACACCTTTGCCAAGCCTGGTACGAAACATATGACATCTGCTGCATCTAGGTATATTGAGACTAGACCTGATGAGGAGCTCTTGATAAGGATCGAAATGTTATTTGGGGAGGTGAACATGGTAGAAATGGGAGAGGGTACTAGCAGGTTGGACGTTCAGTTCGTGGGATCTGGTGTTATGCTCACCAACTGGGAAGCCACTCCTTTCCCAATCAAGAAGGAGTCTTGGTAGTTAGCTCTTGAAATTCATCATCATTTCCCCGAAAAAAGCAATTTTACTTTCTGTAGTTCCCCATCCCCCATGGAAATCAAAATGTACCCAATACTTTGTTCATTTTTGAGATATCGATAAAATGCAGTTTTCTTCTTTCTTCATTTTTTGCCTTATTTTTTATCTTTTCTTTTGTACAGTTCCATATGTGCTGATTCTGATGACATGTCATGCATGAAGAATTTCCGGCCCAGTTCTGACAATCGAATTATCACACATGAAATTGAGAATGATAGTGAGATAGAATATGAAGACGAGGAAACCCTGGAGGAAATAAGTAAGGACCTGAACCAATATGAGGAAAAACCCAAACCGATCTTGAGTGAGACAGAATCCATCAATTTGGGGAGCGAAGATAATGTCCGAAAAACGAAAATTAGTGTTCATTTGGAAACCTCCCTTAGAGAAGAGTTAATAAAGTTGTTACATGAATTCAAGGACATCTTGGCTTGGTCCTATGATGACATGCCCGGACTTAGTACTGATTTGGTGGTACACAAGTTGCCTATCTATCCTGAATGCCGGCCAGTGAAAGAAAAGTTGCGAAAGTTCAAAACGGACATCAGCGTAAAGATAAAAGAAGAGGTGAATAAGCAGTTTGAGGCGAATGTCATACGAGTTACTAAGTACCCCACCTGGTTGGCGAATGTGGTGCCAGTCCCAAAGAAAGATGGAAAAATCAGGGTGTGTGTGGATTACACAGACCTTAACAAAGCCAGTTCAAAGGATGATTTCCCATTGCCAAACATCCACATATTGATCGACAATTGTGCCAAGCATGAGATCGGTTCATTTGTAGATTTCTATGCGGGTTATCACCAGATCATGATGGACGAAGAATATGCAGAGAAAACTGCTTTCATTACACCTTGGGGGGACATATTGCTATAGGGTGATGCCGTTTGGGTTAAAGAATGCCGGAGCTACTTATATGAGGGCAATGACCACAATGTTCCATGACATGATGCTTCGAGAAATCGAAGTGTATGTGGACGATATCATCATAAAGTCCAAAAAGCAACATGATCATGTGAGGGATTTGAGGAAATTTTTCCAGAGACTTCGGAGGTATAATCTTAAACACAATCCTGCAAAATGCGCTTTTGGAGTGCCCTTAGGGAAGCTGTTAGGGTTTATAGTGAGTCGGCGGGGTATTGAACTAGATCCATCAAAGATCAAAACTATCCAGAGTCTACCTCCGCCGAAGAACAAGAAGGAAGTAATGAGCTTATTGGGAAGGCTGAATTATATTAGCCGGTTCATCGCTCAGTTGACATCAACATGTGAGCCGATCTTCAAGTTGTTAAAGAAAGATGCAACAGTGAAATGGACTGACGAATGTCAGGAAGCCTTCAACAAAATCAAGGAAAATTTAGCAAATCCTCCAGTGCTAGTTCCTCCAGAGCGGGGAAGACCTTTGATCTTATATCTCACAATGCTTGACAATTCTTTTGGTTGTGTGCTAGGGCAGCACGATGAGACGGGCAAGAAAGAGCAGGCTATATATTACCTTAGTAAGAAATTCACATCTTACGAGGTAAAATATACTCAACTAGAAAGAACTTGTTGTGCATTGACCTGTGTGGCTCAGAAACTGAAGCATTACTTGTCAGCATATACCACGTACCTGATATCACGGTTGGATCCTCTAAAGTATATATTCCAGAAGCCCATGCCTACAGGGAGACTTGCTAAATGGTAGATTCTGCTCACAGAATTTGACATCATTTATGTAACTCATACGGTGATGAAGGCGCAGGCGATTGCAGATCATTTGGTAGAGAATCCAGTGGATGATGAGTATGAGCCATTAAAGACATATTTTCTGAATGAGGAGGCAATGAATGTCGAAGATATAGAACAGAGTGAAAGACCAGGATGGAAGATGTATTTCGACGGAGCCGTCAACAGTAAGGGAGTTGGTATCGGAGCAGTACTTATTTCAGAAATGGGTCAACACTATCCCGTCACCGTGCAGCTTCGATTTTTCTATACCAACAATATGGCCGAATATGAGGCGTGTATCTTGGGATTGAGGATGGCAATAGATATGGGTGTTCAAGAGATTTTGGTCATGGATGACTCAGATCTTTTGATACACCAAATCCAGGGAGAATGGGAAACAAGGGATTTGAAATTGATACCTTACCGGCATTGTTTGCATGAGTTGTCCCAAAGATTCCAGTCAATAGAATTCAAACATATCCCAAGAATGCACAACAAAGTTGCAGATGCTCTGGCCACACTGTCCTCTATATTACATCATCCGGACAATGCCTATCTAGATCTACTCCAGATCCAGGTGCGTGATCATAATGCTTACCGTTTTGATGTGGAAGGAGAATTGGATGGAGAACCATGGTATCATGACATCAGGGAATACTTGAAGGCAGGCAAATACCCAGAGCAGGCCACCGGAGATCAGAAAAGAGCTATCATACGCTTGGCTAATGTCTTTTTTCCTCGGTGGAGGAATCATATATAAGAGAACACCAGACCTGGGATTGTTAAGGTGTGTGGATGCGCAACAAGCTGATGAGATTATGATTGAGGTACATGCTGGAGCCTGTGGACCCCATATGAGCGGGTATATCTTAGCAAAGAAGATTCTGAGAGCCGGGTATTGCTGGCTCACCATGAAGCGGGATTGTATCAGGTACGTAAGGAAATGTCACCAATGCCAAGTACATGGAGATCGAATTCACTCCCCGCCTTATGAATTGCATACGATGTTTGCACCCTGGCCATTTGTTACCTGGGGCATGGATGTTATCGGACCAATAGAGCCAGCAGCTTCTAATGGGCACAGATTCATTTTGGTCGCGATTGACTACTTCACTAAGTGGGTTGAGGCAAAGACATTCAAGGCGGTGACAAAGAAAGTTGTGGTGGATTTCATGCATGAAAATATCATATGCCGGTTAGGAATTCCCAAGGTAATCATCACAGATAACGGAGCCAATCTGAACAGTCACCTCATGGAGGAAGTTTGCCAGCAATTTAAGATCACACATCGCAATTCCACTCCATATAGGCCAAAGGCAAATGGGGCAGTAGAAGCTGCAAATAAGAATATAAAGAAAATCCTCAGGAAAATGGTGGAGGAATCCAGACAACGGCATGAGAAGTTACGTTTTGCTCTTATGGGTTATTGCACAACAGTGCGCACTTCTATCGGCGCCACACCTTATTCATTGGTGTATGGGACAGAGGCTGTCATACCCGCAGAAATAGAGATACCGTCATTGCGAATCATATCTGAAGCTGAAATAGATGACGAAGAATGGGTAAAAACCCGGCTGGAACAGTTAAGTCTGATTGACGAAAAGAGGCTGGCCGCAGTTTGCCATGGGCAATTGTATCAACAGAGAATGGCTAGAGCATATAATAAGAAGGTGCGTCCTCGAAAGTTTGAAGTTGGGCAACTCATATTGAGGCGTATCCTACCGCATTGGGCCGAAGCAAAGGGCAAATTTGCGCCAAACTAGCAGGGACCATTTGTGGTATCACGGGTGTTGTCTAATGGGGCATTATATTTGACAGACGTTGAAGGAAAGTGCGTAGAGACTTCTATCAATTCAGATGCGGTCAAAAGATACTATGTATGATTCCCTTTCAATTGTATGATTGTATTTTGTTGTGATTTTGGAATTGAAATGACGAAGGCGTTTTATTCTCTATCCAAACACTTTATCCATTGACATCCCCTTTGAGCCATGTTCTATATATTCTTTCATACCCCTCTCTCGGAATTGCTATAAAAGGAAAAAAAAGAGATAAAAATGAAAAAAAAGGAGAAAAAGCGAAAATGAAAATGATGATGAAAAGTGAATGAAAAATTAAAAAAAAAAGAAAAAGAAAAATAAAGAGAAAATAAAAAGACAAAGAAATCGGGAAAAAGTCAAAAGAAATTCATTAATTGATGGCGTTGTAATGAACTACGTTTGACTTGATCCCGAAAGGGTACGTAGGCAGCCTCACCGAGGTTCGGTCAGAATAAAGGAAAAATCCAAAAATCCCCCACATATTGAAACTGGGGCAGAAGTTATATTTTATAATTCCGAGAGTTGAAAATATTTTTAAACCCTCGTAAGATTTTGAGCCATTATATCTTTCTTTCTTAACCCATCCAAAAGCCACGTTACAGTCCAAAGAAAGGCCTTCTGATCAATTTCAAGAGAATAACGAATGCAACGAAATCAAGGAAGAACGAAGCATTGGACAACACCCGTGGTACAGAAAACAAAAGACGAAAGGAAAAAATGAAAAAATGAAAAAAAATGAGAGAGTCTCACCGGTGAAAACCTTAACCGGCACCGTGAGGCGACTATGAGGTTGAGAGAGAAATAAAATGAGAGAGTCTGGTCAGTGAAAACCTTTAATGGCACTGCAAGGCGATTGTGAGGCCAAGAGAGAATAAATGAGAGAGTCCTATTGGTGAAAACCTTTCGAGGCACCGTAGGGCGATCGTAAGGATTTCCATGAAAAGAGAAAAGGCAACAAAAAATAGTATCGGTTTGGGTTGAGAAAAATTCAGAGTCGGATCAATGGGTTGGATGAACTGGGTCGGAGTTTAAATACATGGCATGGTCAGCGGAATCAGCCAACAATACCCAGATGAGTTCTACCATCTCTCCGAAACACCCTTGCCTCCTTTCATTTTTCTGCATTTCATTGTTTGCTTTTTGAGAGCTAACTACCAGCTCCGATGATAAGATGCTGAAATAACACTGGATCAGAAAAGAAAAAGGAAAAGAGGCGGGGAGGAAATAAAGAAGTTTGGCAAACAAAGCTGAAATAAAAGAAAACAAAAAGTGAAAAACAAGAAAATACAAAAAGAGCTTGCGGAAGATAGTCAACCGAAAAACCGCACAATGAGAGAAAAAGCAAGAAAGAGGAAAGCAATAAGAGGCAAGGACGGCAGATGCTAGTTGCTAGTAGTTTATATCTAATAAATGTTTGTTTCATGATTTAGACAGGAACAAATCGTCACTAATCACTTTAAAGTGAATGTGACCAATGTGGAAAGATAGAAAACACCAAAAAGAGAAAGTTCGGCAATAAGTGAAGGAATTCACGGGTGAAAGACATTCAGTCAAAGAAAACACCAAAAACAAGAGGAGGGTACCATCTTTAAAATCCACTCCCCAGTTATCAAACTGAGGGAATATTCTTCTTCAAATCTTTAATTTTCATGCATCAGGTGCCCACCTGGATAACAAGAAAATACTTTTCTGCAAATTTTTAATTTTCATGCATCAGGCACCCACCTTGATAACAAGGGAATATTTTTCTGCAAAATCTTTAATTTCATGCATCAGGCGCCCACCTGGATAACAAGGGAATACTTTTCCGCAAATATTTAAAATCTTGCATCAGGCGCCCACTTGGATAACAAGGGAATATTTTTCTGCAAAATCTTTAATTTCATGCATCAGGCGCCCACCTGGATAACAAGGGAATATTTTTCTCTAAAATCTTTAATTTCATACATCAGGCGCCCACCTGGATAACAAGGGAATATTTTTCTGCAAAATCTTTAATTCTTGCATCAGGCGCCCACCTGGATAACAAGGGAATATTTTTCCACAAAATTTTTAATTTCTTGCATCAGGCGCCCACCTTGATAACAAGGGAATATTTTCTGCAAAATCTTTAATTTCATGCATCAGACGCCTACCTGGATAACAAGGGAATATTTTTCTGCAAAATCTTTAATTTCATGCATCAGGCGCCCACCTGGATAACAATGGAATATGTTTCTGCAAAATCTTTAAATTCTTGCATCAGGCGCCCACCTGGATAACAAGGGAATATTTTTCTGCAAAAATCTTTAATTTTCATGCATCAGGCGCCCACCTGGATAACAAGGAAATACTTTTCCGCAATTTTATTTCTGCAACTCTGGTCGTGTTAGCTAACATGAGTAACACTGTAACCTGAAAAAGCCCATACTGGGACAGAAGAAAAGTTTGTTGTTTTGTTTTGTTTTGAGCAGGCATCAGGTGGAGAGCAAGAAGTATCATTGAAAATCAAAAAAAAGAAGGGGAAGCAAGAAAAAGAAAATCAACAAAAAACAAGAGAGTCAGCATCACAGAAAATCAAAGAAAAAGAGACAAGGAAGAGCAAACAAGAAGCTAGATTGGAACAATTGTAATTGTAGAATCAAAGCTTAGAATAGCTTCTTCATTTTATATTTTACCCCCCCCCCCCTCCCGGTGTAATAAAGAGTAAGTCAGCAAGTCTCAACAGTGTCAATGCAACAGTGAGTCCGGTAGTTTTTTATAACTGCCAGATCTTCCCAAACTACACTGACCTGGTTCCTGTTTAGCCCAGGATATGTAGGCAACCTCTAAAGCAGGGTGCGGTCAAAATGTTTTCCAAAATGCTTTCACTGAATATGCCAATGTGCAAAAATCTCTCATTACTCCTCACTTGTCTTTGCACTAAAACTCTTCGTGTTCCCGAGCAAAGAGGGACAGCTGTGAGCACATGATTTTTGCTCTAGGTAAACAAGATTCCAAAATTAAATAAACTAATCTTTTTGAGTGTAATTACATGTCTTGTTTGAAATTGAATGCATTTTATGTGTCTGAATAATTAAAATTAGAAAATCAAACAAATAGGTTTGATACATGCATTTTTTAATTAAGTAGCTAATAGAAAATCAACAAAAAAGAGCATTAATAGCGGAAATTAGGAAAACAATAGTAGAAAATTGCCAAAATATATATATATATATATATATATTAGTGCAAGTAGGAAATTGATTAATTTAAATAATACAAAAGAAAAAAAACAAAAATACAAAAGAAAGTGCATAAAAATAATTAAATCAATCAGAAAATACAAAAAACTACATTTTTTTTTTTTTTTTTAACCCCTCCCAAATTAGGAGGATCTATAGTGTTTCCACACTTCCCCTCCACGGTGACTCGAACCCAAGACCTAACGGTCGTAGGTGGAGGTTTGTTTTGGGCCAAAAGGAATTGAATTAAAAGGCCCAAACACATTAGCCCAAGGAGATCAGAAGATTGGCGTAACTGGTAAAGTTGCTACCATGTGACCTGGAGGTCACGGGTTCGAGCAGTGGAAACAGCCTCTTGCAGAAATGCAGGGTAAGGCTGCGTACTATAGACCCTTGTGGTCCAGCCCTTCCCCGGACCCCGCGCATAGCGGGAGCTTAGTGAATCGGGCTGCCCCTTTTTTTTTTATCTCCCCATTAGGGCTAACATGGTAGGGTGGACAGGACACAAGGTTATCAGGACGACACCAACTTGTGGTTGCTGGATTGATAATCATCTCACTGTATCTCGTCACATCTGTTAAAACATCTCCATCACACGGATCTCCATTATTTTTCCAGCAGCTTCCAATATCGAGAAGATAAAACTGGCTATTGGAACCTCCTCCTTCTCTAACTTCAAGTGTCAACTTTACCTTGAAGTTGGGTGACACCGGAAGCTGCAAGTGAAAAAAAAAAAGACCAATTTGCTTAACTATGAACTTCTCTTTGTCCTTTCTGAAAGTGAGTAAAAATCACAGCATGAGAGTGATACCCAAGTCTTTAAGAGTCATCCCATGATGGTGAAACAAAATCACTATATACACTTTGTGTGCAAGTTTCATATCAGTAAAATCCTACATTTACAGAATAAGAACTTCCATAGGGAACAAAGCTGTTCTCACAAACCTTTCTCATAATTCCACGGCCACTATAGTGATATCCTCCATTAAACCCTTCTGCTGCATCTGATCTTATACAACATAAGCCATGGATACCTGAATGATGTCGTCAATTTGTTTGAGATAATTCAACTACCTGTGCTTAAATTCTTTCGCCATGAAACTGAGAAAAAAGATTTTCCATCTAGACCGGCAGTTAAATTGGCGTCAAGGTCATATGTTCCATAGAAACCTCCAATCAAAGATGCATGCTTCCCGTAGACTATCATTGAGTAGTTATGGTAGACAAGTGGCTGATTCATGCAACCCTCACCAAAAACATGGAAAATTTCTACCTGTCACTATCTTAGAAACTTTCCGACCATTTTCAGGACAAAGAGTTGTGTTCTTGTCAAAATTTCCGTTTTTGAGCATTATCATCCAATGATACCATGGCTCAGCAAAATCATGCCCTTCACAAAGTGAACCAAGATACCGCTCCTTTTCCGCAGCATAAAGATCAGGATCTGTGTAAGCTTTATAATTCCCATCTGGAAATCTATCTCCAACTCCTAATCTATTGTCTACTTCTGTCACTTTATGGTGTACTTTACAAGCGCTCCGTTTTTGAAGAAGTGGATCGCCCAGAATATCTTGGTCACCTCACCATAAAACCAAACCCAGTAAGAGTGGGCAGATCATATAGTTGGTCTATGCTAGCATTTACACAAGGCAATTAAGTCTATGATTCATGTAATTGAGTTCATCAAACAATATTCTTTCCAAATCTTTCTGCTTTTTCTTCACCTTGAGAATCAGATTGTATATAACAAAAGAACTACCTTTAGAAAAGGGAAAAGAAAGGGAAGAATAAAAGAAGGATAAACGCTTCAAAGGAAAATTAGACTATTAACCTTGAACATAGTAGCAATGATGGTTAGTTATAAGGGAAACTATATCAGGTTCAATTTCTTTTCAACCACAGTGACGGCAAAAATGAAGCTAGGACAACTAATAATAGCTTGGAGCAATGAATAGATGATTATTAAAGCTTCTTGAACTCTGATTTAATGACAACTTAAAGCTGCAGTACAATACTTATCCAAGTTTGGATAAATAGCATCAGACTTTGTTTTACTATAAGATGTCACAACAAGAGAAATTAAAAGGCAAAATACCTTAGTACCCTCTTAAACTATTTGAGAATTATTACTTTCCTTCCTAAACTATCTCTGGTTCGAATTATCCCCTCAACTTGGCATTTTGAGAATAATTACCCCCTAAATGCTTATGTGGCAAAAAGTGTGGGTACACTCACCTGCCATGTGGATTTTTCTGTCCATGTTGCATTTTCGTGAAAAATAAAAAAAAAAAATTTATCTTTTTAAGAATATTATTTTTTAAATATTCTTTTTCGAATACAATTTATAATAAAATTTGGATAGAACGACATTAGTTAGGCTAAATATTTTTATTTGTTCAAAAATAATAAAATTTTAGTTAATCTTTTTTTGAATTTGACCGGAAAATAAAGATTTATACAATTAAAATAAATAGTCAATGCATCTAAAAATTTATAAAATATAGTTTGAAATTAATTATTTTGGCTATACTTTTTTTATATATCTCTAAATTACAGTGCTCCAATTTTGTTTTACGGATTTTACCTAAAAAAAAAGTAAAAATACACAGTTGAAATAAATAGTCATTGCATCGCAAAAGAATAAATAAAAATAGTATACAATTACAAGAAATTACAAGTGCAATTGTACACTCTTTTTATTTCTTCTTTGATTCAATGATTATTTATTTCAACTATGTATTTTTTATAACTTTTTAGATGTCTTGACTATTTATTTCAATTATATAAATTTTTATTTTCAAGTAATATTCAAAAAAAGATTAACTAAAATTTTATTATTTTTGTACAAATAAAAATATTTAGCATAACTAGTGTCGTTTTGTCCGACTTTTATTATAAATTATATTTAAAAAAATTATCTAAAAAATAATATTCTTAAAAAGAAAAAAATTCACGAAAATGCCACATGGACAGAAAAATCCACATGGCAGGTGAGTGTACCCACACTTTTTGCCACATAAGCATTTAGGGGGTAATTATTCTCAAAAGGCCAAGTTGAGGGGGGTAATTCGAACCAGAGATAGTTTAGGGAGGAAAGTAATAATTCTCAAATAGTTTAGGGGGGTACTAAGATATTTTGCCAAATTAAATTATCAGCCCGTTCTTTTCCTCCATACTTTGTGGCACTGGATTCGACCTCACGGCTCGTACAGTATAAACAGTGCGAAAAGAAAGAAGGGAATGTTGAAGTAGGATATCCCCAGGACTAAATGGTCCATCTTGCTACAAGTTACTGTTCCAAAGGGAATGTATTCAAGCAACAGTCAAGATTTAGTAAAGTCAGTTTTTCTCCCATACAAATGGCAGTCATGATATTAAAGAAACACTATGTGTCAAGTGTTAACTACAAAAACCCCTCAATTCCATCAATTATATAGAAATCAACTTATGTATCAAGCATGCTATCAATCTAGAAAATTAAGACCAACTTCTTGATGTAATACAAGTTCATGAGTAATGCTGAATTCAAGATTTGTCTTTCCAACACATTCCCATGGTTTAGTAGGTATCAATCAATTATAGACTCACACACCTTACGCATGACATATTACCATTCTCACCATTTCAAAGATAACAGAGTAAGATTTTCTAAACATATGAATCAACATCAAGATTCTTCATTCAATTCATTTTTTTCAAGGGAGCTTAGACACTACCACCAACAAAAACTACTAATATCAAATATTAATTTTATACTATTTCCCAAATGCAAGTCCATACCTATAGATACATGCTTCCCTCTATGTTTACGAGTTTCTGATTCTCATATTTACCTCGGAGATATTGGTAAATTATACAATTTTGTGAACTCTCTCATCTAATAACTTAAATTGCCAAGGATGCAACACTTTGATTCTTTTTATTGGACCACAAACATGAAGAATCTTTCTTGATACTCGACTACAATATGAATTATAGCACCCAGACCTAACGGTCAGTGAGTGAATAAACGCTACGGGAGACTAGAGTTATAATCCTAGCAAAGACTCACAGAGGACAATTACTCAATATAGGATGTAGCATGTACCTTATAAATAGTTGATGTGGCAAGTTGACTAAGACACCAACAACAACAACAACAACAACCCATTATAATCCCACTTAGTGGGGTCTGGGGTGGGTAGTGTGTACGCAGACCTTACCCCTACCCTGGGATAGAGAGGCTGTTTCCAAATAGACCCCCGGCATCCTACCCTCCAAGAACTTCCCACCTTGCTCTTGGGGAGACTCGAACTCACAACCTCTCGGTTGGAAGTGGGGGTTGCTTACCATCAGAGCAACCCCTCTTGTCTTGACTAAGACACCACAGTTATTAAAAAAAATTATAGAATTATATTAACAACCTTATAGCCTTGGAGCATCAGTAAAGTTGTGTCTATATGCCCTTTATATCACGGGTTCGAAGCATGAAAGGAGTCATTAATGTTTGCATTGGGTAATCTATCTACATCACCTCGTAGGAGGTTTGGCCCATCCAGGGACCCTGCGTGAATGCAGAATGCTTTGTGCACTGGGCTGTCAATATTGTTAGTTATCAGGTCAGCAATATGATATAACAGGTTGGAAGATTATATGTCACGAGTTCGAACCGTGAAAACAGTCAAGCATTAGCGTAGACCTTTTATATCACACCCCTAGAGTGCTTCCCTTCCCTGGACCCGTCTATTTAAAAATTTATAAACTTTTAGACAGTATAATATTGGGAAAAAAGCCAAAATTATCCCTATACTATCGAAAATTAGTCACGTTTATACCTGTTTCTACTTTCAGTCCAGATATATGCCTGTCATTAAGAAAGTAGGCAAAATCGCCCCTACTTCTAATGGTTGTCCATGACTCAACAACTAAAATGACACGGTGGACTCCAAGTCACTATTTATATTCCATCTGTAATAATAAATAACTAAAGCCACTAAAATTAGTCTTCTATTTCTCTAACAACATACCACCATTGCAGCAAATTATAGGTTCTTGTCCTGCTCCACAAAATTATTTCATAAATTTCCATCATTACCTGTCAGTATTCGAACCACCATTCTAGCCGTCTTCCACCAAGAAAATACCCCACCTTCTCTCCACCTAATAAATCATCAGCAATCACTCATTGAAAATACCCACCAAAAAGTTCACTAGAAACCATCTCTTAAACACTACTGGTCACTCATCAGAAAATCACCTCTCTTTTCTTCCATCTCTCGAAATAAATAACTACTAGGCAGCTCCTATTGGTCCAAACTTATCGAGTGGTTAATAAACTTTCGAATCTGGACGAGTTTTCGGACTGAATAGAACAAACATAAACTATTCAACACTGCAACCTGTTATTTAAATTAGAATTGATTAAATATTTGTGCCTTAGATTCCAATCTGGAAAGTTAGAGAAAGAAAAAGATTAATTTTAATGGGTTTAGTTATTTATTATTACAAATGAAAAATAAATAGTGACATGGAGTCAGGTATATATTTTGATCCAAAGTAGAATTGGTTATAAACATGAGTAATTTTGGATAGTATAGGGATAATTTTGGTCCTTTTCCCGTATAACATTTGTAGTTATCAGGTCAACAATATGATAAAACAGTAAATAAGTAACTAGTGTAAACATGTGAGAGGAGAACAGTGAAGATCAGCACAGTCAGCAAGTCTGGGGCTGCCCATAAGGGGAGCTTCATTGCAGAAATTCCAAGCTTCCAATGCAAATCTTGAATTTGGGTTTCTCATTCCAGGGTCGCCAATTGCAGAAACATAGGAATCTTGGACTGCATCACATATATGAAGGAGCAGAGTGAAAAGTAAAGTTGAATAGAAATAACACATAATTCTATTCTCAAATCAAAAACAGCAAGAACCATGAATTTATTATGCCAAGTGTTGTTTCATTTTCAGTGATTGACGATTAAGGAACAACTTAACTGATTTTGCCTTCCAATTTAGAGGAAAGCTATGTACTGTTAAAGCTATTTTACTTTATGCCCCTCAAGACTTTAATTATCATATATACATGGCATGGCACTCTTTTAACTTATTGATAAATTCTGGTTTTAATTTTTGTAATATAGCATTTAATCTTCAAATATTTCAAGTGTATATATTTAGTTCTTTCACGTAGGAAATATATACAAATTTAAAATTTAAAATCTATGGGTTAATATTAAACTCATTATAATTTTAGGGTATGAGTTCCAATTAACTATTTGTTACCATTCTGATGAAATTTTGTACATATATTATGGTACGTATTAAAAGTATTTGGTTAAGATGAACCGGTACTATAAGTATGTCCCTGGTAGAAAATATGCAATATTTTAACTAATTTTAAAATTATATTATCGTCAAATAAAAAGTAACAATATAAATTTATGTTTAACGTAACATATGAGTAATTAAATGATGAAACAGGTAATGGTTTGAGCTTTCAAAGGATCACTTGAACATTTCCACTAAAACTATGCCTAATTTATCTGTATTGCGTTTTCACTCGCTTGATTTACAATAGGTTTTGCTTATTCTCCTGGAACGTATAAATACATACACAATGCAAAATAAAATCATTTGGCTATGAGAGAAAAATGAAGATTGATATTTACCTACCTTTCAATTATTCGACATTTTTACGAATTAGCAGATACAGAACACCGGATGTTGGACATTTTTACAATACTATTGGGCTACTTCATGTGAAAATCCAATCATTGTCTATCTACTGTCAATCTCATTGATGAAAAATCAGTACTACCTAATGTTGTAGGTACGTAGGTACTGCAAAATATTTGAAGGAGAAATCATAGATTATTTGGGCAGATATACCCTATTTTTTTTTTTTTTTTCAGAAAAGGTCTAAATTTACTCGAGAAAAAATAAATTCGTACTTATCCTTAGTGTTTGACTAGTGTACAAAATTATCATAGATTAGGTTCTGTTAGGGGTCGAGGGCAAGCTTTCAAGCTAATATAATTAGCAAATTATGCTATATACTTATTCAATCCAAAAATATACCCGGTTTTACCCATTTTAGAAATAATTACAGTATATAGGGGTGACAGAATGGTTCAAAGAAAATAGTTAACCACCCATATTATCCACTAAAAATGGATTGAATAATGAACTTTGTAAAAAACGGGTCAAATATGGATAAGAACCATATCCATTTAGAATATGAATAACCAATGAGTCACCAATGAATAACTAAGGGGTCTAATTTTTATATTTTTGAAGCCTCAAATTGGAGGTTCCTCAAGTTAGAGAGACTAAGAATTCTCCCAAAAGTGATCATATACAAAAAGTCATAGATAATATGGGTAACCCATATTATCCGCCGGTTAACCTATTTTTTATTCGTATTAAATAAGAATGGGGTCGGATAATTTATCTATTTTTTTATTACCCGTTTTCGACCCGAACCATATCCAATCCGACCGCCCGTTTGTCACTCCTAACAGTACATACCTATTCAATCAAAAATAAGAACTCGGCCATCTATCTTCCTATTTTTGTTTTCTCTGCAGCTAACTTTTCTCCTCCCTTTCTTTTTCATCCCCTATCCTTTTTTCCTCTCTTTCTCGTTCTCTTTCTTCTCTCTCTGACGTTGCAAGTATCCCTATATTTTTTTAGTAGATGTATGACCTATCCGCCTTTTCTTTCATGTCTTTATCATCCATCCAATGAGGGAAAAAAGGCTAACAAAAAATCTATCAAAAAATATAAAAATATTTTAAGGTTTTAGTCTGCCACAAAATTGTAAGGTTGTATAGGTAATCGCCATTTGTAACGACCCAACTGATTTATGTATTTGCGTCTATTTTCCCCTTTTGATTCTTTAGTCACGTGTAATTTTGGCTTTATAACTTGCGAGGTTTATTTTTGATACACTCAAATTACACTTTGATAATTAGTGTAAGGCGGTCGGTGTCAAATATAGTAACCCAACAAGGTTGGGGTCGAATCCCACAGGGAATAGGTGTGAAAAGGTTACTGGAATTAGTGTGTTACCCGACTAGAATCTTAAATCTATTCCGTTAGTGGTAACATGAAAATGTAGTAAGAGTAGTAAGAGTATGAGTGAGAGCTGTTTTAGAGCAATAACTAAATTGAATGCTTGATGTAGTAATTAATGAGATTAATTAAACCAAGGTTGTGTTCCCATAGATGAAGTGTAATGCTATCGGTGTTAATATGATATATTTCTAATGGTCGGTTATTGATATGCAATTGATATCTATGCAACTACCCAATATTTCCCAATAATTGAATAGTATTTCCTCTTTTGCTTTTTCCCAGAAGTCTAAGACTTGCAATTAATAACAATCAATGTATGCCAAATAAAACCCATTTATCCCTAAACGATTCTATTAAACGAGGTGTAAGGCCTCGAGTCTTTGTTATTTACTTCTTCCAAAATCTAACTGACTTTCCCAAGCAAAGTAAGACTTAAATGGCATTTGTTAATGTTTACAACCACCAGCAATGAATGAAGAATTAGAAGTAAATAAATATCAACCAACCATTATGCATATATTGAATGTCAAACACCCATTTACATAACACCCATTTAGTGTCCACAATCTTAGTATTTAAGTTTAGCCACACATGCTAAAATACAAAATACAAAGTGTATTAAATATCATAAATGCTTACAATGTAAGAGAATCTTCAACCAAAAGCTTCCAAAAGATATGATATTAAAGTTTTGGAATGTAGTGTAAAGATTAGTCAAGATGTTCCAACACAAGATTCTAAAAACTATTTATAGAGGGACCAAATTCGGAACAAAAATTGGACAAGTTTGCCCTTCCAGGTCGCATTTGCGACCACAGATCTGTCGCATAATAGATCTGCGGTCCGCATCTTGAGAAGCCGCTCCACATATCCAAAACCCTAGTTGCCAGTCTTCCATCGCATTACCATTTTGCGGTCCGCATTGCCATTATGCGATCGCAGATGGCACCGCAAAGTTGAACCTGGGTTTTCTTCTTGTTTATTTTGCGGCTCAAATGCGGTCCGCATGTTGCTTATGTGATCGCAGAATGCGCCGCATTCTTGACATGATTTTTAGCTCCAGACACTGTTTTGCTTTGCGATTTGAAGCGCAATTATGCGGTCCGCATTTGCGATCTGCGACCGCAGGGTGGTCCGCAGATTTGCACTTGTGCATTATTTTGCCCTTTTCTTGTCTTTTTGCTTCCATTTTCGTGTCCTTGATCTTTTCTTCCTCTTGATCTGTAAAAGTACAAAACTACATAAGTATGGACTAAATTTTGCAATAAAACAAGCTAATATCTAAGCAATTAGTATGTAAATGTGCCGAATTGCTCCGGCACATCAACACCCCCCAACTTAAATTCTTGCTTGTCCTCAAGCAAGTAGGACATACCTATTCTAAACTTTATTCACAAACACAAAACAATAGTGACACAAGATAGTGTTCATTGTCAGTTTTTCAAGCATGTACTAAACAATCGCATCACTCCTCCTACACTAGAAGTATGCATATAGAAATAGACCAATCATGCGAACTCTGAGCCTCATATTTTGACTAAGTGTTACCCTCAGCTGAATGCATTTTCGTTTGACTCAAAAAGTTCCCTTTAGTTAAATTCCGCAGTTCGTGTACCCTTACAAGAATTAATGTCCCAAAATCACAATCTTTACAATATTTACAAGGACTGCTCAAAAAGAACACTCACACTCAGAAAGAACTTCATGTTCCACAACATATCATACCATAGGCTTGCCTTTATTTTAATTCGCCACTTATTCAAGAATGATCGGTTGGAGGTCCCACAAGGACTTTTTAAGCTTGTAATGAAGGTTTAGGGAAGGTCGAATAAGCATCTGGGTACAAGTGACTTCACCCACCTTGAACATTACTCACAAGTGCCATTCATTTGCACTTTGATTCCCTTCAACTCTCATAACCTCATTGGCATCCAATTCCCAACATGGACCCACCTTACATACCTCCTTTTACTTTTATTCAAAGCTCCAAAATTTATGTATATACACATGTCTCTCTTTTTCTCTTTTTCTTTATACATATGTAAATATACTAACTTTTGTTTTTATTTTTCTTTTTCTTTTGGAGCTTGAACGATATAATACAAACACTTTTTGAGGCATGTGGTCTTGGACTCAATGCGCAACCTTATCAATTTCTACTTTTACCTCACCCCCAACTTAGGCATTTAGCCTCATTCTCAATGATGAAGGAGGGACAGGTTCAAGATAGGGAATTACTTCACAAAAGGGAAGGGTTTGTAATGAGTTAGCCAAAGAAAGGTTTAACGGCTCAAAATGGGTACTAGTGATATTATTTGTACACGGGAGGCTTGAAAGGATAAAGAGGTTTATACCAATAAATCAAATAATGCCTAAGATCATTCCTCCACCCAAACATACTATCATTAGTATTGAAAGACCAACCAGGCAAGTTCTAGATGACAGAAGTAGACACAAGAATTATGTACAAACAGAGAACTCACACACACATTGTACTTGAACTGCTTCATTCACATTGTTTAACACTTTCAAGTAACTATTTTGGAACTCAAAGCTTTTATGGGTTGCCATAGAGTCACAGAATGAGCCTCAGATTCACAGAATTGATCATAGGGACAAGTTCCCTTAAGACAGTCGTCAATCTATCTATCATTGGGACAAGTGGACAAAGATGACTATAGGAGGATATGTGCTATGTACATATAGACATGCTTGACACTGAGTAACTACACTGAACTGATCACATTGATTCACACCTAAGGTTCTGATTCTACTATTACACTCTTGGAAAAGAATCAGAAAAAAGAAAAACTGAGAGGAATTGATTTATAAACTAATCAACACAAACGAATCAAAACATCAAAACAACATCATAACATTACTTTATACACCAAAGTCGTACCAATGTACACAAATATTGATACGCATAAGCACAAAAGCATCACTACATACAAGACAAAAAATCACACCAAGGTACCCCATCCCCAACAGAAATGATGCATTGTCCCCAATGCATAGAAGTAAAAAGTAAAGTTTGAGGGAAGACTCCCTGAGGCACACTAAGTGCTATGGGAGTCGGCAGCTGGCTGAGTGTCGGGGTGATCACCCTCTGGTGTAGCTGTGAGGACTGGCGCGGGCTTAGTCGGGAGTGTGATCTCCTCTACTGGTGGCTGCTCTAGGGTAGGAGAAGGAATTGGCTGTGGAGCTGGAATTGGTGCTGGAGGTACTATCTGGTCAGCTCGCACCTGAGAGCTACTGGATGCACCAGCTGTAGAAGGGACTGCTACATGAGCTGTGGGACCCCCTCTGTCTATCAAGGATCTCTGCAGGGCGATCTCGATCTGTGCACGCTCGTCCTCATCAGCATCATCATCCTCCGGCTCATCATCATGAGGTGAAGCTGGAGCAGCTGCCTTACTCTTATCAACATGCTGAGGGGCTTCATCACTGGAGAACCCCGAGCTGGCTTCTTCATCTTCACCCACACTCTCTATGTCACCCTCCTCATCAGAGGCAATGTCAATCGGGCCAGTAGGAGCTAGGGCATGAGAGTCTCCAGGAGTAGGAATGACAGGGTCGGCCATCAAGTTTGTGAAATTGAGGCCCAAGTCTGGCATTGCATCTGTACCTTTGTCACCCTCCACAGGAAAGAGGGATGAAATGTCGAAGTCCAAATTCTGCATCTTTTGGAAGTCGACTTTCATAGAGGCAACCTCCTTCTTGAGGTCATGCAAACCACTTACTTCACCACGTTCTAACTTCTCTACCCGTAATTTAAGTCCCTACAGCTGTTCTGCGTACACTGCCTGTTTCTGCTGAATGTCTGCTACAACTCCTTGCATATGAGTGAGGGCCTGCTTGATCAAATTGGGAAAAGTCTTCACAAGCTGGTCAACCTTGGAATTTACATGTTGAGATAACAAACCAAGCTTTGGGACTGTCGGGGTAGCCTGTGAGGTCTGAGCACTGGTAGAAGTGGGAGCTGGCGGAGGAGTGGAGGACTGTGCAGCATCAGCCTGAGTGACAGGAGGCTGGGATGAAAGAAGGTCCTCCTGAACTACTATCGCAGGGGGTATCACAGCATCACCAAGGCGGTTGATATCTACGATTCCTTGCTCCTGACCTGTCGCGTCCCTCCGGAGATCAATGGGAACTTTAGCAGCGTGACATAGGGTAGTGATCAAGGCTAGGAATGGGAGAGAAGTAGCATCTTGCATTGCTCGTCTACCCATCTCTTGAAATATTATCTCTCCCACGTTCACTTTGATGCCCTGCATTATACAAGCAATCAAGAGGGCCTTCTCAATGGCAATATCAGTTTCATGATGGGTTGGGATCGGCCTGGATGCAAGAAATGCAAGCCAATATATTCACTCTTGTGAGAAGCTCTCCTTGTAAATTTTGTGCCCTGGTTGTATCCATGCAGGGGTCTTAATAGCAATGACGGAGGCAATCTAGCTTCGTTCACCCTCCTTGTTGGCTAATTTGGCTTTATACTCCACTGTGGATGTGCCATCTTCCCAGTCTAGGACAAGAATTTGATTTATTGCCTTGGCACTGCACTTGACTATGAATCCCCGAACGTCCACCTTGTCAAGGTACATCTTCTGACGCTTGTGGTGCTTGGTTCTGGAAGCTCCGTAGTTTGCATAGAACTCACGGACTATTGACTCATTGTATGCAGCAGGGGGTTCAGTGAAACCCATCCATTTCCTCCACTTAATGTTGGCAAGGATGTGCGGGTATTTCTCCTTCAGTCCATTGAGACTCAATTGCTTTTTCGGAAGGAGTGATCTCCGGTCCAGCCCAGCTTTGTATCTTTCCCTCGAGCCCTCGACTCCCCAGCGGAGATGGTATCTACTGCCTTCAGCTATTTGCTTTCTTCTGGCTTCGGCATGTATATCAACTTCAGGCCCAATGTCTGCCTCTTCAGGTTGGGAAGTTGGTTCTTTTGCAGGCTCCACTTTTTGTCTTTTGGCCGGAGGGGGCTTGGTTGCGAGTCGTTTAGGTCGGGGAGTCATATCTGCAAAGGGTGAAATGTTAGTACACACAATAGGAGAAGAAATAGGAAAGAAATTAGCTGTGTACACATAAATGCGGTGTACTCTGCGATCGCAGAACCACTATATGTACCGCATAGTCACCGCAAAAATGCATGCTTAACAAGAGTGTCAATCTGCGATGTAATCTACGATCGTATATCCATTATGCGGACCGCAAACATATCGCAGAATGAGCTTTTGAAGTACCAAAATTTCTCAGGTCTCTGTTACGCTGTGCGCTGGGTCTGCGGACCGCAGATTAGGTCTGCGACCGCATTCTCCCCCGTATTTTTGCTAGTTGGCAGAGATCATACAGTTAGTATGCAGTCATTCTGTGGACCGCAGAGCAACTTTGCGATCGCAAAATGATCGATGACTTCGTCGTCCCCAGCTGACCTAGGGTTAGACCTGCGATGCAAATGCGGTCCGCATATCAGACATGCGGATGGCAGAACCAATCGTTTTCAATCAAGGACCCTATTTTCCATCCATGGCTACCTTATTCTTCTATCAATTCCCTTCCCACAACATGCTTAGATCAAGTTTTACCCTATTTTAGCAACATTCAATCATACCAACTACTAGTCCCCCAAATTTTTGCTCCAAACTTTAACAACAGAGATGGAAGAGAATATACACACCAGAAATAAAGCGTGAAGGTCAGCGAGAGCGTGGTTGGGGATTTTGATGAGTTGCCCTTGCTTGGGTTCGATCGAACCTTGGGTTCTCTCCCTTTTTTTTTTTTCTAAAATTTTTTTTTGTTCTTAACTGAAGTGTAGTTCAGTCACGTACCCGGTAGATATGCGGAGTTGAGAGGGTTCAACTGCGGTCCATTCTACGGTCGTAGAACTGACATGCAAACCGCAGAATGGACATACTCACCGCATTTGAACATTCAATTTGTCCAAGACACTGTTTTGCTATGCGGTGGATCTACGGTGGATCAATTCTGCGATCGCATTTCCACCGCATTTTTCTCAAAATGCTACCCCTTTTTCTGTTCATGCATTTCCACCAAGAATTGAGATCTTTTGGACTCCCTACACTTCAACAGATGTTGTAAAGAAGAAAAATAAAAAAAAAAAAAGAAATGCAAAGAGAAAGAAGGTGTTACCACCCATGGGTTGCCTCCCATGCAGCGCTTGATTTAACGTCGCGGCACGACGGGATTGATTTCTTCAATTTCATCCATTGGATGGGCAAGGACCATCCTTGAGAGCCAGCTGCTCCACCACATTCTTTTCACCATCAATGCCCAAGTAATGCTTGATGCGTTGGCCATTCACTTTGAATGTCCGGGACCCGTCTGTTGTTTCTAGTTCCACCGCTCCATATGGAGAGACATTTACCACTTTAAAGGGGCCGGGCCATTTCAATTTAAGTTTACCCGGAAACAATTTTAGCCTTGAGTTAAAGAGCAAGATCAAATCACATGCCTTGAACTCTCTCTTTAAGATATTTTTGTCGTGGACAAACTTCATCCGTTCTTTGTACACAGCTGCGCTCTCATGAGCATGGAAACCGGAATTCTTCCAGTTCATTTAGTTGCATTAACCTCAAGTTCGCAGCCTCATCCCATTCCAGATTCAACTTCTTCAATTCCCACATGGATTTGTGTTCTAACTCAACGGGTAGATGACATGCTTTACCAAAAATGAGCCGGTAAGGAGAAGTACCAATAGAAGTTTTGTAGGTCGTGCCGTATGCCCACAATGCATCATCTAATCTTATTGACCAGTCAGTCCTATTTGCATTCACAGTTTTTGCTAGAATATTCTTGATCTCTCGGTTGGAAACCTCCACTTGACCATTCGATTGCGGATGATACGGTGTGGCCACCTTGTGTTTGACACCATACTTTTCAAGTAACCCCACAATAGCTTTATTGCAAAAGTGTGATCCGCCATCACTAAGAATGGCTCTAGGGGTGCCAAACCGAGTGAATATGTTCTTCTTCAAAAATGCGGTGACACTCCTCGCCTCATTGTTTGGTAAGGCAAAGGCTTCAACCCATTGGAAACGTAGTATACTGCCACCAAGATGTATTTCATTCCATAAGAGCTCACAAAGGGGCCCATGAAATCAATTCCCCATACATCAAAGATTTCTATCTCCATTACATATTGCATTGGCATTTCATGCCTTTTGGAGATTGAACCTTGTCATTGACATTGATCACAATCTTTTGCAAATTGATTTGCATCATGGTAAATGGAAGGCCAATAATAACCACATTCAAGAATCTTAGCCGACGTTCTATTGCCTCCATGATGTCCACCAACCGGTGAGTCATGACATTCCTTGAGGATTGGCATGATTTCTTCTTCAGGGACGCACCTCCGGATGATATTGTCGGCATACACTCGAAACAAATAGGGCTCCTCCCAATAGTATTGCCGACAATCCCTCAAGAACTTTTTCTTTTGATAAGACTCTAACCCTTCCAGGAAGAAGATCGCTCACCAAGTAATTAGCAATGTTGGCATACCATGGAGCAAAGGTATTGGAGAGTGCCAAAATATGCTCATTGGGGAATGCATCATTTATTCCAAGCTCTTCCTTAGGTCTCCCCGCCTCCTCAAGCCTTTATAAGTGATCCGCAACTTGGTTTTGTGTACCTTTGCGATCTTTGACTTCAAAGTCAAATTCTTGCAACAAGAGAACCCATCTAATTAGCCGAGGTTTTGCATCTTTCTTTGCCATGAGATATTGAAGAGCCGCATGATCTGTGTAAACCACCACCTTAGGCCCAGAACTTCTCAAAAGCGTACACAATGGCAAGAAGCTCTTGCTCAGTGACAGTGTAGTTCATTTGCGCTCCATTGAGAAGTTTACTTGTATAATAGACCGGATGAAGTATTTTATTATGGCGTTGGCCTAGCATTGCTCCAATTTCTACACCACTAGCATCACACATGAGCTCGAAAGGAAGGGTCCAATCGGGAGTGACAATAATAGGTGTCGTGGTGAGCCTCAACTTTAATTCCTCAAATGCCTTGAGGCACTTGTCATCAAACACAAATTTAGCATCCTTCTCAAGAAGTTTGCATATGGGGTGTGCAATCTTGGAGAAGTCCTTGATGAACCTCCTATAGAATCCGGCGTGGCCCAAAAAGCTTCGAACACCTTTTACCAAAGTGGGTGGGGGAAGTTTAGAAATGAGCTCGATCTTTGCCCGGTCAACCTCAATGCCATGCTTAGAAATCTTATGCCCCAACACAATACCTTCATCCACCATGAAGTGACATTTCTCCCAATTTAGCACAAGATTCGTCTCCTCGCATCTCTTAAGCACTTGTCTAAGATTGGCAAGACAATGCTCAAAAGAATCACCTACAACCGAGAAATCATCCATGAAGACCTCTAGAATATCCTCCACCATGTTAGAGAAAATGGACATCATGCATCTTTAAAAGGTCTCCGGAGCATTGCACAACCCAAATGGCATCCGACTAAAAGCCAATGTCCCATAAGGAAAAGTGAATGTTGTTTTCTCTTGATCCTCTAATGCGATGTTGATTGGTTGTAACCAGAATACCTGTCAAGGAAGCAATAGAATGCCCTTCCCGCTAGCCGATCAAGCATTTGATCAATAAAAGGCATAGGGAAATGGTCCTTGCAAGTTGCACTATTGAGCTTCCTATAATCCATGCACACTCTCCACCCGGTCACCGTTCTTGTTGGGATGAGCTCATTTTTTTCATTTTCAATCACGGTTATGCCTCCCTTCTTTGGTACACATTGCACCGGGCTCACCCAAGAGCTATCAGCAATTGGGTAAACAACTCCGGCATCTAACCACTTGATGATTTCCTTCTTCACCACCTCTTGCATTGAAGGATTTAATCATCTTTGATGCTCTAAACTTAGTTTAGTGTCATTCTCCAATTGGATCTTGTGTTCACAAATGCCCGCGGGAATGCCTCGGATCTCGGCAATTGTCCACCCAATAGCTTGCCTATGCTCCTTTAAGACTTCCAATAATTGTTCCACCTGCACATCATTCAACAAAGAAGAAACAATTACGGGTAAAGCATCATTAGAGCCAAGAAATTTATATCTTAGGTGTGGAGGAAGTGGTTTGAGCTCTAGTTGCAGTGGTTCAATGATTGATGGCTTTGCGGGGGGAGTAGCTCTATTCTCTAAGTCAAGAGAAAGCTTTGCCGGAGTGTAAGTGTAGGATCCAAGACCCTCTATGTACCCATCCATGTCTTCCCCATCAAAATTCACCAAGATAGCCGCCAATGCCTCACCAAGGCATTGTTCTTCCATTTTCAATTCCACGGCATCCTCTATCTCATCAACCGCTTCTATCATAGAAATGCTCTCATATTCATGGGGCAACTTCGTGCCCTTGCTTGCTTGAAATGTAACCTCTTCATCATTCACCCTAAATTTAATTTCATTCCGCTCCGAATCCATGAGTGCTCTTCCCGTGGCTAAGAATGGTCTCCCCAAAATGATAGGGATTTCTTTATCAACCGCACTATCAAGAATTACAAAGTCCGCGGGCAAATGGAATTTTCCCACTTTTACTAGTACATCATCAACAATTCCTACCGGTCGCTTAATGGAACGATCGGCCATTTGGAATCTCATGCTTATTGGTCTTGGCATACCTAATCTCGCTTGCTTATAAATGGCAAGTGGAATCAAGTTGATGCTAACTCCATTTTCACATAGGGCTCTTGCAAATTCACGCGCCCCGATAATACAAGGTATGGTAAAGGCTCCCGGATCTTCCTTCTTTTGGACCGGAGTTGTGGCAAAAATAGAACTACCCGGTGAGTCACGTTTACCACCTCATGCTTTGTGGCCTTCTTCTTGGTGATCAAATCTTTCAAGTACTTAGCAAACCCCTGCATTTCTTGAAATGCTTCCACAAAAGGAATGCTCACCGTCAATTTCTTAAAAATGTTGTAGAACTTTTCAAGTTTGCTATCATCAATCCTTCTTGCTAGACTTTGAGGGAATGGAGGAGGAGGCCTAGAAATCGGTGGAAGAGTTTTTTATGACTCTTTCCCCTTTTCCTTTTCCTCTTCCCAGTCTTCTTGTGGTACTTTAGCTTCTTCCGGAATTCTTTCAACTTCAACAACCTTTGGTTCTTCAACCTCAACAACCTTTTGTTCTTCAACCTCAACTCTTTGTTCGGTCTCCACTTCTTCAACCATGTGTTCACTCTCTCCGGTTAGCACTTTCCCACTCCTAGTAGTGATTGCCATGATGTGAGAGGTTGGACCACTTCCACTACCTCTTGGATTTGCAACCGTGTCACTAGGGAGTGTTCCTTGTGCTTTGGATTTTGCTCTTTGGAAAGGTCTCTCATTTGCATCTCCAATTTTTGGATGGAGGCGGTATGAGAGCCAACAACCTCGGCCATGTTCCTCATGGAAGCATCGGACTTTTCTTGATGTTGTAGCACTCGCAAAAGCATAGATTCCAACTTTGAATCATTAAAGGACCCTTGGTTCGAATGTTGACCTTTCGGAGGAACATAGGGGTTTGAACTCCGGTTAGAAAAGCTGCTGTTGTTGTTCCAATTTCTTGGTGTGAACCACCTTGGTCATACCTCCATTGTTGGTTGCCTTGCCCTTGCGGATTTGGCCTCCATTGATTTTGTGGCCCTTGACCTTGATAGTGTTGCCTTTGATACCCTCCTTGAGGGTTGTTGATGTAAATAGCCTCTTTAAAATCTTCATTACGGATGGGTGGCATATCTTCGGCGACGTTGACCTTCTTCGTTTGATTTTCCTTGAACATTTTGGTCAATACATTCACATTTGCGGCTAGCCCCGCAATGATTTGGTCTCTCTCTTGATTTTCCTTGATCAAATTTGTCAAAGAAGGAGACCCATATGCTACTCCGCCGGAGGTATCCTCAGAATGCCATGCTTGATTATGTTTAGCCATCTTGTCGAGGATTTGTGTTACCCTTGCAAAAGATTTATCCATAAATGACCCGTCCGCCGCATTCTTCACAATGGCTTGGTTCATGGGATCTAGACCCATGTAGAACTTCTCAAGCAAGATAGAATCAGGGAATTCGTGATTTGGAGACCTTGCCAAATATAGTTTGAAGCGATCCTAAGACTCATGTAGATGATCCCCTTAAAGCATCTCAACCTTAAAGCATCTTCCGAGACATTGGTTTGTTTGTGCATGGCACACACTCCCAGAAAATTCCTTAAATGTTGAGTTGGGTCGTCTCGGTGGAATTCCTGAAAAACCCTTCCGCCTTAAGCATGACGATTTGACCATGATCCACCTTAAACGTTGAGGCACCAACAGCAGAGGGTACGATTGCATTTGTGTCATCGATATATTCATCGATGTCCGCAAAAGGATTTTCTTCCCCTTCGTCCTCGTAATCAAACATTGTGGCCTATCAACACCAAGCAAAGCAAGCAAAGTGTGATGGATTAGAATTAGATATAAAGTAAAGTACACACTAATGAGTAATTTCAAAACCGTATTCCTCGGCAATGGAGCCAAAATTTGATACGCTCAAATTACACTTTGATAATTAGTGTAAGGCGGTCGGTGTCAAATATAGTAACCTAACAAGGTTGGGGTCGAATCCCACAGTGAATAGGTGTAAAAAGGTTACTGGAATTAGTGTGTTACCCGACTAGAATCTTAAATCTATTCCGTTAGTGGTAACATGAAAATGTAGTAAGAGTAGCAAGAGTATGAGTAAGAGTTGTTTTAGAGCAATAATTAAATTGAATGCTTGATGTAGTAATTGATGAGATTCATTAAATCAAGGTTGTGTTCCCATAAATAAAGTGTAATGCTATAGGTGTTAATATGATATATTTCTCATGGTCGGTTATTGATATGCAATTGATATCTATGCAACTACCCAGTATTTCCCAATAATTGAATAGTATTTCCTCTTTGCTTTTTCCCAAAAGTCTAAGAGTTGCAATTAATAACAATCAATGTATGCCAAATAAAACCCACTTATCCCTAAGCGATTCTATTAAACTAGGTGTAAGGCCACGAGTCTTTGTTATTTACTTCTTCCAAAATCTAACTCACTTTCCCAAGCAAAGTAAGACTTAAATGGCTTTTGTTAATGTTTGCAACCACCTACAATAAATGAAGAATGAGAAGTAAGTAAATATCAACCAACCATTATGCATATATTCAATGTTAAACACCCATTTACACAACACCCATTTAGGGTCCACAACCTTAGTATTTAAGTTTAGCCACACATGCTAAAATACAAAATACAAAGTGTATTAAATATCATAAATGCTTTCAATGTAAGAGAATCTTCAACCAAAAGCTTCCAAAAGATAAGATATTAAAGTTTTGGAATGTAGTGTAAAGAGTAGTCAAGATGTTCCCACACAAGATTCTAAAAACTATTTATAGAGTGACCAAATTCGGAACAAAAATAGAACAAGTTTGCCCTTCCAGGTCGCATTTGCGACCGCAGATCTGCCGTATAACAGATCTGCGGTCCGCATCTTGAGAAGCCGCTCCACAGATCCAAAACCCTAGTTGTCAGTCTTCCATCGCATTACCATTCTGCGGTCCGCATTGCGATTATGCGACCGCAGATGGCACCGCATAGTTGAACCTGGGTTTTCTTCTTGTTTATTTTGCGGCTCAAATGCGGTCCGCATGTTGCTTATGCGATCGCAGAATGCACCGCATTCTTGACATGATTTTTAGCTCCAGACACCGTTTTGCTTTGCGATTTGAGGCGCAATTATGCGGTCCGCATTTGTGATCTGCGACCGCAGAGTGGTCCGCAGATTTGCACTTGTGCAATACTTTGCCCTTTTCTTGTCTTTTTACTTCCATTTTCGTGTCCTTGGTCTTTTCTTCCTCTTGATCTGTAAGAGTACAAAACTACATAAGTATGGACTAAATTTTGCAATAAAACAAGCTAATATCTAAGCAATTAGTATGTAAATGTGCCGAATTTCTCTGGCACATCAATTTTCGTTCCGAAAAGGCTTCGGGTTATTTTGATTCTTGGTTTATAAGCCTAAGTGACCAAAGTTTCATTTTTGTGATGTTCTAAACGTCAATACCACACACGAGGGGGGGTGACTTGTGTGGTACCTAATTTTCGCACTAGAAGAACCTGGTTCTTCTAAGTGTTCTAACTACAGCAGTTTGCGGAACAATAAATGTTGAAAGTAAAGTGCACAGATATTTTACGTGGAAAACACCTGGATCAAAAGGTGAAATAACCATGACCTACTACTCAGTATGTTTTTCCCAAACTCCACTAAAATCACTGAGCCAAAAACTGCATTTACAAAGACTCTTTGTAAACCTAAGGATTAACTCTAATCTTAGTGTGGTACACAGCCGTAACTGTTGCGACACTTTCAAGTTAACTCTAACTTGAATACTCAATGTACCTAATCAATTGCTTCTATAAAATTTGAAAGGTACAATATGAAAACCTACTACAATTGAACTAAATTTTGAATAAACACAATGATGAAACTGGTTCTTCTATCTTAGTTCATGTAGCTTCAGATGTGCACACTTGTATCTCGAATATATTGCTTGCAAAACAGACTTGATTCTTTTGGCTCTCAAATATGATTTACTTTTGCTTATGTGCATTACCTGTAAAAGAGAACAACTTAGTTACTTAAATAGATTAGCAATTAGAGTTTGATCAAGACTCTGTCGCTTATCCCTTTGTCAATTTCAGTCCTTAACTACTACAAACTCACATCCTTATCCGGGCTTAGGATTGTGTTCTCTTATCTTAAAAAGAATGTTCCTCTAAGAACTAAATGCAACATTTTAGATCATGTTCAGAAGATATTTTATGCATACGCCTCAGTACATATCTTCCTCATGTGCCTTCCATGTGCGGTGGTTATGACTAACTGTGTTTCTCATGATGAACTGGGTCCTTCTCCTTATGTTCATTTGTCAATTTTCAAAACTTAGCCAACAAATTTTCCCTTTTTGATGATGACAAACTCTGTGATTTTAGTAATCATAGAACCTGTGAACTTTAGCTTAAATATCAATACTTTGAATCTTTAGAGAATTCAATTTTTATAAAGAACCGGATTTTAAGTTAGGTCATAAACATCACTTTGTTCAGATAAACATTTTAAGCACAATATCTTTCCCCTTTTGGCATCATTGAAAAGTTGCATAATTAAGGTGAACTCAGTAATCTAATCAGTACTCATGGCCACTGGGGCAACTACAAGTGAACACATACATTAGTTAACTCAACTCAGAAAAATAACTATAAATATCGAAATTAACAAAACAAGATAAGATGCAGTCAATAATTAGATAGCAGTTCCTACAACGCAATCCACAAAAAGAAAAACAGAATTATCCAATCATGAGAAAAATAAAGAAAGAACATTTAAAAATTCCCAAACTGGGTCGCTGAGGGGACTTGACTGGTGCACACTAGGATAGAATAGCTAAGGCTTAGAAGAGCTAGAGGGTTGGGTTTGTAGCAGGTTCAACATTTGTTTGAGCATTCCTTCATTTTTCTCCTTTTCTCTTGCAAGTTCAGCTCTCAACCCATTTCTTTCTCCCTCCAATTCAGCAACTCTTGCCTGAAGCCTTGATATTTCAGCATCCTTTTCTCCAACCTCCTGAACTAAGGCTATGACCTTGCTATTAACAGGAGTTTTTGCTGATGAACCAGGTTCAACTAGAGCTGTGCTGAGCAGATAGTCACAGGCTTGAAGTGTCTTGCTACCAAAATGTTTTTTGCTCGATGCCATTTCCCACTTTTTTAGGGGAACATGTAATCTTTCAAGCACAGTTGTCAAGATAAATCCATAGGGAATGGCATGAGCTTTTGATCTATTTAGCACCCTGTCAAGTAGCTTCACAATGAAGGCAGGCCAGTCGATTTGCTTTCCATCATTCAGACATTGCATAAGTACCAGATCCGTATAATTTGATGTATGCCTTCTTTCATGTCTGGGTATAAGACATTTGTTGACAAATTCGAAGAGCACTTTGTGGTTTGGCCTCATTTCACTTTTCTGAACAACCCATGGCCTCAGGCACTTCTTCCTCAAATGTGGTTTCACAAAAATTTCTGGTAATCTGAGGATCACTAGGCAATCCATCTTGGCAAGGCCACATCTACCTTGTATAGTCATCATATCCCTCACTAGGGATGCCTAAGATCTTGCCCAGCTTCACTGCACTAAACATCACCTTGACACCCTTCACCTTGCTATTCACTACCCCATTTTTCACTGCTCCATTGGCCATAAACTCAACAAGTTCAGTCCTAGCCAACTTTCCATCCATCTGAAGAACCATGTTCTTCCAGCCTTGAGCTTCTAAAGCAGACAGAAGCTTTATCATCCCTGGCTCCTCCAGGTCCCTGAGCAATCTTCCCTTCAAAAATTTTCTTTTGCCAAATATGGCATGTATGTCCAGTTCTTTTTCAGATTCTTCTTCTTCTTCCTCACTTCTCCACTCATCATATTCTTCAGTAGTCTTGACTTGCTTTCCTTTTCCATCTGACCTTGTTCTTTTGGCAAGAGTAGATTCAGCAGGTACTAATTTGGTAGACTTTTTGACAGAAGTCTTGATTCCCTTAGACTTTGCTACTGGAATTTTCACAGTGGGACTATCATCTAGATGAACCTGTTCCATCTCTTGTTCTTCTTCCTCAACAACAGTCTCTGAACTTTGACCAATCTTTTCTTTCCCTTTTTCTTTTTTTTTCTTGCTTTCCTCCAAGGCCCTTTTTAATTCCTCTTCACTCTCTCTAACTCTTCTTCTTGTAGCTCTAATCCTAATAGTAGACTTGGGTGGTGATTTTTTGCTTTTCTTGGTTGGTTTTGCTGCAGCAGGGGTTTTTTGTGATGAGGCTTTTCGTTTCTTTGGGTCATAACTTGCCCTCACTCTCTTTAGTAAGTCAGCTAGATTTTCTTCATCAGATGAACCAGGTTCATCTTGTGCTTTGCTCGGATTTATTAACCCCTCAGCTGCCTCCCCTGATCCACTTCCCCCTGACTTTGATACTCATTCACCCTCATTCCCACAAATGGCTAAGATTTCCTTCTTCCTTTTCTTTTCCAATTTTTTAGACTCACCCCACCTACATCTCTAACAGCCCCTATCAGAACAAACCTATTTTCCTCCCTCTCAACCACATCTGAAAAGATATAGCATGTATCAACTTCCCTTTGAGTTTTCTGAGTTTTGGTCTGTTTAGAAGACCCTAGTTCATCACTTTCACATGTGGCGATGGAATCATCAGATTCTGAGCTTGAGTTGGACTCAGTTACAGGGCTTGCTTTACTTTGACTTGATTGAAGTTTTTCATTCAAGGTTTTTCTCAAAGAAACAGTTACTACAGTTTTTCTTGCCAACATTTTCTGGCGACGGAATCTAGGTTTAGGATTTTCAATAGGTGGTGTGGAAGATGAGGTGTTGGGTGAAATGGGTGGTGGAGTGCCTAGGTCTTGTGGATTTGTCATTGTGAGAGAATTTTGAAACCCTAAGTGAATTTCTTTTTAGTGGTGTGGAAGCTATGGAGAGTTACAGACACGAAAAAGAGAGAGTTTCGGTTATTTTGAGGAATAAATAATTGAAGAGTGTTTTGGGGGTTTTAAATAAGGTAATAATTACCCAGATTTTGCAGCCTTCCAGTAGTCACATAGAAGTCTAATCAGATTAGAATTTCGGTCTCCTTAGGTATTAAATTTAATTTCTAGGATTTAAGTAAGGTTGCCGTTATATTTAGACTTCTAGTTTCAATAAAATTGGTTCAATGGCTCAACAGATAGTATTTAGGAGTTTTGGTATATCTAGGATTCTTTCTCATAATTGATAACTAATTTTTCTAATTGTGCAAAGAATATAAACATACCCGAGCTTTTCATGAGCATATTTTGATGAACCAGGTTCTTCAAATGACACGTCTCTTGATTATGCCTCATATGACAAAATAGAAATTTTGTAAGAGTTTAATGAATTTCATAAACACATGACACAAGAGTATACTATTTACAGTATGAGATTGAGTAGAGGTTAGTCTAATATTCACACAAATTAAGAACTCCTAACCAAAAAAATTCTTTTTAAAATTTTTTTTTTCATTTTTTTTTAACTGGTCCTTTTAGGTGATCTTAATCATCCATAACTCCAACCTATTCCTTTCAAAATTTTCTCTACTTAAAGCCTTGGTGAAGATGTTAGCTATTTGCTTATCAGTTGCACAGAATTCTATGGAAATTAACCCTTTCTCATAATTGTCTCTCAAGAAATGATGTCTGACATCTATGTGCTTAGTTCTTTTGTGATGAACCAGGTTCTTTGGCATGCTTATAGCACTAGTGTTGTCATAGAAGATTGGTATGCATCCTACTTCTATACCAAAGTCTACTAGTTGTTTCTTGATCCACAGAAGTTGAGCACAACAAGAAGCAATAGCTATATACTCAGCCTCAGCTGTAGATAATGCTACTGAGTTCTGTTTCTTGTGGCCCATGATACAAGACATGAACCAAGAAAATAAGCCATACCTGAAGTGCTTTTTCTATCCACAAGAAAACCTACATAGTCAGCATCAACATATCTTGCTAGATCAAATTTACTACCTTTAGGATACCATAGACATAATTCAGTGGTCCCTTGTTTCTTGTAACATTTTGTTCCTAAAAATCCATTTTGTTCCAATGACTGACATGTCCTTGGGTTTTAGAACCAAGTGCCAAACTTGACTTCTTTCAAACTGATTGAGTTCATCTTGCATAGCATTGACCCAGTCTGCATCTTATAGAGCTTCACTCATATTTTTAGGTTCAATAAGAGACAGAAAGGCATCAAATGCGCATAGGTTCTTCAGTTGTGATCTTGTCTTGACTCCTGATGTTGGATCATTTATGATGTTCTCAATAGGGTGAGAACTCAAATACTTGTAAGATTTTCCAACCATTTGATTTATGTTTGTTTCTCCTTCATTGTTATGTTGTAGAGGAACATGATCAGAAGCAGGATCCTTTGGATTGGTTCCCCCTGTCAAATTGCCTTGGGTGAATGGACTTGTTCCATCACCTGCTTCTTCCTTTGGTGCAGCCTTGACTTGTGTTATGACTTTAGTTAATTTTCTCACCAGTCCAATGGCTTCATCTTCATGTTCCTGTCTCTCAGAAAGAGTGTTAGATTCATCAAATAAAACATTTACACTTTCTTCAACATATAGGGTTCTTTTATTAAAGACTTTATATGCTTTTCTATGTGAAGAATAATCCATCATCACTTCTGGGATCAAACTTACCTAGGGAGTCTTTGCCATTATTGTGCACATAACATTTGCAACCGAAGGCCCTAAGGTGGGATATATTTCGTTTTCTCCCTTTAAGTAACTCATAGGGAGTTTTCTTTACAAGAGACCTAGTCATGCATCTATTTATTATATAACAAGCAGTGTTTATGGCCTCTGCCCAGAAGCTATGAGGTAGTTTTCTGGAAAGTAACATAGTCCTTGCCATATCCTCAAGGGTTCTATTCTTCCTTTCAAATACCCCATTTTGTTGAGGAGTCCAGGGGGCAGAGAAATTATGGTCTATTCCATTTTCATTACAAAATTCAGCAAATTTTGCATTTTCAAATTCAGTTCCATGATCAGACCTAATGGATGCCAGTTGATTTCCTAATTGCTTTTGGGTTTTCCTAATAAAGGAAATGAACATTTCAAATGCTTCATCTTTAGAAGTTAGAAACAATACCCAGGTAAATGTTGAATAATCATCAACTAGCACCATTACATATCTTTTACCACCTTTGTTCATGTCTCTCATTGGACCACAAAGATCCATATGAACAAATTCCAACGTCTTGGAAGTACTTACCATTTTCTTAGGTTTAAAGGATGATCTTACCTGCTTCCCCCTTGAACATGCCTCACAAACCTTGTCTTCCTTGAACTTGATATTAGGTAGCCCTATTACCAAGTCCTTGGAGACTAATTTGTTTAATTGATTTAGACTGTTATGACCAAGTCTCTTGTGCCAAAGGATGGGATCATTAATGACCACGCTAAAGCAGGTGAGTTCATTTTCATATAGAGTTGACAAATCTACAATGTAAATATTTTTAAATCTCCTTCCCTGCAAAATAATCTCTTCAGTAGTAAGGCTAATCACAAAACATTTTATGGAAGTGATAGCCACAAGGTTACCTCTGTCACACAGTTGTGACACACTTATCAGGCTATACTTTAAGCCATCTATCAAATAGACATTCTCAATGGAATGAGGGTCTATTTTTCCTACCTTTCCAACACCAATGATCTCAACTTTCTTTCCATTTCCAAAGCAGACATTACCTCTTTTTAGGTTCTCAAGTGAAAGGAACTAGTTATTGTTTCCAGTCATATGTTTTGAGTAGCCACTATCCATGTACCATATTTGGGTACTTCCTTTCATTTGATCCTGCAAAAGAAATCATGGGTTAGTCTTAGGAACCCAAACTAGTTTGGGTCCCTTTCTATGGGCAAAAGTATAAATCAAATTTTTCTTTGCCCAACTAGGTAGTTTGTGCTTTTCTTTAACAAAAGCTCTGTTCTTTTGACCAGCTTTTTCTCTAGCATTACATTCATTTTTGTAATGGCCAGTCTTACCACAGTGTGTGCAAATCTTATTCTCAGGAAGTGTGAAGTACTTGTTTTTAGGATCCCATTTTGGAGCTTTAGTCCCAAATCCAAGTCCTGTCTTATTGCTACTATGATGTTCTCGTAGCCAAAAGAGTGCATCAGAAGCCTTGTTCCATTTGAATGTTCTGTCTAATTCATGCTTTACCTTTTCCGAATCTTATTTTAAGACTAATGAAATAATGTTTCTTGTACATTTCATCTTTCATTTTTCCTATATTTGCTTCTAAGATGGGAGATGATTGATCAGCCTTTTTCTTACCTGTCCTTAATTTCAGTTTAATATTTTCAGATCTGAGTTCTAGATTCTTATTTTCAAGTTGATGAACCTGGTTCTTCAACTCAGTACTTATGTTGTCACTCTTATCAACCTTAGACTCAAGTCTTTTACATTTTTCTTCTAGGATAACACATTCTTTAGATAGAACATATTTCTCACTGTTTAATATTTCAGACTCATCTATGAAGTCCATCAGCAAATCAGCCAATGTTTCTTTGGATAAAATTTTTATCTTTTCTTTAAGGTGTAGGATACTTACCTCTTGTTCATCTTCTAATTCTCCGACGGCCATAAGAGCTTGCTCATCTTCAGCTTCATTTTTTGAGTCCTCATATGATGTTTCTCCCCATGCAGCAACCATGGCTTTGGTTGATCCCTTATTCCTTTTTGGTTGAACCTATTCCTTCTTCCTATTTCTTCTTTCAGCTCTTTCTTTCTTCCATTCAATCTCCCATTGTGGAAAATTTCTAATATGGTGATCAGTCTTCCCACACTTGTAACAACCTTCATTGGTTTGTTTCTCTAGATCTCGGGATTTGCTAAATGTTGTTCCATTTGAAGTACCCTTTCCTCTCATAAGGAATTTCTTGAAATCTCTAGTTATCATAGCCATCTCATCATCTTCAAGATCTGATCCTTCTGAAATTCTGAGAGCCAAACTTCTTTCTTTCTTTGGAGCATCCATTTTCATTGTTTGCCTTCTTAGTTCATAGGCAGTGAGATTTCCAATTCGTTCATCTAACTTTAGAGTAGCAATGTTCTTTGATTCCTGAATAGTAGTGATTTTGCTTTCCCAGGAGATTGGCAGAACCCTAGTTAGGATTTTTTCCACCTTGTCTTCTTCCAGAATAATCCTTCCAAGAGAAACAAGTTTATTTGTCAGTGTAGTGAACTTGGTATACATTTCTTGGATTGTTTCCCCTTCCTTCATGGTAAAGTTTTTATATTGAGAATACAGGAGAGTTCCTCTTGACCTTTTTACCTGAGGTGTTCCTTCATGCGCCACTTGTAGAGTGTCCCATATCCCTTTGGCAGCAGCACAGCCTTGAATCCTATTGTACTCATCTGGACCCAGTCCACATACCAAACCATTTCTTGGCTTTTGCATTTTTCTTACATTTCCTTAGATCCTCAGCAGTACAATCTACTCATGTCTTTGGAACATCTACTCCTTCAGCATTCTTCTTGGTTGTAGCTAAAGGACCATCGGTGATATCCCAAAGCTCATAATCTTCTCCCATAATATGGTTCCTCATTCTGTTTTTCCACCAGGAGTAGTAGAGGCCATTGAAGAGAGGAGGTCTAGTAGTGGATTGCCCTTCCCAATTCCTAGGAGGAGCACTCATGTTGATCTTTCCTAAGGTTTTAACCTCTTCAAGTATAACCTTCTCTGATACCAATTGATGTTCTAAACGTCAATACCATACAATAGGGGGGTTGATTTGTGTGGTACCTAATTTTCGCACTAGAAGAACCTGGTTCTTCTAAGTGTTCTAACTACAGCAGTTTGAGGAAGAAATTAAAGTACACAGATATTTTACGTGGAAAACACCTGGCTCAAAAGATGAAAAAACCACGACCTACTACTTAGTAGAATTTTTCCAAACTCCACTAAAATCACTGAGCCAAAAACTGCATTTACAAAGACTCTTTGTAAACCTAAGGATTAACTCTTATCCTAGTGTGGCAATGAGCCTCAACTGTTGCGACACTTTCAAGTTAACTCTAACTTGAATACTCAATGCACCTAATACAATTGCTTCTATAAAATTTGAAAGGTACAATATGAAAATCTACTACAATTGAACTAAATTTTGAATAAACACAATGATGAAACCGGTTCTTCTATCTTAGTTCATGTAGCTTCAGATGTGCACACTTGTATGTCGCATATATTGCTTGCAAAACAGACTTGATTCTTTTTGCTCTCAAATACGCTTTACTTCTGCTTATGTGCATTACCTGTAAACGAGAACAACTTAGTTACTTAAAAAGATAAGCAGTTAGAGTTTGATCAAGACTCTGTCGCTTATCCCTTTGTCGATTTTAGTCCTTAACTACTACAAACTCTCATCCTTATCCTGGCTTAGGATTGTGTTCTCTTATCTTAAGAAAACTGATCCTCTAAGATTTCAATGCAACCTTTTCGATCATGTTCGGAAGATATTTGTTGCATACGCCTCAGTACATATCTTCCTCACGTGCCTTCCTTGTGCAGTGGTTATGACTAACTATGTTTCCCATGATGGACCAGGTCCTTCTTCTGATGTTCATTTGTCAATCTTCAAAACTTAGCCAACATTTTGTGAAAACAACCCTAGAATAGTATTTGCCCGCAGTCGAATTCGGAGGTCGGGAGGTTGATTTGTATTATTTTGCCGAAAGTTGACAATATATGTTTAGAGGATTTTCCAAGTGGCCGATATTAGATTATGATGTAGAAAATTGAGTTAATAAGATTATGTGCCAACTGGTATTATTTTAGTTTAATAATAGAATTAAATCTTATTAAACTCTTCGCATACAACTATATATCATGTTGGTATATCTATATACCATACTGGTATCATATTTTAGTTGAAACTTTTTTTGGTTGTATTAGTTATATTTAATTGGTACACTGTTTGACTTTCCTTTAGTAATAATAGAATAGTACATTATCTTGAATTTTTTTAATTCTCCTTTATGCATGTTTATTATGTAATTTTTTTTTTGTTTTATGTAATAATATTACGGTACAATATCTTGAAATACATTATTATATTAATATTTGATGCACTATTTTTTAATTTTTCTCTTTATTCATGTATATTATGTATATAGTCATATATAGTTGTCTGGAATTAATTAGTAGAACCATATACCCTATTGGTATAATTATATGTCATACTAGTATCATATGCTAGATAAATTATTTATTGGCTGTATTAGCTGCATTAATTGATATACTATTTGATTTTCTTTTAATACTAATAATATAGTACGATATCTTAAAATATTTTATTATATTAATATGTGGTGCACTATTTTTTTTATCTTTCTCTTTATCCATGTGTGTTATGTAATAGTTGTATAGTCATATTGTTGCTGAGAATTAACAAGTACAATTGTATACTATATTGGTATAGTTATGTAACGACCCGGCCCGTTGTCACGAGAATTACCACCTCGCTACCTTGTATTTTCCATGTTTCATGTTTTTATATCGGTGTTAGGGCCTATCGGGCGAGTTAGGAGTGATTCTGGTTGAAAATGAGGCAAATAGCCTTTGAAAGGAAGCTTGAATATGGAAAGTCAACATGGAGTTGACTATTTAGTTAGAGGGCTCGGAATCAGATTCTGATGATTTGGTTAGTTCCGGGAGGTGATATGTGACTTAGAAGAGCGATCGGAATTGAATTTGGAGATCCGGAATAGAATAGGCTTGAATTGGCTAAGATTGGATTTTGGCGAAAACCGATCGGTAGGTGAAATTTTGATCCGGGGGTCGGAATGGAATTCAGATAATTTTTGTAGCTTCATTATGTGATTTTGGATATGTATGCAAAATTTTAGGTCATTCGGAGGTCGTTTGGTCGGGTTTTCGATTGAATGTTGGTTGCGGAAGTTTAAATGAAAACTTAGGCTTGAATTGCTTGAATTCGATGTTTTTCCGTGTTAAAGGGTGTGTTTTTATCATTGGATCAAGTTCGTATAGTGCTATGGAGTATGTTGGTGGTTTTCGTCGGGGTCCCGGGGGCCCCGAGGTGGTTTCGGGAGGTTAAACGGAAGAATTTCAAGAATTTTGCAGGTCTGGGATTTTAAGCTTCTGGTATTTTCGCTTCTGCGGGTGGGGGACCATAAACGCGAATGCGTAGGTGTGGAAAATTCTCGCAGAAGCGAGATTTGGCTAAGCTGGGCAGTTCCGCAGAAGCGGCCAGGGAGGCGCAGGAGCGGGCTCGCAGAAGCGAGCCCATGATCGCAGGTGCGGAGGAGGCCAGGCCGGTAGAGTTTCGCGGAAGCGGAGCCCAGTCTGCGTATGCGGTCTCGCAGGTGCGAGACCTGGACCGTAGAAGCGGAACTGGGCGGCTGGGTAAAATGTCGCAGAAGCGATGGGCTGACCACAGAAGCGGACTTGCAGGTGCGAGTCCAAGGCCAAAGAGGCGGAAATCGCGCCTGTGATAAGAAAACAGAAGGGGTAAAATTTCATAAGTCATAAAACATTTAGGGCTCGGACTTAAGAGGCGACTTGGGCGATTTTGAAGGGAAATTCAAGAAGATTCTTCAGGTAATCAGCTATGGACTTAAATTATGGTTTTGTATTGGTAAATCAAGCAATTAACACTTGAAAATGGAGGTAAGAGGGTGTATTAATGGAGGAATATGGCCCTAAGCCAAGGTTTTGATAAATCATCATTTTGAATGGGCAAACGGAGTCTGATTTTGGTAAATTTTATATACATAGACTCGGGTTGAGACGAGCATTCCGAATATGTGACTTTCGTAATTTTTCCAGAAGCGTACCAAAAGTCGGGATTTGACAACTTTATGGGTTTTGGTGCAAATTGAGCTATTTCGAATAGGTTGTGTGTAATTAACATATATTGATGTATTCTCAATGATTTTGAACAGATTCGGCATCCGAGGTGGTTGAATTGCTAGGAAACCACAAGGCGGACTAAGGCTTCTACCGGACCGAGGTGAGTGGTGATAGTAAATAATGTACTGAGGGTTTGAAACCCCGTACTAGCACTTCACAGTGCTATGTTGATATGAGACACGCGTCATGTGACGGGCGTGGTGACATTGTGATTGGGGAATTGGACTTGGTCCTTCCCGACTAATAGTGCATAGAGTATTATTACTGTGATTGAGATTATAACTGTGTAATTGGGCTAGTAGCCACGTTTGGGGCCTTGTGTCGATCTGTAAAGTATTAGGGGAACCTGTAGGGTTAGGTAATCCCTATATTATGTTGGAAACTTACACTCAGCCGTAAAACTAGCTGTTTAGCATATCGTGGGCCAGTACTAGATGTGTACTGTGAGAGAGACTACTTAGGGTGGAAAATTCCCTAATTTAGCTGAGTGGGCCTGAAAGGCCAAGCCTTTAGTGACTGGGACAGGGTCGAGGACCCATTGTGAGGTGCTATATGATTACACCTGTATTGGATCGGACTGCACGCCGCAGTGATTTATATGTGGATCTAATTGCACGCCGCAGTAATATATATACAAGTGGGACGGACTGTACGCCGCAGTATTATTGCTCTTGGGCTGTAGGAGCCCCTTTGGAGTCTGAGTCTGCACACATTCTCAGTGAGTGCTGGAGTATATTATGGGATCGGGCTGCACGCCGAAGCATAGTTATATATGTATGTATACATATATATATATATATATATATATATATATATATATATATATATATATATATATGTATGTATGTATGTATTGGATCGGACTGCACGCTGCAGTAATATATGTGTGGATTGGGCTGTACGCCGCAGTATCATAGTGTTTGGGCCCAGGGAGCCCCTCCGAAGTCTGTATACACCCCTAGTGAGCGCCGTTGACGTTAAATGGAGCGGGCTGGGCGCCGCAGTGTTATATGTATTGGAGCGGGCTGCACGTCGCAGCATTATACTCATACACATCCATATATGTACCTATATTCTTATATATTATAGACATATGTATACATTTACATACATTGAGTTGGCTGTATACCGTAGCGGTACGAGTGAGGATTTGGTCAGTGTGGGACCTTGTGGAGATAGATGTGGACTGGAGATGAGAGTATTCACCGTTGTGATGACTTACCTGTGAGGTTGCCTTAGAACTGTTTAGTGATAGTACCGGAGTTCTTATTTTTAGTTTTTATTTATTATTGTTACTCATTGAGTTGAAATATACTCACCCCACTCCTCTGCACTTTTGTGCAGATTCACAGGTACCAGAGAGCAGTCGAGCTATCGCAGCTGCTTATTCATTTATATTCCGCGGAGACTACGAGGTAGATGCCGATGTCCGCAGAACCTGTTTTCTCCTTCTTTATCATTTTGTTGTCCTCATTTTGCCTAGACTTGTTTGTATAGGCTGTTTTATCTGTAGAGGCTCAGACTTGTGACACCACGATTTGGTTGGGACCGTATTATTGTTTGCTTCTACTTTCACGTTTATCATTTTGATATGAGAGTGTGCTATTTAAGTTTAAATTGATCATTTGTTATTAATAATTGGCTGGTTTAATGGATATCATGGTCGGGCTTGCCTAGCATTGTGTCGGGCGCCATCACGGCCAGGGTTGGGTCGTGACAAGTTATATACCATATTAGTATCATATGGTAGTTTGAATATTATTTTTTTGTTATTTTAGCTGTATTCTTAAGTGAACTCTATTCTAAAATTATTTTTATGAACATAATTTGCAGTACTGGAATTTTTTTGTGCTGGTAGACATAGATAATGTGTATTATGTAATATTTTCTATAATTATAATCAATTGTTGGAATGATCTCATACAACTATATACCCTGTTAGTATACGGAATGAGCAAGTTGCTTTGCTAATATTTAACTTACAATGGGAGCATGTAACTTTTTCATACTTAAATTTCATTTTTTAATGTTTTGGTACAATAGCATAGTCGCTGATAATTGTTGAAATATTCTAGAACAATCATATACTTTGTTGGTATACATGTATACCATATTATTATCATATGATACTACAAGTCTTTTTTGCTAATTCTACTTTTATTGCATATTTTTAATATTTTATTATCATTTATATTCTAAGTAGTATATATAGAGATTTTTGGTGGTCATAGATTATGGTTTCTTGCTCCATAACTTGTTGTGTTACTGGTAATGGCAGAGTGTGTATTGATATTTGTAGGAAAGGATATAAAAGTTTGCATGACAATCACGTATTGATTTCTAGAATCTGATTATATTATTTATGGTGCTTAGCAGCAGTTAGTGTAATATTCAGTGAATTAGATGAAGTGACAACTCATATTATTTCAGTTTAATAATTGAATTAAGAAAATAAAAAAAATAGAAAAAGTATATTACACTAGTCTATATCTATATCTATATTATTATAAAAGCACAAATAATTTATGCTAAATGTTGAACGATTAAAATATTCCCTAAATATTAATTGACTTTTATAGCCTTAATTATCGATATAATTTAAGAATATAATTATAAATCACCTAAAATTGGAATTCTTTTCCGATTTAAACTACACATACATCGAGCCTTCAATTGGATCAAATGCTTTGAGACTTTATCGTTTTGGATTAATCCTAACCGCTACTATGTTTGGTTTAAAGGATAGTAGCCTACTTCTTCTTGGACAATAGATGCTACGTATAATAGCCTTCTTTGTTTTGGACAACAATAGTTTCCTACCTAATCTTGAACTCCCATAGTCATAAAAATTTTACACGGACAAAGAAGTGGAGAATACCTACGTAAAGGAACACTGGACACATTGCATTGTTGCTTCGTTGCTTTGCGGCTCACACAAAATATCATTCTTTTATATGTTAATATAATTTTATTTATTACAAGAATTGTTTCTCTAAGATTAATTTCATATATCTATCTCAATTGAGAATATATTATGCCAGCATGTCATCTTGCTTTTGTTTTATCCTTTCCTTCTTGCTATTTTTAGTTTTTTTTTATTGCTATGCGCATAATAATTAATAATGGTTGTATTTGGATTATGAGGTCTAGGGTTTTGTAGTTTATTTTTCTTTAATTGTGGGTTTTTCTTTGTATAATTATGTGGTGCTTTTTGAGCGGGGCAATAAGGGCTAATTTGTTGGAATTTTTGGGCGAAAATTACGTGTTCCACGCTTGATTCAATTATAATATCTTTGCTGTATTTTCTTGTTGTGTTGTTTAATTATAGGTTTTTATCAACTAATGCTAGCATGCACGAAACATCAACCCCTCTTAAGGTAATTTAATTTTTTGATCACATAAATTCTCTTTTAATGATTAATTTCACCTATGCATCTTAATGGAGAGAAAAAAAGAGAGTTGTATAGTATTTTTTTTCTTTTAAATATGATTATCTTTATATATGAAAAAATTAATGTGTTCCTGCACTAAATATTGATAAGAAACTATCGAACAATACTCAAGGTCTCGGAAAGGTACCAATAGTGGTAGTCAATTTTCTGTTTCTTTTATTTATTCTTTTGCTTTTTCAGTAAATATTTTTTTAGCATCACTATCATATTAAGTAAACAAAAGATACTTGGTGAAATGAAAATAAATTAAGTAGGAGAGAGTTTAATGATGAAACACTTAAAATAGCAATAAATTTTATTTTTTATTTCAGATGAACACGGTGTTCGGGACTACATCGGCCACGGGCAAATTATCCACCGTCTCGACCTATTTCAAGAAATGCAGAACTATTTTTTATTCCTAGGGTTGATGATGAATCCACGACTCGGCAAAACCCGAATCAAAACACAGTTTTTCTATAAAGGCGTGGAATTAACATAACTAACTTGAGCGAACGTTGGTTAGTGGATATGGTCTTACAACCAACTGTCGTAGAGAACCTGCATGGCCACTCCCAAGATAGGAGCTATCCGTCGTATAATCGTAGTTCTCAGTCAACAAGTGATCCCTTTCGGTTCATTAGAAGGTTTACTAATCCTGTCATCTCCTTCCATAGTGATCATCTGAGTACTGGCTTTGATTTTGACTCCCTGTATGATCTTGATGATCATCTGAGTACTGGCTCTGAATTTGGCTCTCTGTATGATCTAATTGATCCTGAGGAGGTTATATTGAAGTATTTGAAAACAAGAATGCATCGTGCTCCTGTGCCCAACGATGAAGTTAATCTCACGAAAACTAAAGTAGTTAATAATAATGAACAAGAAATTTGTGCTATATGCCAAGCTGAATATGAAGACGAAGAGACCATAGGGACACTTCAGTGTGGACATGAGTATCACATGGACTGCATCAAACAATAGATAATGAGGAAGCAAGATTGTCCCACGTGCTGAGCTTCAATTTTTCCTTCACAGTAGAGTGTAGAGGTTAATTTTTCACAAAAACTTGAGATATAAAATGGAGAGGATGAGTGGCGGCTGAGGGGTCGGGTAGAAGTTTAGGTTTGGTTTAGAGGTTTATGTTAAGTCGTCCTTTTCTTATATATATTTAGTTTTATATTTAGTGAAATTGGGAAAGCAGCAGTATTATTTACCTGGTTAGTTTGTCGACTTTTTTGTCAATCTTCATATGGCTCTGCTACTTTGAACAGTAATATTGTATTTTCTTTTGTTTCTTTTTATTAAATGACAACTTCCCGAATAGATTGTGATTTCTCCAGCTGGAGCAAAGGATTTTGTGGAGCTTTTACAAACAGATTAATATTTGGAGTGAATGCTTTCAGTTCATTCTTGTGTGCATTGATATTTCTGTCCTTTTCACCAGATATATGGAAGAAAATGTGTTTATAGTATACTCAAGAGATCCACAAGAGAATGTATACTTGCGTGATGTCCCATAGAGGGTTTCAAATTATCAAGAGGGACATTAATGTTACATAAATATACAATTATGTTTAATAAAATTTTCAACCTTACAAACTATTTAGTCACTTTGAATTCAAGCGTTAAGTCATAAAGAAAAAGGATTATTGTTCATCATTTTCAAGAATTTGTACTTTTATATGTTTATTTTTATTTGTGATTCCACGTATAATTTTAAAGTATATATAGAAGGTTGTGTTTTTTCTAACACATGATATACCATACTATCATATATAAAAATTAGGCATGAATGTTAAAATGCCATAGTGATTGATAAAAATAACCTTAAATATTGACCGCCTAATATTGTTGATATATTCAAATTAAAGAACCAAATGCTTTTTCTCATTGCTATAATTAACAATCACAACAGAAAAGTCTTTATGGTTCATTATGCTAGATTATTTTATTATCTCAGAGTAGTTTTTCTTAACTAATTTGTTCATACAAGTGACGAAGAATTAAAAATCATAATAAAATACTCATGGTATGAATTAGCTAAATAAAATAACGTTTTTGATATCTTCATAAGCCGCATGAAATCAGCTCTTTTTTAAAAAAAAAAAGAATTAGTCACATTTATTATTGTAGAATTTTTACAATATTTACAAGGACTGCTCAAAAAGAACACTCACACTCAGAAAGAACTTCAAGTGCCACAACATATCATACCATAGGCTTGCCTTTATTTTAATTCGCCACTTATTCAAGAATGATCGGTTGGAGGTCCCACAAGGACTTTTTAAGCTTGTAATGAAGGTTTAGGGAAGGTCGAATAAGCATCTGGGTACAAGTGACTTCACCCACCTTGAACATTACTCACAAGTGCCATTCCTTTGCACTTTGATTCCCTTCAACTCTCATAACCTCATTGGCATCCAATTCCCAACATGGACCCACCTTACATACCTCCTTTTACTTTTATTCAAAGCTCTAAAATTTATGTATATACACATGTCTCTCTTTTTCTCTTTTTTTTTTTTATACATATGTAAATAGACTAACTTTTGTTTTTATTTTTCTTTTTCTTTTGGAGCTTGAACGATATAATACAAACACTTTTTGAGGCATGTGGTCTTGGACTCAATGCGCAACCTTATCAATTTCTACTTTTACCTCACCCCCAACTTAGGCTTTTAGCCTCATTCTCAATGTTGAAGGAGGGACAGGTTCAAGATAGGGAATTACTTCACAAAAGGGAAGGGTTTGTAATGAGTTAGCCAAAGAAAGGTTTAACGGCTCAAAATGGGTACTACTGATATTATTTGTACACGGGAGGCTTGAAAGGCTAAAGAGGTTTATACCAATAAATCAAAGAATGCCTAAGATCATTCCTCCACCCAAACATACTATCATTAGTATTGAAAGACCAACCAGGCAAGTTCTAGATGACAGAAGTAGACACAAGAATTATGTACAAACAGAGAACTCACACACACATTGTACTTGAACTGCTTCATTCACATTGTTTAACACTTTCAAGTAACTATTTTGGAACTCAAAGCTTTTATGGGTTGCCATAGAGTCACAGAATGAGCCTCAGATTCACAGAATTGATCATAGGGACAAGTTCCCTTAAGACAGTCGTCAATCTATCTATCATTGGGACAAGTTGACAAAGATGACTATAGGAGGATATGTGCTATGTACATATAGACATGCTTGAAACTGAGCAACTACACTGAACTGATCACATTGATTCACACCTAAGGTTCTGATTCTACTATTACACTCTTGGAAAAGAATCAGAAAAAAGAAAAACCGAGAGGAATTGATTTACAAACTAATCAACACAAACGAATCAAAACATCAAAACAACATCATAACATTACTTTATACACCAAAGTCGTACCAATGTACACAAATATTGATACGCATAAGCACAAAAGCATCACTACATACAAGACAAAAAATCACACCAAGGTACCCCATCCCCAACAGAAATGATGCATTGTCCCCAATGCATAGAAGTAAAAAGTAAAGTTTAAGGGAAGACTCCCTGAGGCACACTAAGTGCTATGGGAGTCGGCAGCTGGCTGAGTGCCGGGGTGATCACCCTCTGGTGTAGCTGTGAGGACTGGTGCGGGCTTAGTCGGGAGTGTGATGTCCTATGCTGGTGGCTGCTCTAGGGTAGGAGAAGGAATTGGTTGTGGAGCTAGAATTGGTGCTGGAGGTACTATGTGGTCAGCTCGCACCTGAGAGCTGCTGGATGCACCAGCTGTAGAAGGGACTGCTACATGAGCTGTAGGACCCCCTCTTTCTATCAAGGATCTCTGCAGGGCGATCTCGATCTGTGCACGCTCGTCCTCATCAGCAGCATCATCCTCCGGCTCATCATCATGAGGTGAAGCTAGAGCAGCTGCCTTACTCTTATCAACATGCTAAGGGGCTTCATCACTGGAGAACCCCGAGCTGGCTTCTTCATCTTCACCCACACTCTCTATGTCACCCTCCTCATCAGAGGCAATGTCAATCGGGCCAGTAGGAGCTAGGGCATGAGAGTCTCCAAGAGTAGGAATGACAGGGTCGGCCATCAAGTTTGTGAAATCGAGGCCCAAGTCTGGCATTGCATCTGTACCCTTGTCACCCTCCACAGGAAAGAGGGATGAAATGTCGAAGTCCAAATTATGCATCTTTTGGAAGTCGACTTTCATAGAGGCAACCTCCTTCTTGAGGTCATGCAAACCACTTACTTCACCACGTTCTAACTTCTCTACCCGTAATTTAAGTCCCTACAGCTGTTCTGCGTACACTGCATGTTTCTGCTGAATGTCTGCTACAACTCCTTGCATATGAGTGAGGGCCTGCTTGATCAAATTGGGAAAAGTCTTCACAAGCTGGTCAACCTTGGCATTTACATGTTGAGATAACAAACCAAGTTTTGAGACTGTCGGGGTAGCCTGTGAGGTCTGAGCACTGGTAGAAGTGGGAGCTGGCGGAGGAGTGGAGGACTGTGCAGCATCAGCCTGAGTGACATGAGGCTGGGATGAAAGGAGGTCCTCCTGAACTACTGCCGCAGGGAGTATCACAACATCACCAAGGCGGTTGATATCTACGATTCCTTGCTCCTGACCTGTCGCGTCCCTCCGGAGTCGTGACATAGGGCAGTGATCAAGGCTAGGTATGGGAGAGAAGTAGCATCTTGCATTGCTCGTCTACCCATCTCTTGAAATATTATCTCTCCCACGTTCACTTTGATGCCCTGCATTATACAAGCAATCAAGAGGGCCTTCTCAATGGCAATATCAGTTTCATGATGGGTTGGGATCGGCCTGGATGCAAGAAATGCAAGCCAATATATTCACTCTTGTGAGAAGCTCTCCTTGTAAATTTTGTGCCCTGGTTGTATCCATGCAGGGGTCTCAATAGCAATAACGGAGGCAATCCAGCTTCGTTCACCCTCCTTGTTGGTTAATTTGGCTTTATACTCCACTGTGGATGTGCCATCTTCCCAGTCTAGGACAAGAATTTGATTTATTGCCTTGGCACTGCACTTGACTATGAATCCCCGAACGTCCACCTTGTCAAGGTACATCTTCTGACGCTTGTGGTGCTTGGTTTTGGAAGCTCCGTAGTTTGCATAGAACTCACGGACTATTGACTCATTGTATGCAGTAGGGGGTTCAGTGAAACCCATCCATTTCCTCCACTTAATGTTGGCAAGGATGTGCGAGTATTTCTCCTTCAGTCCATTGAGACTCAATTGCTTTTTCGGAAGGAGTGATCTCCGGTCGAGCCCAGCTTTGTATCTTTCCCTCGAGCCCTCGACTCCCCAGCGGAGATGGTATCTACTGCCTTCAGCTATTTGCTTTCTTCTGGCTTCGGTATGTATATCAACTTCAGGCCCAATGTCTGCTTCTTCAGGTTGGGAAGTTGGTTCTTTTGCAGGCTCCGCTTTTTGTCTTTTGGCCGGAGGGGGCTTGGTTGCGAGTCGTTTAGGTCGGGGAGTCATATCTGCAAAGGGTGAAATGTTAGTACACACAATAGGAGAAGAAATAGGAAAGAAATTAGCTGTGTACACATAAATGCGGTGTACTCTGCGATCGTAGAACCACTATACGTACCGCATAGTCACCGCAAAAATGCATGCTTAACAAGAGGGTCAATCTGCGATGCAATCTACGATCGTATATCCATTATGCGGACCGCAAACATATCGCAGAATGAGCTTTTGAAGTACCAAAATTTCTCAGGTCTCTGTTACGCTGTGCGCTGGGTCTGCGGACCGCAGATTAGGTCTGCGACCGCATTCTCCCCCGTATTTTTGCTAGTTGGCAGAGATCATACAATTAGTATGCAGTCATTCTGTGGACCGCAGAGCAACTTTGCGATCGCAAAATGACCGATGACTTCGTCGTCCCCAGCTGACTTAGGGTTAGACCTGCGATGCAAATGCGGTCCGCATATCAGACATGCAGATGGCAGAACCAATCGTTTTCAATCAAGGACCCTATTTTCCATCCATGGCTACCTTATTCTTCTATCAATTCCCTTCCCACAACATGCTTAGATCAAGTTTTACCCTATTTTAGCAACATTCAATCATACCAACTACTAGTCCCCCAAATGTTTGCTCCAAACTTTAACAACAGAGATGGAAGAGAATATACACACTAGAAATAAAGCGTGAAGGTCAGCGAGGGCGTGGTTGGGGATTTTGATGAGTTGCCCTTGCTTGGGTTCGATCGAACCTTGGGTTCTCTCCCTTTTTTTTTTTTCTAAAATTTTTTTTTGTTCTTAACTGAAGTGTAGTTCAGTCACGTACCCGGTAGATATGCGGAGTTGAGAGGGTTCAACTGCGGTCCATTCTACGGTAGTAGAACTGACATGCAAACCGCAGAATGGACATACTCACCGCATTTGAACATTCAATTTGTCCAAGACACTGTTTCGCTCTGCGGTGGATCTGCGGTGGATCAATTCTGCGATCGCATTTCCACCGCATTTTTCTCAAAATGCTACCCCTTTTTCCATTCATGCATTTCCACCAAGTATTGAGATCTTTTGGACTCCCTACACTTCAACAGATGTTGTAAAGAAGAAAAATAAATAAAAAAAAAAGAAATGCAAAGAGAAAGTAGGTGTTACCACCCATGGGTTGCCTCCCATGCAGCGCTTGATTTAACGCGGCACGACGGGATTGATTTCTTCAATTTCATCCATTGGATGGGCAAGGACCATCCTTGAGAGCCAGCTGCTCCACCACATTCTTTTCACCATCAATGCCCAAGTAATGTTTGATGCGTTGGCCATTCACTTTGAATGTTTGGGACCCGTCTGTTGTTTCTAGTTCCACCGCTCCATATGGAGAGACATTTACCACTTTAAAGGGGCCGGACCATTTCAATTTAAGTTTACCCGGAAACAATTTTAGCCTTGAGTTAAAGAGCAAGATCAAATCACATGCCTTGAACTCTCTCTTTAAGATATTTTTGTCATGGACAAACTTCATCCGTTCTTTGTACACAGCTGCGCTCTCATAAGCATGGAACCGGAATTCTTCCAGTTCATTTAGTTGCATTAACCTCAAGTTCGCAGCCTCATCCCATTCCAGATTCAACTTCTTCAATTCCCACATGGATTTATGTTCTAACTCAACGGGTAGATGACATGCTTTACCAAAAATGAGCCGGTAAGGAGAAGTTCCAATAGAAGTTTTGTAGGTCGTGCCATATGCCCACAATGCATCATCTAATCTTATTGACCAGTCAGTCCTATTTGCATTCACAGTTTTTGCTAGAATATTCTTGATCTCTCGGTTGGAAACCTCCACTTGACCATTCGATTGCGGATGATACGGTGTGGCCACCTTGTGTTTGACACCATACTTTTCAAGTAACCCCGCAATAGCTTTATTGCAAAAGTGTGATCCGCCATCACTAAGAATGGCTCTAGGGGTGCCAAACCGAGTGAATATGTTCTTCTTCAAAAATGCGGTCACACTCCTCGCCTCATTGTTTGGTAAGGCAACGGCTTCAACCCATTTGGAAACGTAGTATACTGCCACCAAGATGTATTTCATTCCATAAGAGCTCACAAAGGGGCCCATGAAATCAATTCCCCATACATCAAAGATTTCTATCTCCATCACATATTGCATTGGCATTTCATGCCTTTTGGAGATTGAACCTTGTCATTGACATTGATCACAATCTTTTGCAAATTGATTTGCATCATGGTAAATGGAAGGCCAGTAATAACCACATTCAAGAATCTTAGCCGACGTTCTATTGCCTCCATGATGTCCCCCAACCGGTGAGTCATGACATGCCTTGAGGATTGGCATGATTTCTTCTTCAGGGACGCACCTCCGGATGATATTGTCGGCATACACTCGAAACAAATAGGGCTCCTCCCAATAGTATTACCGACAATCCCTCAAGAACCTTTTCTTTTGATAAGACTCTAACCCTTCCAGGAAGAAGATCGCTCACCAAGTAATTAGCAATGTTGGCATACCATGGAGCAAAGGTATTGGAGAGTGCCAAAATATGCTCATTGGGGAATGCATCATTTATTCCAAGCTCTTCCTTAGGTCTCCCCGCCTCCTCAAGCCTTTATAAGTGATCCGCAACTTGGGTTTGTGTACCTTTGCGATCTTTGACTTCAAAGTCAAATTCTTGCAACAAGAGAACCCATCTAATTAGCCGAGGTTTTGCATCTTTCTTCGCCATGAGATATTGAAGAGCCGCATGCTCTGTGTAAACCACCACCTTAGGCCCAGAACTTCTCAAAAGCGTACACAATGGCAAGAAGCTCTTGCTCAGTGATAGTGTAGTTCATTTGCGCCCCATTGAGAGTTTTACTTACATAATAGACCGGATGAAGTATTTTATTATGGCGTTGGCCTAGCATTGCTCCAATTTCTACACCACTAGCGTCACACATGAGCTCGAAAGGTAGGGTCCAATCAGGAGTGACAATAATAGGTGCCGTGGTGAGCCTCAACTTTAATTCCTCAAATGCCTTGAGGCACTTGTCATCAAACACAAATTTAGCATCCTTCTCAAGAAGTTTGCATATGGGGTGTGCAATCTTGGAGAAGTCCTTGATGAACCTCCTATAGAATCCGGCGTGGCCAAAAAAGCTTCGAACACCTTTTACCAAAGTGGGTGGGGGAAGTTTAGAAATGAGCTCGATCTTTGCCCGGTCAACCTCAATGCCATGCTTAGAAATCTTATGCCCCAACACAATACCTTCATCCACCATGAAGTGACATTTCTCCCAATTTAGCACAAGATTCGTCTCCTCGCATCTCTTAAGCACTTGTCTAAGATTGGCAAGACAATGCTCAAAAGAATCACCTACAACCGAGAAATCATCGATGAAGACCTCTAGAATATCCTCCACCATGTCGGAGAAAATGGACATCATCCATCTTTAAAAGGTCTCCGGAGCATTGCACAACCCAAATGGCATCCGACTAAAAGCCAATGTCCCATAAGGAAAAGTGAATGTTGTTTTCTCTTGATCCTCTAATGCGATGTTGATTGGTTGTAACCAGAATACCTGTCAAGGAAGCAATAGAATGCCCTTCCCGCTAGCCGATCAAGCATTTGATCAATAAAAGGCATAGGGAAATGGTCCTTGCAAGTTGCACTATTGATCTTCCCATAATCCATGCACACTCTCCACCCGGTCGCCGTTCTTGTTGGGATGAGCTCATTTTTTTCATTTTCAATCACGGTTATGCCTCCCTTCTTTGGTACACATTGCACCGGGCTCACCCAAGAGCTATCGGCAATTGGGTAAACAAATCTGGCATCTAACCATTTGATGATTTCCTTCTTCACCACCTCTTGCATTGAAGGATTTAATCATCTTTGATGCTCTAAACTTAGTTTAGTGTCATTCTCCAATTGGATCTTGTGTTCACAAATGCCCGCGGGAATGCCTCGGATGTTGGCAATTATCCACCCAATAGCTTGCCTATGCTCCTTTAAGACTTCCAATAATTGTTCCACATGCACATCATTCAACAAAGAAGAAACAATTACGGGTAAAGTATCATTAGAGCCAAGAAATTTATATCGTAGGTGTGGAGGAAGTGGTTTGAGCTCTAGTTGCAGTGGTTCAATGATTGATGGCTTTGCGGGGGGAGTAGCTCTATTCTCTAAGTCAAGAGAAAGCTTTGCCGGAGTGTAAGTGTAGGATCCAAGACCCTCTATGTAACCATCCATGTCTTCCCCATCAAAATTCACCAAGATAGCCGCCAATGCCTCACCAAGGCATTGTTCTTCCATTTTCAATTCCACGGCATCCTCTATCTCATGCTTCTATCATAGAAATGCTCTCATATTCATGGGGCAACTTCGTGCCCTTGCTTGCTTGAAATGTAACCTCTTCATCATTCACCCGAAATTTAATTTCATTCCGCTCCGAATTCATGAGTGCTCTTCCCGTGGCTAAGAATGGTCTCCCCAAAAAGATAGGGATTTCTTTATCAAACGCACTATCAAGAATTACAAAGTCCGCGGGCAAATGGAATTTCCCCACTTTTACTAGTACATCATCAACAATTTCTACCGGTCTCTTAATGGAACGATCGGCCATTTGAAATCTCATGCTTATTGGTCTTGGCATACCTAATCTCGCTTGCTTATAAATGGCAAGTGGAATCAAGTTGATGCTAACTCCATTTTCACATAGGGCTCTTGTAAATTCACGCGCCCCGATAATACAAGGTATGGTAAAGGCTCCCGGATCTTCCTTCTTTTGGACCGGAGTTGTGGCAAAAATAGAACTACCCGGTGAGTCACGTTTACCACCTCATGCTTTGTGGCCTTCTTCTTGGTGATCAAATCTTTCAAGTACTTAGCAAACCCCTGTATTTCTTGAAATGCTTCCACAAAAGGAATGCTCACCGTCAATTGCTTAAAAATGTCGTAGAACTTTTCAAGTTTGCTATCATCAATCCTTCTTGCTAGCCTTTGAGGGAATGGAGGAGAAGGCCTAGAAATAGGTGGAAGAGTTTTTTATGACTCTTTCCCCTTTTCCTTTTCCTCTTCCCGGTATTCTTGTGGTACTTTAGCTTCTTCCGGAATTCTTTCAACTTCAACAACCTTTGGTTCTTCAACCTCAACAACCTTTTGTTCTTCAACCTCAACTCTTTGTTCGGTCTCCACTTCTTCAACCATGTGTTCACTCTCTCCGGTTAGCACTTTCCCACTCCTAGTAGTGATTGCCATGATGTGAGAGGTTGGACCACTTCCACTACCTCTTGGATTTGCAACCGTGTCACTAGGGAGTGTTCCTTGTGCTTTGGATTTTGCTCTTTGGAGAGGTCTCTCATTTGCATCTCCAATTTTTGGATGGAGGCGGTATGAGAGCCAACAACCTCAGCCATGTTCCTCATGGAAGCATCGGACTTTCTTGATGTTGTAGCACTCGCAAAAGCATAGATTCCAACTTTGAATCATTAAAGGACCCTTGGTTCGAATATTGACCTTTCGGAGGAACATAGGGGTTTGAACTCCGGTTAGAAAAGCTGTTGTTGTTGTTCCAATTTCTTGGTGTGAACCACCTTGGTCATACCTCCATTGTTGGTTGCCTTGCCCTTGCGGGTTTGGCCTCCATTGATTTTGTGGCCCTTGACCTTGATAGTATTGCCTTTGATACCCTCCTTGAGGGTTGTTGATGTAATTAGCCTCTTTAAAATCTTCATTAGGGATGGGTGGCATATCCTCGGCGACGTTGACCTTCTTCGTTTGATTTTCCGTGAACATTTTGGTCAATACATTCACATTTGTGGCTAGCCCCACAATGATTTGGTCTCTCTCTTGATTTTCCTTGATCAAATTTGTCAAAGAAGGAGACCCATATGCTACTCCGCCGGAGTTATCCTCAGAATGCCATGCTTGATTATGTTTAGCCATCTTGTCGAGGATTTGTGTTACCCTTGCAAAAGATTTATCCATAAATGACCCATCCGCCGTATTCTTCGCAATGGCTTGGTTCATGGGATCCAGACCCATGTAGAACTTCTCAAGCAAGATAGAATCAGGGTATTCGTGATTTGGAGACCTTGCCAAATATAGTTTGAAGCGATCCTAAGACTTATGTAGATGATCCCCTTAAAGCATCTCAACCTTAAAGCATCTTCCGAGACATTGGTTTGTTTGTGCATGGCACACACTCCCAGAAAATTCCTTAAATATTGAGTTGGGTCGTCATCGGTGGAATTCCTGAAAAACCCGTCCGCCTTAAACATGACGATTAGACCATGGTCCACCTTAAACGTTGAGGCACCAACAGCAGAGGGTACAATTGCATTTGTGTCATCGATATATTCATCGATGTCCGCAAAAGGATTTTCTTCCCCTTCGTCCTCGTAATCAAACATTGTGGCCTATCAACACCAAGCAAAGCAAGCAAAGTGTGATGGAATAGAATTAGATATAAAGTAAAGTACACACTAATGAGTAATTTCAGAACCGTATTCCTCGGCAATGGCGCCAAAATTTGATACGCTCAAATTACACTTTGATAATTAGTGTAAGGCGGTCGGTGTCAAATATAGTAACCTAACAAGGTTGGGGTCGAATCCCACAGTGAATAGGTGTAAAACGATTACTGGAATTAGTGTGTTACCCGACTAGAATCTTAAATCTATTCCGTTAGTGGTAACATGAAAATGTAATAAGAGTAGCAAGAGTATGAGTAAGAGTTGTTTTAGAGCAATAATTAAATTGAATGCTTGATGTAGTAATTAATGAGATTAATTAAACCAAGGTTGTGTTCCCATAAATGAAGTGTAATGCTATAGGTGTTAATATGATATATTTCCCATGGTCGGTTATTGATATGCAATTGATATCTATGCAACTACCTAGTATTTCCCAATAATTGAATAGTATTTCCTCTTTGCTTTTTCCCCAAAAGTCTAAGAGTTGCAATTAATAATAATCAATGTATGCCAAATAAAACCCACTTATCCCTAAGCGATTCTATTAAACGAGGTGTAAGGCCACGAGTCTTTGTTATTTACTTCTTCCAAAATCTAACTCACTTTCCCAAGCAAAGTAAGACTTAAATGGCTTTTGTTAATGTTTGCAACCACCTACAATAAATGAAGAATGAGAAGTAAATAAATATCAACCAACCATTATTTCTATATTCAATGTTAAACACCCATTTACATAACACCCATTTAGGGTCCACAACCTTAGTATTTAAGTTTAGCCACACATGCTAAAATACAAAATACAAAGTGTATTAAATATCATAAATGCTTTCAATGTAAGAGAATCTTCAACCAAAAGCTTCCAAAAGATAAGATATTAAAGTTTTGGAATGTAGTGTAAAGAGTAGTCAAGATGTTCCCACACAAGATTCTAAAAACTATTTATAGAGGGACCAAATTCGGAACAAAAATAGAACAAGTTTGCCCTTCCTGGTCGCATTTGTGACCGCAGATCTGCCGTATAACAGATCTGCGGTCCGCATCTTGACAAGCCGCTCCACAGATCCAAAACCCTAGTTGTCAGTCTTCCATAGCATTACCATTATGCGGTCCGCATTGCGATTATACGACCGCAGACGGCACCGCATAGTTGAACCTGGGTTTTCTTCTTGTTTATTTTGCGGCTCAAATGCAGTCCGCATGTTGCTTATGCGATCGCAGAATGCGCCGCATTCTTGACATGATTTTTAGCTCCATACACCGTTTTTCTTTGCGATTTGAGGCGCAATTTTGCGGTCCGCATTTGTGATCTGCGACCGCAGAGTGGTCCGCAGATTTGCACTTGTGCAATACTTTGCCCTTTTCTTGTCTTTTTACTTCCATTTTTGTGTCCTTGGTCTTTTCTTCCTCTTGATCTGTAAGAGTACAAAACTACATAAGTATGGACTAAATTTTGCAATAAAACAAGCTAATATCTAAGCAATTAGTATGTAAATGTGCCGAATTTCTCCTGGCACATCAATTTTCGTTCCGAAAAGGCTTCGGGTTATTTTGATTCTTGGTTTATAAGCCTAAGTGACCAAAGTTTCATTTTTGTGATGTTCTAAACGTCAATACCACACACGAGGGGGGGTGACTTGTGTGGTACCTAATTTTCGCACTAGAAGAACCTGGTTCTTCTAAGTGTTCTAACTACAGCAGTTTGCGAAACAATAAATGTTGAAAGTAAAGTACACAGATATTTTACGTGGAAAACACCTGGATCAAAAGGTGAAATAACCATGACCTACTACTCAGTATGTTTTTCCCAAACTCCACTAAAATCACTGAGCCAAAAACTGCATTTACAAAGACTCTTTGTAAACCTAAGGATTAACTCTAATCTTAGTGTGGTACACAGCCGTAACTGTTGCGACACTTTCAAGTTAACTCTAACTTGAATACTCAATGTACCTAATCAATTGCTTCTATAAAATTTGAAAGGTACAATATGAAAACCTACTACAATTGAACTAAATTTTGAATAAACACAATGATGAAACTGGTTCTTCTATCTTAGTTCATGTAACTTCAGATGTGCACACTTGTATCTCGAATATATTGCTTGCAAAACAGACTTGATTCTTTTGGCTCTCAAATATGCTTTACTTTTGCTTATGTGCATTACCTGTAAAAGAGAACAACTTAGTTACTTAAATAGATTAGCAATTAGAGTTTGATCAAGACTCTGTCGCTTATCCCTTTGTCAATTTCAGTCCTTAACTACTACAAACTCACATCCTTATCCGGGCTTAGGATTGTGTTATCTTATCTTAAAATGAATGTTCCTGTAAGAACTAAATGCAACATTTTAGATCCTGTTCAGAAGATATTTTATGCATACGCCTCAGTACATATCTTCCTCATTTCCATGTGTGGTGGTTATGACTAACTGTGTTTCTCATGATGAACTGGGTCCTTCTCCTTATGTTCATTTGTCAATTTTCAAAACTTAGCCAACAAATTTCCCCTTTTTGATGATGACAAACTCTGTGCTTTTAGTAATCATAGAACCTGTGAACTTTAGCTTAAATATCAACACTTTGAATCTTTAGGGAATTCAATTTTTATAAAGAACCGGATTTTAAGTTAGGTCATAAACATCACTTTGTTCAGATAAACATTTTAAGCACAATATCTTTCCCCTTTTGGCATCATTGAAAAGTTGCATAATTAAGGTGAACTCAGTAATCTAATCAGTACTCATGGCCACTGGGGAAACTACAAGTGAACACATACATTAGTTAACTCAACTCAGAAAAATAACTATAAATATCGGAATTAACAAAACAAGATAAGATGCAGTCAAAAATTAGATAGCAGTTCCTACAACACAGTCCACAAAAAGAAAAACAGAATTATCCAATCATAAGAAAAATAAAGAAAGAACATTTAAAAACTCCCAAACTGGGTCGCTGAGGGGACTTGATCGGTGTACACTAGGATAGAATAGCTAAGGCTTAGAAGAGCTAGAGGGTTGGGTTTGTAGCAGGTTCAACATTTGTTTGAGCATTCCTTCATTTTTCTCCTTTTCTCTTGCAAGTTCAGCTCTCAACCCATCTCTTTCTCCCTCCAATTCAGCAACTCTTGCCTGAAGCCTTGATATTTCAGCATCCTTTTCTCCAACCTCCTGAACTAAGGCTATGACCTTGCTATTCACAGGAGTTTTTGCTGATGAACCAGGTTCAACTAGAGCTGTGTTGAGCAGATAGTCACAGGCTTGAAGTGTCTTGCTATCAAAATGTTTTTTGCTCGATGCCATTTCCCACTTTTTTAGGGGAACATGTAATCTTTCAAGCACAGTTGTCAAGATAAATCCATAGGGAATGGCATGAGCTTTTGATCTATTTAGCACCCTGTCAAGTAGCTTCACAATGAAGGCAGGCCAGTCGATTTGCTTTCCATCATTCAGACATTGCATAAGTACCAGATCCGTGTAATTTGATGTATGCCTCCTTTCATGTCTTGGTATAAGACATTTGTTGACAAATTCGAAGAGCACTTTGTGGTTTGGCCTCATTTCACTTTTCTGAACAACCCTGGCCTCAGGCACTTCTTCCTCAAATGTGGTTTCACAAAAATTTCTGGTAATCTGAGGATCACGAGGCAATCCATCTAGGCAAGGCCACATCTACCTTGTATAGTCATCATATCCCTCACTAGGGATGCCTAAGATCTTGCCCAGCTTCACTGCACTAAACATCACCTTGACACCCTTCACCTTGCTATTCACTACCCCATTTTTCACTGCTCCATTGGCCATAAACTCAACAAGTTCAGTCCTAGCCAACTTTCCATCCATCTGAAGAACCATGTTCTTCCAGCCTTGAGCTTCTAAAGCAGATAGAAGCTTTATCATCCCTGGCTCCTCCAGGTCCCTGAGCAATCTTCCCTTCAAAAATTTTCTTTTGCCAAATATGGCATGTATGTCCAGTTCTTTTTCAGATTCTTCTTCTTCTTCCTCACTTCTCCACTCATCATCTTCTTCAGTAGTCTTGACTTGCTTTCCTTTTCCATCTGACCTTGTTCTTTTGGCAAGAGTAGATTCAGCAGGTACTAATTTGGTAGACTTTTTGACAGAAGTCTTGATTCCCTTAGACTTTGCTACTGGAATTTTCACAGTGGGACTATCATCTAGATGAACCTGTTCCATCTCTTGTTCTTCTTCCTCAACAACAGTCTCTGAACTTTGACCAATCTTTTCTTTCCCTTTTTCTTTTTTTTTCTTGCTTTCCTCCAAGGCCCTTTTTAATTCCTCTTCACTCTCTCTAACTCTTCTTCTTGTAGCTCTAATCCTAATAGTAGACTTGGGTGGTGATTTTTTGCTTTTCTTGGTTGGTTTTGCTGCAGCAGGGGTTTTTTGTGATGAGGCTTTTCGTTTCTTTGGGTCATAACTTGCCCTCACTCTCTTTAGTAAGTCAGCTAGATTTTCTTCATCAGATGAACCAGGTTCATCTTGTGCTTTGCTCGAATTTATTAACCCCTCAGCTGCCTCCCTTGGTCCACTTCCCCCTGACTTTGATACCCATTCACCCTCATTCCCACAAATGGCTAAGATTTCCTTCTTCCTTTTCTTTTCCAATTTTTTAGACTCACCCCACCTACATCTCTAACAGCCCCTATCAGAACAAACCTATTTTCCTCCCTCTCAACCACATCTGAAAAGACATAGCATGTATCAACTTCCCTTTGAGTTTTCTGAGTTTTGGTCTGTTTAGAAGACCCTAGTTCATCACTTTCACATGTGGCGATGGAATCATCAGATTCTGAGCTTGAGTTGGACTCAGTTACAGGGCTTGCTTTCCTTTGACTTGATTGACGTTTTTCATTCAAGGTTTTTCTCAAAGAACCAGTTGCTACAGTTTTTCTTGCCAACATTTTCTGGCGACGGAATCTAGGTTTAGGATTTTCAATAGGTGGTGTGGAAGATGAGGTGTTGGGTGAAACGGGTGGTGGAGTGCCTAGGTCTTGTGGATTTGTCATTGTGAGAGAATTTTGAAACCCTAAGTGAATTTTTTTTAGTGGTGTGGAAGCTATGGAGAGTTACAGACACGAAAGAGAGAGAGTTTCGGTTATTTTGAGGAATAAATAATTGAAGAGTGTTTTGAGGGTTTTAAATAAGGTAATAATTACCCAAATTTTGCAGCCTTCCAGTAGTCACATAGAAGTCTAATCAGATTAGAATTTCGGTCTCCTTAGGTATTAAATTTAATTTCTAGGATTTAAGTAAGGTTGCCGTTATATTTAGACTTCTAGTTTCAATAAAATTGGTTCAATGGCTCAACAGATAGTATTTAGGACTTTTGGTATATCTAGGATTCTTTCTCATAATTGATAACTACTTTTTCTAATTGTGCAAAGAATATAAACATACCCGAGCTTTTCATGAGCATATTTTGATGAACCAGGTTCTTCAAATGACACGTCTCTTGATTATGCCTCATATGACAAAATAGAAATTTTGTAAGAGTTTAATGAATTTCATAAACACATGACACAAGAGTATACTATTTACAGTATGAGATTGAGTAGAGGTTAGTCTAATATTCACACAAATTAAGAACTCCTAACCAAAAAAATTCTTTTTAAAATTTTTTTTTCCTTTTTTTTTAACTGGTCCTTTTAGGTGATCTTACTCATCCATAACTCCAACCTACTCCTTTCAAAATTTTCTCTACTTAAAGCCTTGGTGAAGATGTTAGCTATTTGCTTATCAGTTGCACAGAATTCTATGGAAATTAACCCTTTCTCATAATTGTCTCTCAAGAAATGATGTCTGACATCTATGTGCTTAGTTCTTTTGTGATGAACCAGGTTCTTTGGCATGCTTATAGCACTAGTGTTGTCACAGAAGATTGGTATGCATCCTACTTCTATACCAAAGTCTACTAGTTGTTGCTTGATCCACAGAAGTTGAGCACAACAAGAAGCGGTAGCTATATACTCAGCCTCAGTTGTAGATAATGCTACTGAGTTCTGTTTCTTGTGGCCCATGATACAAGACATGAACCAAGAAAATAAGCCATACCTGAAGTGCTTTTTCTATCCACAAGAAAACCTACATAGTCAGCATCAACATATCTTGCTAGATCAAAGTTACTACCTTTAGGATACCATAGACATAATTCAGTGGTCCCTTTCAAGTATCTCAATATTCTTTTGACAACAGTCAAATGGGACTCTTTAGGATTAGCCTGAAAATGTGCATGTCTACCTGTAGTAAGATACAAGAGTGAACCAATCATACCCCTATACAACTTTTGATCAACTGATAAACTAGGTTCATCAGCATCTAATTTAGTGGCAGTTGAAATAGGTGTATCTATTTCTTTAGAGTCCTCCATTTTAAACTTCTTGATTAGTTCCTTTGTATATTTTTGTTGATAAATCATGGGTCCATTTAGGATATGTTTTATCTGTAGGCCTAAGAAAAAATTTAGTTCACCCATCACACGCATTTCAAATTCACTGCCCATTAGTTTTGCAAATTCCTTGATCAACTTATCTGTGGTGGAACCAAATATGATATCGTCAACATATATTTGTACGACAAAAAGATCTTTACCTTTTTCTTTTAGAAATAGGATGCTGTTAATTTTACCTCTTTTGTACCCATGCTCCAGGAGGAATTTTGACAACCTTTCATACCAAGCTCTTGGTGCCTGCTTGAGACCATATAGAGCTTTATCTAGCTTGTAAACATATTCAGGACATTCTTTGCTTTCGAATCCTGGAGGTTGTTTTACAAACACTTCTTCTTTGAGATAGCCATTTAAAAATGAACTTTTGACATCCATTTGATGAAGAGTGAATTCCATATGTGCTGCAAAATCTATGAGAAGTCTAAATGCTTCAAGTGTAGCAACTGGAGCAAAAGTCTCATCATAGTCAATGCCTTCCTACTTGACTATAGACTTGAACCACCAGCCTTGCCTTGTTTCTTGTAACATTTTGTTCCTAAAAACCCATTTTGTTCCAATGACTGACATGTCCTTGGATTTTAGAACCAAGTGCCAGACTTGACTTCTTTCAAACTGATTGAGTTCATCTTGCATAGCATTGACCCAGTCTGCATCTTATAGAGCTTCACTCATATTTTTAGGTTCAATAAGAGACAGAAAGGCATCAAATGCGCATAGGTTCTTCTATTGTGATCTTGTCTTGACTCCTGATGTTGGATCATTTATGATGTTCTCAGTAGGGTGAGAACTCAAATACTTGTAAGATTTTCCAACCATTTGATTTCTGCTCGTTTCTCCTTCATTGTTATGTTGTAGAGGAATTTGATCAGAAGCAGGATCCTTTGGATTGGTTCCCCCTGTCATATTGCCTTGGGTGAATGGACTTGTTCCATCACCTGCTTCTTCCTTTGGTGCAGCCTTGACTTGAGTTATGACTTTAGTTAATTTTCTCACCAGTCCAATGGCTTCATCTTCATATTCCTGTCTCTCAGAAAGAGTGTTAGATTCATCAAATAAAACATTTACACTTTCTTCAACATATAGGGTTCTTTTATTAAAGACTTTATATGCTTTTCTATGTGAAGAATACTCCATCATCACTTCTGGGATCAAACTTACCTAGGGAGTCTTTGCCATTATTGTGCACATAACATTTGCAACCAAAGGCCCTAAGGTGGGATATATTTCATTTTCTCCCTTTAAGTAACTCATAGGGAGTTTTCTCTACAAGAGACCTAGTCATGCATCTATTTATTATATAACAAGCAGTGTTTATGGCCTCTGCCCAGAAGCTATGAGGTAGTTTTCTGGAAATTAACATAGTCCTTGCCATATCCTCAAGGGTTCTATTCTTCCTTTCAAATACCCCATTTTGTTGAGGAGTCCAGGGGGCAGAGAAATTGTGTTCTATTCCATTTTCATTACAAAATTCCGCAAATTTTGCATTTTCAAATTCAGTTCCATGATCAGACCTAATGGATGCCAGTTGATTTCCTAATTGCTTTTGGGTTTTCCTAATAAAGGAAATGAACATTTCAAATGCTTCATCTTTAGAAGTTAGAAACAATACCCAGGTAAATGTTGAATAATCATCAACTAGCACCATTACATATCTTTTACCACCTTTGTTCATGTCTCTCATTGGACCACAAAGATCCATATGAACAAGTTCCAACGTCTTGGAAGTACTTACCATTTTCTTAGGTTTAAAGGATGATCTTACCTGCTTCCCCCTTGAACATGCCTCACAAACCTTGTCTTCCTTGAACTTGATATTAGGTATCCCTATTACCAAGTCCTTGGAGACTAATTTGTTTAATTGATTTAGACTGTTATGACCAAGTCTCTTGTGCCAAAGGATGGGATCATTAATGACCACGCTAAAGCAGGTGAGTTCATTTTCATATAGAGTTGACAAATCTACAATGTAAATATTGTTAAATCTCCTTCCCTGCAAAATAATCTCTTCAGTAGTAAGGCTAATCACAAAACATTTTGTGGAAGTGAAAGCCACAAGGTTACCTCTGTCACACAGTTGTGACACACTTATCAGGCTATACTTTAAGCCATCTATCAAATAGACATTCTCAATGGAATGAGGGTCTATTTTTCCTACCTTTCCAACACCAATGATCTCAACTTTCTTTCCATTTCCAAAGGAGACATTACCTCTTTTTAGGTTCTCAAGTGAAAGGAACTAGTTCTTGTTACCAGTCATATGTTTTGAGTAGCCACTATCCATGTACCATATTTGGCTACTTCCTTTCATTTGATCCTGCAAAAGAAATCATGGGTTAGTCTTAGGAACCCAAACTAGTTTGGGTCCCTTTCTATGGGCAAAAGTATAAATCAAATTTTTCTTTGCCCAACTAGGTAGTTTGTGCTTTTCTTTAACAAAAGCTCTGTTCTTTTGACCAGCTTTTTCTCTAGCATTACATTCATTTTTGTAATGGTCGGTCTTACCACAGTGTGTGCAAATCTTATTCTCAGGAAGTGTGAAGTACTTGTTTTTAGGATCCCATTTTGGAACTTTAGTCCCAAATCCAAGTCCTCTCTTATTGCTACTATGATGTTCTCGTAGCCAAAAGAGTGCATCAGAAGCCTTGTTCCATTTGAATGTTCTGTCTAATTCATGCTTTACCTTTTCCGAATCTTATTTTAAGACTAATCAAATAATATTTCTTGTACATTTCATCTTTCATTTTTCCTATATTTGCTTCTAAGATGGGAGATGATTGATCAGCCTTTTTCTTACCTGTCCTTAATTTCAGTTTAATATTTTCAGATCTGAGTTCTAGATTCTTATTTTCAAGTTGATGAACCTGGTTCTTCAACTCAATACTTATGTTGTCACTCTTATCAACCTTAGACTCAAGTCTTTTACATTTTTCTTCTAGGATAACACATTCTTTAGATAGAACATCTTTCTCACTGTTTAATATTTCAGACTCATCTATGAAGTCTATCAGCAAATCAGCCAATTTTTCTTTGGATAAAATTTTTATCTTTTCTTTAAGGTGTAGGATACTTACCTCTTGTTCATCTTCTAATTCTCCGATGTCCATAAGAGCTTGCTCATCTTCAGCTTCATTTTTTGAGTCCTCATATGATGTTTCTCCCCATGCAGCAACCATGGCTTTGGTTGATCCCTTATTCCTTTTTGGTTGAACCTATTCCTTCTTCTTATTTCTTCTTTCAGCTCTTTCTTTCTTCCATTCAATCTCCCATTGTGGAAAATTTCTAATGTGGTGATCAGTCTTCCCACACTTGTAACAACCTTCATTGGTTTGTTTCTCTAGATCTCGGGATTTGCTAAATGTTGTTCCATTTGAAGTACCCTTTCCTCTCATAAGGAATTTCTTGAAATCTCTAGATATCATAGCCATCTACTCATCTTCAAGATCTGATCCTTCTGAAATTCTGAGAGCCAGACTTCTTTCTTTCTTTGGAGCATCCATTTTCATTGTTTGCCTTCTTAGTTCATAGGCAGTGAGATTTCCAATTCGTTCATCTAACTTTAGAGTAGCAATGTTCTTTGATTCCTGAATAGTAGTGATTTTGCTTTCCCAGGAGATTGGCAGAACCCTAGTTAGGATTTTTTCCACCTTGTCTTCTTCCAGAATAATCCTTCCAAGAGAACCAAGTTTATTTGTCAGTGTAGTGAACTTGGTATACATTTCTTGGATAGTTTCCCCTTCCTTCATGGTAAAGTTTTTATATTGAGAATACAGGAGAGTTCCTCTTGACCTTTTTACCTGAGGTGTTCCTTCATGCGCCACTTGTAGAGTGTCCCATATCCCTTTGGCAGCAGCACAGCCTTGAATCCTATTGTACTCATCTGGACCCAGTCCACATACCAAACCATTTCTTGGCTTTTGCATTTTTCTTACATTTCCTTAGATCCTCAGCAGTACAATCTACTCATGTCTTTGGAACATCTACTCCTTCAGCATTCTTCTTGGTTGTAGCTAAAGGACCATCGGTGATATCCCAAAGCTCATAATCTTCTCCCATAATATGGTTCCTCATTCTGTTTTTCCACCAGGAGTAGTAGAGGCCATTGAAGAGAGGAGGTCTAGTAGTGGATTGCCCTTCCCAATTCCTAGGAGGAGCACTCATATTGATCTTTCCTAAGGTTTTAACCTCTTCAAGTATAACCTTCTCTGATACCAATTGATGTTCTAAACGTCAATACCATACAAGAGGGGGTTTGATTTGTGTGGTACCTAATTTTCGCACTAGAAGAACCTGGTTCTTCTAAGTGTTCTAACTACAGTAGTTTGAGGAATAATAAAAGCTGAAATTAAAGTACACAGATATTTTACGTGGAAAACACCTGGCTCAAAAGATGAAAAAACCACGACCTACTACTCAGTAGAATTTTTCCAAACTCCACTAAAATCACTGAGCCAAAAACTGCATTTACAAAGACTCTTTGTAAACCTAAGGATTAACTCTTATCCTAGTGTGGCAATGAGCCTCAACTGTTGCGACACTTTCAAGTTAACTCTAACTTGAATACTCAATGCACCTAATACAATTTCTTCTATAAAATTTGAAAGGTACAATATGAAAATCTACTACAATTGAACTAAATTTTGAATAAACACAATGATGAAACCGGTTCTTCTATCTTAGTTCATGTAGCTTCAGATGTGCACACTTGTATGTCGCATATATTGCTTGCAAAACAGACTTGATTCTTTTTGCTCTCAAATACGCTTTACTTATGCTTATGTGCATTACCTGTAAACGAGAACAACTTAGTTACTTAAAAATATAAGCAGTTAGAGTTTGATCAAGACTCTGTCGCTTATAGGCAGTTAGCAGTTAAAGATAAGCGGGAGTTTAAATGAAAACTTAGGCTTGAATTGCTTGAATTCGATGTTTTTCGGTGTTAAAGGGTGTGTTTTTATCATTGGATCAAGTTCGTATAGTGCTATGGAGTATGTTGGTGGTTTTCGTCGGGGTCCCTGGGGCCCCGATGTGGTTTCGGGAGGTTAAACGGAAGAATTTCAAGAATTTTGCAGGTCTGGGATTATAAGCTTCTGGTATTTTCGCTTCTGCGGGTGGGGGACCATAGAAGCGAATGCGTAGGTGTGGAAAATTCTCGCAGAAGCGAGATTTGGCTAAGCTGGGCAGTTCCACAGAAGCGTCCAGGGAGGCGCAGGAGCGGGCTCGCAGAAGCGAGCCCATGATCGCAGGTGCGGAGGAGGCCAGGCCGGTAGAGTTTCGCGGAAGCGGAGCCCAGTCTACGTATGCGGTCTCGCAGGTGCGAGACCTGGACCGTAGAAGCGGAACTGGGCGGCTGGGTAAAATGTCGCAGAAGCGATGGGCTGACCGCAGAAGCGGACTTGCAAGTGCGAGTCCAAGGCCAAAGAGGCGGAAATCGCGCGTGTGATAAGAAAACAGAAGGGGTAAAATTTCATAAGTCATAATACATTTAGGGCTCGGACTTAAGAGGCGACTTGGGCGATTTTGAAGGGAAATTCAAGAAGATTCTTCAGGTAATCAACTATGGACTTAAATTATGGTTTTATATTGGTAAATGAAGCAATTAACACTTGAAAATGGAGGTAAGGGGGTGTATTAATGGAGGAATATGGCCCTAAGCCATGGTTTTGATAAATCATCATTTTGAATGGGCAAACGGAGTCTGATTTTGGTAAATTTATATGCATAGACTCGTGTTGAGACGAGCATTCCGAATATGTGACTCTCGTAATTTTTCCAGAAGCGTACCAAAAGTCGGGTTTTGACAACTTTATGGGTTTTGGTGCAAATTGAGCTATTTCGAATAGGTTGTGTGTAATTAACATATATTGATGTATTCTCAATGATTTTGAATAGATTCGGCATCCGAGGTGGTTGAATTTCTAGGAAAGCACAAGGCGGACTAAGGCTTCTACCGGACCGAGGTAAGTGATGATAGTAAATAATGTACTGAGGGTTTGAAACCCAGTACTAGCACTTCCCAGTGCTATGTTGATATAAGACACGCGTCATGTGACGGGCGTGGTGACATTGTGATTGGGGAATTGGACTTGGTCCTTCCCGACTAATAGTGCATAGAGTATTATTACTGTGATTGAGATTATAACTGTGTAATTGGGCTAGTAGCCACGTTTGGGGCCTTGTGCCGATCTGTAAAGTATTAGGGGAACCTGTAGGGTTAGGTAACCCCTATATTATGTTGGAAACTTACACTCAGTCGTAAAACTAGCTGTCTAGCGTATCGTGGGCCAGTACTAGATGTGTCATGTGAGAGAGACTACTTAGGGTGGAAAATTCCCTAATTTAGCTGAGTGGGCCTGAAAGGCCAAGCCTTTAGTGACTGGGACAGGGTCGAGGACCCATTGTGAGGTGCTATATAATTACACCTGTATTGGATCGGACTACACGCCGCAGTGATTTATATGTGGATCGGATTGCACGCCGCAGTAATATATATACAAGTGGGACAGACTGTACGCCGCAGTATTATTGCTCTTGGGCTATAGGAGCCCCTTTGGAGTCTGAGTCTGCACACATTCTCAGTGAGCGCTGGAGTATATTATGGGATCGGGCTGCACGCCGCAGCAGTATATATATATATGTATATATATATATATATATATATATATATATATATATATATATATATATATATATATATATATATATATATATATATATATATATATATATATATATATATGTATGTATGTATTAGATCGGACTGCACGCTGCAGTAATATATGTGTGGATTGGGCTGCACGCCGCAGTATCATAGCGTTTGGGCCCACGGAGCCCCTCCGAAGTCTGTATACACCCCCAGTGAGCGCAGTTGACGTTAAATGGAGCGGGCTGGGCGCCGCAGTGTTATATGTATTGGAGCGGGATGCACGCCGCAGCATTATACTCATACACATCCATATATGTACCTATATTCTTATATATTATAGACATATATATACATTTACATACATTGAGTTGGTTGTATACCGTAGTGGTACGAGTGAGGATTTGGTCAGTGTGGGACCTTGTGGAGATAGATGTGGACTGGAGATGAGAGTATTCACCGTTGTGATGACTTACCTGTGAGGTTGCCTTAGAACTGTTTAGTGATAGTACCAGAGTTCTTATTTTTAGTTATTGTTTATTATTGTTACTCATTGAGTTGAAATATACTCACCCCACTCCTCTGCACTTTTGTGCAGATTCACAGGTACCAGAGAGCAGTTGAGTTATCGCAGCTGCTTATTCATTTCTATTCCGCGGAGACTACGAGGTAGCTGCCGACGTCCGCAGAACCTGTTTTCTCCTTCTTTATCATTTTGTTGTCCTCATTTTGCCTAGACTTGTTTGTATAGGCTGTTTTATCTGTAGAGGCTCAGACTTGTGACACCACGATTTGGTTGGGACCGTATTATTGTTTGCTTCTACTTTCACGTTTATCATTTTGATATGAGAGTGTGCTATTTAAGTTTAAATTGATCATTTGTTATTAATAATTGGCTGGTTTAATGGATATCATGGTCGGGCTTGCCTAGCATTGTGTCGGGCGCCATCACGACCAGGGTTGGGTCGTGACAAGTTATATACCATATTAGTATCATATGGTAGTTTGAATATTATTTTTTTGTTATTTTAGTTGTATTCTTAAGTGAACTCTATTCTAAAATTATTTTTATGAACATAATTTGCAGTACTGGAATTTTTTTGTGCTGGTAGACATAGATAACGTGTATTATGTAATATTTTCTATAATTATAATCAATTGTTGGAATGATCTCATACAACTATATACCCTGTTAGTATACGGAATGAGCAAGTTGCTTTGCTAATATTTAACTTACAATGGGAGCATGTAACTTTTTCATACTTAAATTTTATTTTTTAATGTTTTGGTACAATAGTATAGTCGCTGATAATTGTTGAAATATTCTAGAACAATCATATACTTTGTTGGTATACATGTATACCATATTATTATCATATGATACTACAAGTCTTTTTTGCTAATTCTACTTTTATTGCATATTTTTAATATTTTATTATCATTTATATTCTAAGTAGTATATATAGAGATTTTTGGTGGTCATAGATTATGGTTTCTTGCTCCATAACTTGTTGTGTTACTGGTAATGGCAGAGTGTGTATTGATATTTGTAGGAAAGGATATAAAAGTTTGCATGACAATCACGTATTGATTTCTAGAATCTGATTATATTATTTATGGTGCTTAGCAGCAGTTAGTGTAATATTCAGTGAATTAGATGAAGTGACAACTCATATTATTTCAGTTTAATAATTGAATTAAGAAAATAAAAAAAATAGAAAAAGTATATTACACTAGTCTATATCTATATCTATATTATTATAAAAGCACAAATAATTTATGCTAAATGTTGAACGATTAAAATATCCCCTAAATATTAATTGACTTTTATAGCCTTAATTATCGATATAATTTAAGAATATAATTATAAATCACCTAAAATTGGAATTCTTTTCCGATTTAAACTACACATACATCGAGCCTTCAATTGGATCAAATGCTTTGAGACTTTATCGTTTTGGATTAATCCTAACCGCTACTATGTTTGGTTTAAAGGATAGTAGCCTACTTCTTCTTGGACAATAGATGCTACGTATAATAGCCTTCTTTGTTTTGGACAACAATAGTTTCCTACCTAATCTTGAACTCCCATAGTCATAAAAATTTTACACGGACAAAGAAGTGGAGAATACCTACGTAAAGGAACACTGGACACATTGCATTGTTGCTTCGTTGCTTTGCGGCTCACACAAAATATCATTCTTTTATATGTTAATATAATTTTATTTATTACAAGAATTGTTTCTCTAAGATTAATTTCATATATCTATCTCAATTGAGAATATATTATGCCAGCATGTCATCTTGCTTTTGTTTTATCCTTTCCTTCTTGCTATTTTTAGTTTTTTTTTATTGCTATGCGCATAATAATTAATAATGGTTGTATTTGGATTATGAGGTCTAGGGTTTTGTAGTTTATTTTTCTTTAATTGTGGGTTTTTCTTTGTATAATTATGTGGTGCTTTTTGAGCGGGGCAATAAGGGCTAATTTGTTGGAATTTTTGGGCGAAAATTACGTGTTCCACGCTTGATTCAATTATAATATCTTTGCTGTATTTTCTTGTTGTGTTGTTTAATTATAGGTTTTTATCAACTAATGCTAGCATGCACGAAACATCAACCCCTCTTAAGGTAATTTAATTTTTTGATCACATAAATTCTCTTTTAATGATTAATTTCACCTATGCATCTTAATGGAGAGAAAAAAAGAGAGTTGTATAGTATTTTTTTTCTTTTAAATATGATTATCTTTATATATGAAAAAATTAATGTGTTCCTGCACTAAATATTGATAAGAAACTATCGAACAATACTCAAGGTCTCGGAAAGGTACCAATAGTGGTAGTCAATTTTCTGTTTCTTTTATTTATTCTTTTGCTTTTTCAGTAAATATTTTTTTAGCATCACTATCATATTAAGTAAACAAAAGATACTTGGTGAAATGAAAATAAATTAAGTAGGAGAGAGTTTAATGATGAAACACTTAAAATAGCAATAAATTTTATTTTTTATTTCAGATGAACACGGTGTTCGGGACTACATCGGCCACGGGCAAATTATCCACCGTCTCGACCTATTTCAAGAAATGCAGAACTATTTTTTATTCCTAGGGTTGATGATGAATCCACGACTCGGCAAAACCCGAATCAAAACACAGTTTTTCTATAAAGGCGTGGAATTAACATAACTAACTTGAGCGAACGTTGGTTAGTGGATATGGTCTTACAGCCAACTGCCGTAGAGAACCTGCATGGCCACTCCCAAGATAGGAGCTATCCGTCGTATAATCGTAGTTCTCAGTCAACAAGTGATCCCTTTCGGTTCATTAGAAGGTTTACTAATCCTGTCATCTCCTTCCATAGTGATCATCTGAGTACTGGCTTTGATTTTGACTCCCTGTATGATCTTGATGATCATCTGAGTACTGGCTCTGAATTTGGCTCTCTGTATGATCTAATTGATCCTGAGGAGGTTATATTGAAGTATTTGAAAACAAGAATGCATCGTGCTCCTGTGCCCAACGATGAAGTTAATCTCACGAAAACTAAAGTAGTTAATAATAATGAACAAGAAATTTGTGCTATATGCCAAGCTGAATATGAAGACGAAGAGACCATAGGGACACTTCAGTGTGGACATGAGTATCACATGGACTGCATCAAACAATGGATAATGAGGAAGCAAGATTGTCCCACGTGCTGAGCTTCAATTTTTCCTTCACAGTAGAGTGTAGAGGTTCATTTTTCACAAAAACTTGAGATATAAAATGGAGAGGATGAGTGGCGGCTGAGGGGTCGGGTAGAAGTTTAGGTTTGGTTTAGAGGTTTAGGTTAAGTCGTCCTTTTTTTATATATATTTAGTTTTATATTTAGTGAAATTTGGAAAGCAGCAGTATTATTTACCTGGTTAGTTTGTCGACTTTTTTGTCAATCTTCATATGGCTCTGCTACTTTGAACAGTAATATTGTATTTTCTTTTGTTTCTTTTTATTAAATGACAACTTCCCGAATAGATTGTGATTTCTCCAGCTGGAGCAAAGGATTTTGTGGAGCTTTTACAAACAGATTAATATTTGGAGCGAATGCTTTCAGTTCATTCTTGTGTGCATTGATATTTCTGTCCTTTTCACCAGATATATGGAAGAAAATGTGTTTATAGTATACTCAAGAGATCCACAAGAGAATGTATATTGCGTGATGTCCCATAGAGGGTTTCAAATTATCAAGAGGGACATTAATGTTACATAAATATACAATTATGTTTAATAAAATTTTCAACCTTACAAACTATTTAGTCACTTTGAATTCAAGCGTTAAGTCATAAAGAAAAAGGATTATTGTTCATCATTTTCAAGAATTTGTACTTTTATATGTTTATTTTTATTTGTGATTCCACGTATAATTTTAAAGTATATATAGAAGGTTGTGTTTTTTCTAACACATGATATACCATACTATCATATATAAAAATTAGGCATGAATGTTAAAATGCCATAGTGATTGATAAAAATAACCTTAAATATTGACCGCCTAATATTGTTGATATATTCAAATTAAAGAACCAAATGCTTTTTCTCATTTCTATAATTAACAATCACAACAGGAAAGTCTTTATGGTTCATTATGCTAGATTATTTTATTATCTCAGAGAAGTTTTTCTTAACTAATTTGTTCATACAAGTGACGAAGAATTAAAAATCATAATGAAATACTCATGGTATGAATTAGCTAAATAAAATAACGTTTTTGATATCTTCATAAGCCGCATGAAATCAGCTCTTTTTAAAAAAAAAAAAAAAAAGAATTAGTCACATTTATTATTGTAGACTTCTAATATCTAGTGATCTCTTCCATTATTTTTTTTATTTTTCCATTTCTCTTTTTCTACTTACGTGCAAGGCACGTACATAGAGACTAGTTATATTAAAAAAGGTGAATAAATATTTAATATATCAGTTATTTTATTGTATAAAAATAAGAATAATAAAAAAATAGTGAGAGCAGTAAATAAAATTAGATTATGAAACAACAACAAACAACAACAACAACAACAACAACAACAATCTAGCAAAATCTCACAAGTAAGGTTTGGGGAGGGTAGTGTGTACGCAGACCTTACCCCTACCCCAAGGGGTAGAGAGGCAATTAGATTATGAAAGAAAAAGAATATTAAAAAAAAGAAGTTAAATGAAATTAGAAAGAAAAGAAGAAAAAAAAAGAAGAAAATGAGAAAAAGAAAAGGAGAAAAAAAAAAGAAGCATAGAAATTAAAAAAAAAAAAAAGAAAAAAGAAGGGAGAATAAAGAAAACATTTCCCACAAAAACTACTGTGGGCAGGAATATAATTAGTTAATAGGTAGAAGAATAAATGGGTAGACAAGGGTAAATAGTTTTATTTTTGTAGGTAACTGTGTCAAAACCCCAACAGAATACTTAAGAAAAAGATTAAAGAGAAGGAAATAATACAAAGTAAGATACGAAAATTTTAAAATTCAGGGGATAGAATAGGGTGTTTGGATTGACTTTTAAAAAGTTAAACGTCAAAAAGTTAAAAGTTAAAAGTTATAAGTTATAAGTTATTACTTCTTTTAGTCCATAATAAATAATCTTCTGATCTTTTTATTTTGGTCCAAAAAAATTTCCTTTTACATAATCAAGAAGGAATTAATTTTGTATTTTAAAATTTGCCCTTATTTACATATTTCAATGTGTCGAGGCGATAACTAACTAACGGTAATTTAATGAATAATATTTTTCTCTAGGAATGGTATTTTCTAAAAAATCACTTATTATAAACCGAATGAAATAATTTGGCTTTTTTGATTTATTTTTATATTTTTCATACCTAACAGTAAGTGTTTTTAGGCATTTCTTTTAACCATTAGGCCAAAAGTTTACCAAGAAAACAAAGTTATTCAATTCCGAATATCATATTGACAAATTTGACACTTTTTGGCATTGCGCTGTTCGTAATTGCTTAATAAATTTTATTTTAAAGTTGTGTTATGTTGGTGAAGATCAACACATTTCAGAGAGAGACAATTGTCAGATTTTTGTCTTTCACCACACCCCTAAAACTAAAGTAATATTTGTTCTTTATGACAAGTCGAACGTACTTTCATTTATACAAACCCTTTTGGTCCTTGCTTTCTTCAAACATAAGAGTGAAAATTATGGAGAAAATCAAGGATAAGGATAAGGAAATTGGGAATCCGGAACCAAATTATTGTTTTTTTTTAAATTAGTAACAGAAGTACGTTAAAAAAACGTAAGTATATACAACGCTACAATAAGTGGCGTTGTATATAACGGACGTTATATTACAACGCCACTTATTGTGGCGTTGTATATAACGGACGTTATATTACAACGCCACTTATTGTGGCGTTGAACGTGTGTTCAGAAATATTAAAGTTCAACGCCACTTATTGTGGCGTTGTACCAACCCTATTAATTTTTTTAGTTCTTCATTTGTTTTATTTGATTCGTATGCGACAAAAACTCCAAATATTTAAACACGAACAAAAACATAATATTTAACTTAAACTTAAATTACTAGAACACAAACACAAACATAAATTAATAAGAAAGACAAACTTACAAATGAACTAAACATATAGTAGGAATTATTTAGTCCCTACTTCCATTTATTTTACGTTCTAACCACTTAAATTGTTCAAGCAATCGTTCTTTCTCGTCTTCTAACTCTTTTAATCTCGCCTTAAGCTCTGCAATTTCCTGTTTATTTTTTTGGTTTTCTTCCGTAACTGCTGCCAATTTCCATTCTGCTCTCAGTTTTTTATTCTTTACTTCCATCACCACGTCCCTGAGTTCTATCCTTCTTATATTGCTATTGTAGCTACTTTCTGCTTCGGCTAACCACATATTATGCAGATTAAGCATTCGTTCTCTGTAGTTTGCTTGGAGACATTGTTCCTCAGCCCATTCATTAAACTCACACATTGGTTCATTCGGATTTTTGTAGCAATCCAACTGGTTCATGCACATCCAGTAGTTACGTCCAACATAATCACCACCTTCCCAACATGTTTGTTGCACACATTTTTTTCCACAGTAACACATTGGTGTACCATATTGAGCCATTTAGTTTTACTTCGGAAAATCAAAGTTTTGAAGAAATATTCTGGTTTAGTAAACTTTTTGAGCGTATGTGATGAACGAAATGAGCTCGGTATTTATAGATGAGTGAATGAACATACAACGCCACTTCTTATGGCGTTGTATCTGTACAACGCCAATATTTATAGCGTTGTATGCACAACGCCAATTTTAATGGCGTTGTATGTTACACGGCCAGCTTTTACAGTCATTTTATGTCTACTTTATGTCATTGATAGGTCTACTTTATGTCATTGATAGGTCTACTTTATGTCATTGATAGGTCTACTTTATGTCATTGTTTTCAGTCACTTTATGCCAGCTTTTTCAGTCACTTTATGTCATTGATAGGTCCCCGCAAGAAAATTCTGGAAAACGAGCTCCACTAGTCATTTTGAATAGACCATAACTTTCACTACGGACATCCAAATTACAATTTATTTAGCTTTCTGCAAAGTAGACATGAAGGTCTACACCTTTCGTGTTTTGAAGTTTTCCTGATTCCTTATAGATCAAAAGGTATAGGCCTTCGAATTAACGTCTACAACATTAATGAAACATAATTTTATTTCATAAATAAACCAAAATACACATTAGAAATAAACCAAAATACATATTACATATTATTACAACTCATACATTGTTAGGTAAACTAGAAGAATACCCACCCCGAGCTTGATTAATGTTGCCATACAAAGGACATTTTCTACGGTCGTGTCCAGGTTGCGAACATATACCACATTTTCGCGTATAAACTGTATCACTAACATCCATTTGGTTTCGTATACGCGTTCTCTTCTTCACCTGCATCTTACGCAAAAACGACTTGTTACACACCATTTTAAATGGTGCATGACACCAATAATGCTCAGCGCCCAGTGGTTGCAACTGACTACTATATGTGTTTACGTACTTAGAAACGCTATATTGTTGATCAACATAGTTTCTTGCACCTAAACCAACATGTTGAAAGCACTTGATTGCGTGTGAGCAAGGCATGTGGTAGATGGACCATTTTCCACAAGAGCATAACCTTGCAGCTTCATTCACAGTATGCACATTATTACCCCGATTTTGATGGATAATAGTGCGAACTTCAAACACATTCCTGTCATTATCATACTGCAAAAATGAATGCCACTGTGCTCGTCGTCTGTATTTCTCAAATTTCGCCATTGGCACAAGCATAAATTCAACATCACGTTCCATCAATGACGTTGCAGCCGCAGATCTCTGAACAAACCTCTCTGCCATCTGCTTGAATGACATCCGCAGCATGGCTGTAATAGGCAATCCTCTAGCCGACTTCAATAACCCGTTGAAAGATTCTAACACATTTGTAGTCAGAGTTCCCCATCGTCTACCACCATCCGCATGCAATGTCTATTTTTTAGGGTCATGTCGCATTAACCAACGATAAGCTGCCTCGTCCAGTTGCCTGATAAATTCCATGTGCCTCCGGAATTTATGTTGTTGATGATCTGTTGCTGCCATCCACATCAAATCATGCAAAGCTTTACTGGGAATTGCCTTCTGGAAATTGGCTTTCAAATGCCTAACACAATAACGATGATAGGCATTCGATTCTTGCCATGCAGACAAGTTCTCAACAGAACTTAAGATGCCACCGTGCCGATCAGAGATTAGACATATACTAGAACGTTGTTTCACAACGTGCTCTTTCAAGTGGTTCAAAAAGAGTGTCCACGTCTCTTGGCTTTTATTGGCACAAATAGCAAACGCCAGAGGAAATATCTGTCCATTAGCATCTACTGCCACAACTATTAATAGTTTGATATCGTACTTTCCATAGACATGAGTGCCGTCTATGGATATTATAGGACGACAATGCAAAAAACCATCAATTGTTGGCTTAAACGCCCATAACACATAATTGAATATATATTCAGATATACCTACACTTCGCTCAAGCTTCCACTGAATAACCGTCCCGGGGTTGAAATGCTGCAATGCAGCCATGTATATAGGCAGATCTGCAAATGACTTATCCCAGTTACCATACACTATTTCAAACGCTCGTTTGCGTCCGAGAAATGTCTTTCTTTTAGTTATGGTATGGCCATATTCCTGCTGGACAGATGTAATACGGTCTTTCATTTTATACCTTATGGACTGTTCAACGTGTGGAATAAGAACAAGAGAAATCAAGTCAATATCTAAATTAAAGTGATTCGCGTTGAATGTGTCTATTTTGCATGTGTGGGTGGGAATGTATTTACCCACTTTCCACATACCTGTCTTCTTCTTTGTCGCACGCAGCATCCAATTACATGGCCAAAACCACCTGCGACAAATAACCTTGTATACCATTGGACTTGATTCCGCTACCAGCATCTCATGACAGTCTTTTACGTTGTGCATTTTACAAGCCCTGGTTAGGCGCACTTTATCAGGAAAAAGCATCCCCTTTGCAAGCACCGTTGGTCTATATTCATCCCACATTGCAGTCCGGATTTCATCAAAATTCCGTGTGAGAGCTTCCATATCCGGCATGGTTGGTAAATTGTCAATGTAAGGAATCTCTCTTGAATTAAACGGCACTTCAGACTCATACACTTTTTGACTTGGGGGGTCTTTGTTCAAACCAGGTTCTTCCTCATCATCCTCAGCATCACCATCCTCACAATCAAAGGGTGTCTCATCACCGGATTCATCCGCATTATTGTCGTAGTCACTGTTCTCTTCATCACTTTGTGCATCTGCCAGGTCCCGATGTAATACATCATTTTCGGGTAATTGTGTGAGTTCAACTTGCTCATCTTCACTGCACAATCAAAAGAAATATGATGAAATTCCATGTTTTATATATGATTTTTATAATTCACATAAATCACTTAACTTACAAGTCATAATGTGATGAAATTCCAAGTTGGACATGACTACCGGATGGGCCACTTCTTAAATTCATATCTGGTCGATACCCCCTATTAAATATGCGAGTGTTACTATTAAATCAGTTTAATAAATATATACTTAATTATCACAAATAATAAATAAAATTTACCAGACGTCTTGTGAGTTATGGAAAGCAGGCGATGATAAGTTTAAATCGAAGATAACTCTTTCATCTGGAACTTGTTCGGCAAAAGCTGTTCCATAATAACCGTCCGATGATTAGGGGTTATCTATACTACGCACAAGCTCATTTTTAGGGACGTCTTCCACCTTCACGTACATCTCCAGCATTGTGATTACAAGAAAATCACGACATTCGTCCGGAGTCCTCAAAAAATCACGCAAAGTTTCATCATCGTCGATGTTAAACTCCAAGTAAAAAACAGCGGAGTGACGGAATATGGATATCTTCCGGTAACTTTAAGTATGACGGAACGTTTCCTCACACTTATTTTTTTGCATAACAACGATATCAATGTATCGTACTCCATTGTCAATGGCAATTTAATATGACATTTGGCGGGCAAACTGTAGCTGACAGAGTTATTCTCCATCGTAATCTCACCACCCCAATATAAAGAAGTTCTTATCCTTCACTCTTCAGACATAATGAAGAAATGTTGTAGAATTTAGGAATAATAGAGCAAGAAGAGTAATAGAGCAAGAAGAGTGTTATAAATTTTTTGAATGTATAAGATACGAGCATAACACCTCTTTATATAGAAAACCAAGAGCCGGTGGGTGGTAATACAACGCCAAAATAGTTGGCGTTGTACTGTTCAATAATTGAACAGAGTACAACGCCAGGTAAAGAGGCGTTGTACAGGTACTGACATATACAACGCCACTTAAAGTGGCGTTGTACACTAACGGAGCCGTTACCGTTAGTTAAGTGGCGTTGTATATAGTTATGTCATTTTTTTTTTAAAAACCTAATAATGTTACTAATTTTAAAAAAAAAAACAATACTTTGGTTCCGGATTGGATTGCCTAAGAAGGCAATTTGGCACCTATAATTTCTAATGCACACTTGCTCCTCTTATATTTGGAAAAATTGCTAGTTATGGTATCCTAAACAACTTACTTGATTGAGAAATAAAAATTTCACGTAGTAAAGCAAACTATAAAATGAAGCAAATTAAATTGCATGGTGCATAAACAATCAATTTTGATCGATTTATCGGAAGGAGGTGATGAGTTTGAAGGTCTCGAAGTCGGTTCTGCAATCCAATGTCCCGGCCGTTGTAGCATGTGAACAAAACACGAGCAATCGCCTTCATTACAGAACACAACACGAGCTGATGAGAGCCATGACATCTTATGAAATTCTTTTTGTAGTTACACTATTATCGAAATTCCAAACTTTCAGTAGAATGGAGAAAAAGAAAAAACATCCTATGTCAGTGATACGTGCAACTGAACAGAACAGAACAGAACAAGAAACAGTGCTACAACAGTTACTACAAAGTTTTTTCATCTTGTTTCAACCTCTTTTTTTAATAACTTCTAGAGAAAGAGAACAAGTAGTAGTTTAATAAGTTGTTTGAACAAATTTATGTTAAATAACAAACCTGGACAATAAAATCGCAGCAAATGAAAAAGAAACAGTGCTACAACAGTTACTAGTATAAAGAAAGACCACAATTTGCCAACAAAAAAACCATGGCAAACCAAAAGAAAAATCTATCTAGATTCTCACATTATACATGGAGAGTAATTGCTATGTTTTACTTTCCACACAGCTATTAACAATATCATTTTGACCAATCAAAATGGAACATTTTTTTTTTCATAATGCTAACAAGAGAAGAAGATGCTTAAGCTGAATAAGAGGGAGAACGAAGGAAATAGCATCATAAGAGAAAACAAGTATAGTTAATGAAGGCCTTGACATTTCACTGCTCATACATAACCAACTCAAATCAGGCATCTAGTCCAAAAAATGATATGGTTTCAAAGTTTCTTGCATAAAGATATAATCTGCGGAAGAAGGCAAAGATAAAAAGACTAAAGCACGCAAGATGTCCAACTTCGAACCAGAAAACTCTAGTTCATTCTCTGAGCAGCTTCCTTGGCTAGAACTCTCTCTTTAGCCTTGGTTCTGGCTCGTGATTTGGAGCCCATGACACCACCACCCCATTTCTTTCTGTTCTCCTCGTACTTATCGTTGAAGTTGGCCTGAAAAGTAAAATGAGCATCAGATCAAATCGAAAGTGAATAGAAGTGTAAAGATCACCAGCTAAACCAAGCTAAACACGCTTTAAACTTAAGATTACCTTGATTGCCTCCAAAATTCTACTGAACTCCATCTTATCTTCATTCTTCACAGTTGTCAAGCATAATGCTGAAGCAGTTTTCTTATGGACAATCTGGAAATCAAACACAATCAGTATCTAATCTTTGAAAGAGGGTAAACTTGATTATGCATGTAAACCAGATGTTGCTTACCGATCCTAAACGTGCTTTTCCCTTCACGATACAATATGGAATTTCCATCTTTCTGCACAATGCTGGGAGCCAGACGACCAATTCTATTGGGTCAACATCATGTGCAATCACCACCAACTGAGCTTTATTCTGCAAGGCCATTAATAGAAAAAAGCCATTTTTATGAAAAAAGAACTCCAAAAATGATTAAAGGATTTGTTGGACTAAAACCAACCTGCTCGATAAGGTAGGTGATGTGCTTAAGACCATACTTTACAATAATAGGTTTTTTGGTTTCAGGAGTTTTGCCTTCTGCCTCTGCTTGAGCTCTTTTAACAAGGCGTTCCTTCTTTGCAGCCTTGTCCTCGGGCCTGTACTTAAGAAGCATCTTGAATAGGTTTGTAGCTGCATAATCAAAATAAGGGAAAAGCAAAAGTTCAGTTCAGTTGTTGTGAAACTGTTTGCACAAGTATTTTTTGTTCACCAAAACTTGCACAAAGCATTCCTTTTTCATCAAAGCTTGCACCAAGTATAATAGAACAAAAGTAAGGCCTTATTAAAACAGATATGAAATTCGGTTCCTGAATTTAAGATCGAGGATAATAAACTTCTATACTAGTAACCAAACCAGAAATGAAGTGGAAAGACAAATACTGCAGCTCGCAATGTGGGATGCTAGGGACCACGGCAATACTACATATCGATCAACTTGCCTAAACGTAGAAAGAGTAATAGTGATACTACTTGATGCCAACATCAGTGACTTCAAAAATAGAGAACCAGAATAGCACTTTTTGGGAGAATAAGCGAGTAATTAAATCCCAAATAACAGGAGGGAACTTGAAATAAGCATTTTTTACAGATAAAAACAGATCCTTACTCTATTCAAAAGACAGTGGAAAACGCAAGCAATTGGCTTTTTCAAATTCTCAACATTATCCACCCGACAAAAATTCAGGTTTTCACCAGCTCTCGCTTCAGTACACTGACAAATTGAGGAATGCCTAAGAAGCTAGGAACAGACTCTCCATTCGACGTTGTTTAAGTAGATACTCACTTCATCCCACTGTAATTAAACTATAGTTGAAATAGTCAAAAATTGACACTTCTTAACCATGAAGAAGATGGGGATTCTTCATTAATTGCACTTTTATTATAGGAATTGAGTTATACATACAACATCAAAAACTTCTATCACATTTTCAATGCAAAACACTTTCCACTTGTTGAAAATACGATCAAGCTTCAATACTCCCTCCGTCCTCATTTAGTCTATCCAAAAAGAATGACACATTTCTATATGTAGAAACAATCTAACTTTAAACTTTTTTGTTTACTCTTAACGTCATCTATAGCCACATAAATATCTATAACTTGTTTTAGACTACAAGTTTCCGAGACTTTCTTCTTAAACTCTGTGTCTAGTCAAACACCCCGCACCAATTGGGACGTAGGGAGTAAATAGGTTGAAGAAAATATTTTCAAACTCACCAACCAAACACAAGAAACATTGTTATTTTCCAACAAAAACATCTTAATTTCATGATACTATTCTACTTCATGGTTCAGCTAAGCACTTTGCTAATCAAAAGAGCATTTCCACAATTAAAAAAAACAAATTACCATCACAAATTAGGGTTAAAAAACCAGAAGAAATTAGTGGCTCTACTCACCGAGATTTTTGTCGAGGGTTTTAGAGAACTGATTGAGAGCAGGAGGAACCTTCAACCTCTGCTTAAGGATCCTCCTTTTTCTTTGAATCCTGACCACCTGAGGCCATTTCACGAACCGAGTTAGATCCTTCTTCGGCGGCAATGCACCACCGATTCCGAACTGCTTCGGCCGCTTCTCGAACAATGGGTTCACCACTTTCGCAACTGGCTTCTTCTTTGCTGCTACTGCTACGCCTTTCTTTGGAGCCTACAACCAACAGAAACAAATTATATATTGAAATATTGAAGCAGCAAATCACTGAGAAGAACGTAACAATGGATTTGGGTTTACCATTTTCTTTTCAGACGGCGAGGCGAGCGGCAGAGGATGAGAAGAGATATGTCTTTAGGGAATAATGGAGTTTATAGGGTTTAAGGTCTGGGCTGATTAAGCCTTGAAGCAAGGCATGCTGTTGGGCTGTAGAATATTTTGGGCCCCAAGCCCACATTTATAGGACGAAGCCCTTTGTCTCATTGATAAACGTGATGTTTAAAATGTAGGTGTAGATAACATCTAAGAGGTATTTACGTACGGTAACTATGATTTTAATTAATTGTCAATTGTATTGTTACGATCCTAGTGTTGGGTTTTTAATATATTAATTAAATATATATTAAAGAGTTAAAAGAGGGTGAATGGGAAATGGAGGGTGTCACACCTCCTTTTGGCGCGCCCGCTACCCGGGGTAGAAGCGCAAGGGAGTTTTTCCAATTTAAGTGACAATATTCGAAACAGGATTATTCTATTTATTTCAGAGTCGCCACTTGGAATAAATTATGGTTTCCCAAGTCACCAATTTATTCAAATCCCAAATCGAGGAAATTTCGACTTTCCAAATGAAGTCTGCGAACCAGAAATTCTAAGTAAGGAATTCTGTTGACCCGAGGGAAGGTGTTAGGCACCCCCGGATCCCGTGGTTCTAGCACGGTCGCTTCAATTATTATAAATGGCTAAAAAAAATCTGATTTTAATACATGTTATCCTATATGCTTTTAATGGATTGAAACGCTTTTATTAAATTATACATTCAAAAAAAAAAAACTTTAAACGAGAGGCTAATTCTAAGTAAAGCGAAAAATATTGATTTTTGATGATACATTAATCAATGCGCATGTTTATTGAAGTCATTCCTCGATTTACTTATGTTAAAACATTAGCATAAGAAATAATTCCATTTTTTGGCTAAAATTTAGCACTAAATAATTGGGAATGCGTCTAATTCGAATAAATCTTTTAACAAGGTATGAGCATAAATTTTAATACCTCGCTTATTAATTAGATCGGGAATATCTGTTTGCCCATAACTGGCTAAATAAAATAATTGATTAGCGAAAACCCAAAACAAATAAAGAAAAACCAACTCTTGAATTTCAAAGCTAGTTTTAACTATTCATTATGAATATATGTACTAGGAACTCCAAGGTTTTCACCTAAAACTTCAAACACCATCACTTTGAACAAAATTCAAACTTAATACTAAGGTTGCCAAAATATACATGCTACAAGAAACATGGACTCATTTTAACAGTCCATGATTTAAGTCAAAGTACGCAACAGTCCTATTTATACAAATACATTTTTACAACTAGCAAGTTTATATCAAAGGGTTGGATCCAATTCTGAAAATTACTAATCAATAATCCAAAGTCCCTTTATTTCAATTACTAAACAAATCACAACATACACCCCGAGAAAGAACCATTCGAGTAGTAGAGGGAGAAAATCCACCTATCCTTAATCCCATATCAAAGAGCTGTAAATAGCTGTATGCAAATTTAACAATAACGGCAATAATTAAATAATCACTTCCTATAAAAGTTTAGGCAACTGGATTGCAAGTAAAATTGTCTAAAGCAAACCTCAGAAATCAAAGAAATTCTTGATGTTACATCAGATGCTAATAGAAAGTACAACCTATTAGAAAATGAACAAAAGGATTTCTAATTTGTCACATGATGTGTATCGGAAATCTATAATTGTAGTTTAAAACTAAAAGCAAAGTACAGAGGCGGATTCATATTATAGTAATGCTTCTTCATTTGATTTCAAAATCGTTCAGATACATCGAACGAAACTTCAAGTCATTAGAGAGAATAAAGTACCTGGAAGTAAAATTGAGCAAATGAGGAGTTAGCAGCAAGAAAGTAGGCAGCAACAACCAACCAACTTCAAACTAATAGCAACAGTAGTAGCGAATCCCAGCAAAATATACGAAAGAGCCAGAAACCAGAGGCCACCAACAATCCCAAGAGTGATTTGAAAACAAAACAGGAAATTCAGAAAACCAAAAGAGCAAACAGAACAGTGCTTGAGCAAAGAAATGGAGATTTTAACGAACTGAAGCAACAAAACAGGCTTAATTCAAGCTAAAGAAACTGCTGAAGTATATCTCAAATCTGTCTTAGAATCGGTTTTTTAAATTTCTATTTTAGACTTTGTATCTGACCAGGAAGCTCTGTCCAGGTCTGTCTTTTTATAGCCTTAAAGAACCCAATTAACAGCCTATTTTTAATTGTTTCCAGATCTGAAGAATCCATGTTATTCCCCTTTTTCCACTTCTAAGCTGTCTAAGCATGGTTTTATTGATTTAAAAACTCCTAAGTGCAGAAAGTATGTGGGATGCCTGCTGTCCAGCAGGTTCCACTGAACTAAACATGTGCACTACACCTTTTTTTTTGAATTCTAGATGCTAATTTTCCAAAACCTTATCAGAATTGCAGCTATATCCAATCCAACACTTCCTAAGCTTAAAATCAACAGAATTCAAAGCTTAATTCAGCAGGGAATTACAAATAAATCAAAGAGAATCTTAGTCAAAGCTCAAACCAACAAGGAATTCAAAGCTCAATCTAATTCGCGATTCATTTGGCCGGATGAAATCAAAAGGGGGTATGAAACCAACTAATTAACGACATTCGATTAAACGATTATGATATGTATAATCGATAGCCAAGTAATCGACCAAAACAGTGATTCAAACAATCTCGGCCAAAGACGAAAAATACAACACCAATTATTCGACGACGCTAAATCAAAAATGAATACGCATTCTACAACATTCACATGAACAAACAGAAACAACACTTTGACGAAAAATAAAAAATCTTAAAGAGATGAAGATTCGACAAAATTCAGCAATGAAAAAAAAGAAAATAACAGAAATTAACCTAAAAAAAAATTTAACAAATAAATATTGAAGAACAAGGAAGAAGAAGAGTACCTAAAAAAAGAAATCAGAAATCGAATTAGGCTTGGGCTCAAATCGGACTCGAATTTTGACTCAATTATGTCTTCAATCAAACTTTGTCTCGATTGTGCGTGTTTTGGTGCTACTGGCTTTACGTTTCAGAGCTAGGGTGTCGGGCATGGTCCTGTTGGTCACGAGGGTGGCGTCGTGAAGGTGCTGGCCGGAGAGAATAGCAGTGGTCATTGATGTGGTTCAAAGACGAAGGGGAATCGTCCGGTGAACTGGACGACGATGGAGTTGCTGGTGGCTGATTTGGAACGCTGGAAACGGTGACGGTTCGCGGGGCGGGTGAAAGGCAGTGGTCGTTGGTGCGGCGGCTGCTGGAGAGGGTTTTTGTTTTGGGGGCCTTTGATGAAGGGAGTGACGGGAAGGGGTGTTTGGGTGAATGGGAATGGGAGATAGGGGTTTGGGTAGTAAAAAATAGGTTAATTGATCCGGACCGTTGGATGATGTAGCATCAACGGTCCAGATTAAACCTGAAATGGGGCGGTTCAGGGTGATGGGGCGGGTTGTGTATTTTTTGGGCTGATTTCTTTTGGGTTTGGTATAAATTGTTTGGGCCTAGTATTATTTTCCTTCAATTAGCCCAATCCGATTTTCTTTCATTCTTTTGATTTATTTTCTTAAATCATTGCAAACTAAATTTAACAATCCTAAATCACAAAAAAAAAATTAAACTTATCAAATGTATTAATTAGCCTCCAATAACAATTAAACAAGCATAGTTAAATACCAAAAATATATTAAAATCACACATTTGGACAATAAATGGTAAAAATGCGAAAGATATATATTTTTGTTATTATTTTTTTCCGTAAAACAAACTTAATTACTCTAAATTACAAACATGAATTTTATATGCAAATGCAAACATTTTTGTATTTTATATTAATTTAAATAATAGACATGCACACGCAAAAATGCAAATAATAAGAGAAAAATAACACAAAATCACAAAAATTACGCACAACACAAAACTATTTTATTTTTTTGAATTTTTAGGAGTAATTCTCATGTAGGGTAAAAATCACGTGCTCACAGAGGGCCCTCTTTGCGTGTAAACTCGAAGAGTCTTTGTGCAAAGATAATGAACAAATACGAGCGATTTTTGCCCGTTCGAGCACTCCGTGTAAAGCATTTTAAAAAGATCTTGACCGAGCCTTTGCTTCGGGAGGCTTCCTACATATCCTGGGCTAAACAGGAATCAGGTCAATGTAGTTCGGGAGGTTTTGGTAGCTGGGACTACCGTGGACTGACACTTTGCTGTTACTGTTGCTATCGTTGCTGCTGTTGCTGCTTATCGCTTACTGACCTCCTTATTACACCAAAAAGAAATTAAAGTTGAACTAGCTATGCTATCAAACTATGAGCTACAAGATTCCTATCTATGATTCTCTTGAAAACTTGATCTTGAATCTTAGCTGATTTGCTGTAGACCTCGATCTGAATCTTGATGCTCAATCATCTTCCGATCATCTTCTGAGCAATCCGCGCCTTTGTTTACTCCAACGTTTGAAATCTTTTCTTTTGGTTCTTTTCTTCTTTTCTTCATTCTGGATTAATGCTCCATTTGTAAGTTATCTCGATCCTTGCCTCCCGAGGTCAAACCTATTTAGACAACAAAACAAACGAACGAAAATTTTCTGCCCCAGTTTTGCTAGGAAAATTTCGTGAGTTAGTTGTGACACAGAAAGTGATTAAAAAGTCTCTTTGGTATTGGGTAAGAAAATCATGGTTTTACAAACAAACGTTCCACGGCTTTCTGGCCGGGATTTTGTAGAAGAGTTTCACGGCTTTCTGGCCGGAATTCAAACAATGTCTAAAGGTTTTTGGCCGCTAGACCCTCGGTTTTTGGCCGGGGTTAAAACAAATGGCTCCGCAGTTTTCTGACAGGGGAGATCCTCGGTTTTCTGACCGGGGATAAAAGTTTCACGGCTTTTTGGCCGGAATTCAAACAATGTCTAACGGTTTTTGGCCGCCAGACCCTCGGTTTTTGGCCGGGGTTAAAGTAAATGGCTCCGCAACTTTTGACTGGGAGATCCTCGGTTTTCTGACCGGGGATAAAATTTTCACGGCTTTCTGGTGGAATTCAAACAATGCCTAACGGTTTTTTGGCCGCTAGACCCTCGGTTTTTTGGCCGGGGTAAAAGTAAATGGCTCCGCAGTTTTTTGACTAAGGAGATCCTCGGTTTTTTGACCGGGGATAAAAGTTTCACGGCTTTCTGGCCGGAATTCAAACAATATCTAACGATTTTGGGCCGTCAGATCCTCGGTTTTTTGGCCGGGGTAAAAGTAAATGGCTCCGCAATTTTTGACTGGGGAGATCCTCGGTTTTTCGACCGGGGATAAGAGTTTCACGGCTTTCTGGCCGGAATTCAAACAATGTCTAACGGCTTTTTCGCCGTCAGATCCTCGGTTTTTTTGGCCGGGGTTAAAGTAAATGGCTCCGCAGTTTTTGACTGGGAGATCCTCGGTTTTTTGACCGGGGACAAGAGTTTCACGGCTTTCTGGCCGGAATTCAAACAATATCTAACGGTTTTTTGGCCGTCAGATCCTCGGTTTTTTGGCCGGGGTTAAAGTAAATGGCTCCGCAGTTTTTGACTGGGGAGATCCTCGGTTTTTTGACCGGGGATAAAAGTTTCACGGCTTTCTGGCCGGAATTCAAACAATATCTAACGGTTTTTTGGCCGTCAGATCCTCGGTTTTTTGGCCGGGGTAAAAGTAAATGGCTCCGCAGTTTTCTGACTGGGAGATCCTCGGTTTTCTGACCGGGGATAAAAGTTTCACGGCTTTCTGGCCGGAATTCAAACAATATCTAACGATTTTTTGGCCGTCAGATCCTCGGTTTTTTGGCCGGGGTAAAAGTAAATGGCTCCGCAGTTTTCTGACTGGGAGATCCTCGGTTTTCTGACCGGGGATAAGAGTTTCACGGCTTTCTGGCCGGAATTCAAACAATATCTAACGGTTTTTTGGCCGTCAGATCCTCGGTTTTTTGGCCGGGGTAAAAGTAAATGGCTCCGCAGTTTTTGGCTGGGAGATCCTCGGTTTTCTGACCGGGGATAAGAGTTTCACGGCTTTCTGGCCGGAATTCAAACAATATCTAACGGTTTTTTGGCCGTCAGATCCTCGGTTTTTTGCTCGGGGTTAAAGTAAATGGCTCCGCAGCTTTTGACTGGGAGATCCTCGGTTTTCTGACGGGGGATAAAAGTTTCACGGCTTTCTGGCCAGAATTCAAACAATGCCTAACGGTTTTTTGGCCGCCAGACCCTCGGTTTTTTGGCCGGGGTAAAAGTAAATGGCTCCGTAATTTTCTGACTAGGGAGATCCTCGGTTTTTTAACCGGGGATAAAAGTTTCACGGCTTTCTGGCCGGAATTCAAACAATATCTAACGGTTTTTTGGCCGTCAGATCCTCGGTTTTTTGGCCGGGGTTAAAGTAAATGGCTCCGTAGTTTTCTGACTGGGAGATCCTCGGTTTTCTGACCGGGGATAAGAGTTTCACGGCTTTCTGGCCGGAATTCAAACAATATCTAATGGTTTTTTGGCAGTCAGATCCTCGGTTTTTTTGGCCGGGGTTAAAGTAAATGGCTCCGCAGTTTTTGACTGGGAGATCCTCGGTTTTTTGACCGGGGACAAGAGTTTCACGGCTTTCTGGCCGGAATTCAAACAATATCTAACGGTTTTTTGGCCGTCAGATCCTCGGTTTTTTGGCCGGGGTTAAAGTAAATGGCTCCGTAGTTTTCTGACTGGGAGATCCTCGGTTTTCTGACCGGGGATAAGAGTTTCACGGCTTTCTGGCCGGAATTCAAACAATATCTAATGGTTTTTTGGCAGTCAGATCCTCGGTTTTTTTGGCCGGGGTTAAAGTAAATGGCTCCGCAGTTTTTGACTGGGAGATCCTCGGTTTTTTGACCGGGGACAAGAGTTTCACGGCTTTCTGGCCGGAATTCAAACAATATCTAACGGTTTTTGGCCGTCGGATCCTCGGTTTTTTGTTCGGGGTTAAAGTAAATGGCTCCGCAGACTTTTTGACTCGGGAGATCCTCGGTTTTTGACCGGGGACAAGAGTTTCACGGCTTTCGGCGGAATTCAAACAATATCTAACGGTTTTTGGCCGTCGGATCCTCGGTTTTTTGGCCGGGGTTAAAGTAAATGGCTCCGCAGTTTTCTGACTGGGAGATCCTCGGTTTTTTGACCGGGGATAAAAGTTTCACGGCTTTCTGGCCGGAATTCAAACAATGTCCAACGGTTTTTTGGCCGTCAGACCCTCGGTTTTTTGGCCGGGGTAAAAGTAAATGGTTCCGTACTTTTTGACTCGGGAGATCCTCGGTTTTTGACCGGGGATAAAAGTTTCACGGCTTTCTGGCCGGAAAGACCCTCGGTTTTTCTGACCGGGGTCCAAACAGATATTGGACTGATATGATTTGATTCTCTTTTTTTTGACAGGGATAAAAGTTTCACGGCTTTCTAGCCGGAATTCAAACAATGTCTAACGGTATTTTGGCCGCTAGACCTTCGATTTTTTTGGCCGCTAGACCTTCGATTTTTTTGGCCGGGGTTAAAGTAAATGGCTCCGCAGTTTTTTGACTGGGAGATCCTCGGTTTTCTGACCGGGGATAAAAGTTTCACGGCTTTCTGGTCGGAATTCAAACAATGTCTAACGGTTTTTTGGCCGTCAGACCCTCGGTTTTTTGGCCGGGGTTAAAGTAAATGGCTCCGCGATTTTCTGACTGGGAGATCCTCGGTTTTCTGACCGGGGATAAAAGTTTCACGGCTTTCTGGCCGGAATTCAAACAATATCTAACGGTTTTTGGCCGTCAGATCCTCGGTTTTTTGGTCGGGGTAAAAGTAAATGGCTCCGCAGTTTTTTGACTGGGGAGATCCTCAGTTTTCTGACCGGGGATAAAAGTTTCACGGCTTTCTGGCCGGAAAAGACTCTCGGTTTTTCTGACCGGGGTCCAAACGGATATTGGACTGATATGATTTGATTCTCTTTTTTGGAGTTTTCATTTTCTTTTCTTTTATTCTTCCTTTTGGGCCTTCTTTTAGGCTTACTTTTTAACCATCAACAAATGCATAAGATAAAGCTCTAAAAAGAAACTTCCCTTTTATGTGTTTTCCTTGTTCCAAAGCCATTTAAATGCTTGCGTACTTCACTTCTTTGAGTTGTACCTTCTTCTTGCATAATTAAACAGACCTGCTTTCAACAAAGAACATTTTATCAGTTGAAAAAAAATGGTTGACTTTGTGGCCTTGATTATCTTCATTGCTTGATCGTTTCCCCATTCCCATTGAGAAGTTTGCTACCAATTGTCTTTGGGGTGACTTCCTTTCAAACTGACCGGGTTCACTCCCAGAATTCCACGAGGATTTTCCATGTAGGTTCCATCCTTCGGCCTTATTCTGTCTCTTCTAAGACCTTGGCCTTTGATTTCCATTTCCTTTCTAAACTCCGTTTCTTTGGAAACAATCGATCATTACAATCCAATCGTGGATTGTATCAATACACCACTGAGGCTGTTTTTCTTTTCTTTACCAGGCGTAATTCTGTATAAACGGTCCTGTCGCTTTTCTTTGTAATGATTTCAGAATTCAAAGTTAAAACGAAATGGATTCAAAGAAAAAATGAACAAAGAATGGGAAAAACGTATTGAAGATAGAGGAGTCCCTTTCGGGGAAAAAGAAGGACTTATCTGAGGTATATGCTGACTTTAAAACAACATGACATGCTTCTCGGACCAGATGCTTGATCGTCACAAACTCCCATTTCCTTATGAACCAAAACGGGTCTATGTTTTCGAGCTAAGGAGCCGTGCCAGGACCTCTTGTGGTGAAACAACCTTTTCGGTTGATGGCGCCCTTTTGCGGGTTTTCGCCAATCGACCTCTCTCATTTCTCTTCTTACCATCGCCAGATAGCACTCTTTGCGAGTTTTTACCAACCGGCTCTCTCATTTTGTATTTCTTTACTTCCATCGTCTTATGGTGCCCGAAGGTTTTGACCAATAAGACTCTCTCATTTTATTTCTTTTCATTCCAGAAGCTTCGGACAGCAACAACGATGTTTTCTCAGTTTCTAATCGATCTTGAAGGACTTGTACTTGGTTTGGGTAACAAGAATTGTGGACAAAACTACAACTTTGGAATCATCTTGACGGATCTAAACCGAATCAACAATATCATCTGCCCTAGTTTCATTTTTGGGGAAACTGGGATTTCTGGTTTGGTGTGACTGAACCTCAGGGAGAGGCTGCCTACGTATCCTTTCGGAATCAAGTCAGAACGTAGTTCAGGATCTTTGTTTTGTTTTTGTTTTGTTTGGTTTTTTTTTTGATTTGGATTCCAAAGAGGGTAGCCAAAGAAAGGTAACCGGCTCAAAGGGTTTACAAAAGGGTTGGTAGTGTTTGGGTAGCGGGAATAAAAGCCTTCAATCATTTCGACTCGTGAGGACATCATTGAAGCAAATTCAAACATAATACCTTTTCACAGCATCTGCATTCACAGCTGTTTCAGGATCTTTTCCTTCCATGTCTCCCAAGTATAACGCTCCTCTCGGCAGTATCTTCCTGATGATGTATGGTCCTTTCCAATTAGGAGCGAATTTTCCTTTCGCTTCCTGGTGATGTGGAAGAATGCGTCTTAAAACCAACTGGCCTACTTCAAAATTTCTCGGTCGTACTTTTTTGTTGTAAGCACGAGCCATTCTTTGTTGGTACAATTACTTGGGTATTCCCTGAGTACAACACAACCTTTTTTTGTATGCGAACCAATTTCCTTCAGTTATTCCAATTCATTATTTCATTTCCTCAAAAATAAACTTTTGTGCATTTCAACTCTCGATTCATTATTCTGAAGTCTGACAGCGTTTTAGGATCTAGGCATGAAGTCCGCAAGCATGTCATGTTATTTAAAGCTGCATGATTTGAACTAAAGAGAAAATAAAACTAAAACAAATCTGAAAGAATAAAAAATAACAAAAGAAAAGGAAACGGACGATGAAATATTAATTTCATTTCTTGAAATCGAAAAGATAAACAAGGTTCACATTCGGAAATTTAAAGACAAAAACTAAAAGAAACAATCAATTTACACCCTGAAATACTCTGGATGCAGAAAAATATGGCAGGACAAGTTTACTGGGTTTCCGCCTGATCGGGGATGGCCTAGCCTTTCAGTTTGGGAGTTTAGTGCCTGATCCCATCTCAACGGTGATAGTCCCTTTCCTTGGCTCGACCATGTGGGTATCGCAGAGCTTTGCCTCATGTTTTCCTTTACTCTCTTCAATCATGGAATCCTCATTATCTTTCTCTTCACGGTCCTTAAGCCTTTGAGGTACGCGCCCAACAAACACTGGCTCATTCAGCTGTGGTGTCTTAATCGCCTCCCATGTCACATAGGCTTGCTTAGGTGCACCAATTTCCCTTTCTGGTTCTGACTCAGTGATTTTACTCTTCTTTTTCCCTTTCTCTTGCTTCGGAGCCGCCTTGGGCTTCCTTTCCATGTCAGCAATAGCAATTATGGCCTTAAGCACTGGATCAAATTCTTCGTCTTCACAGATCATCCCAACTATCGGCCCGTTATTGTGAGCAGGTAGCGGATTATTGGTTACATTTGGGACATCCTCATCCTTTAACACAATCTTCCCTTGCTTTATTAAATTCTCCACCGCTTGTTTCAAAGTCCAACATTCATTAGTATGGTGGCCCTCTGCCTCTGAATGATATGCACACCTGACACCAACTTTGTAGGAAGGCGATGCTGGGTTTTGTCTATTCTGAGGAACCGGCTGCAGCAGACCCATTTGGACAAGTTTCGGGAATAGATTAGAGTAAGATTCACCAATTGGGGTAAAGTTTGATTTTTTTGGTTGTTCCCAAGGACGGAAGTTATTCTGCGGAGGTCGAGGATTATAGTAGTTCTGGTGGGGAGGCTGATTTCTTGGAAATAGAGCTTGGTTTCTACTGACATGCTGTTGCGGTTGCGCAAAAGGTTGAGCATTCATGACCGCGTATGGTTGAGGGATATAGGACATTTCCTGAGCAGAGTAATAATGCTGGGGGGTTCTTTCTGAAAAGAAAGGTCTAGGAGTGTGGTGTCTTCTATCACCCGAAGTTGCCATGGATGTTTCCTCTTTCATCCTACCTTTTGTTATTCCTCCAGACCCTCCTTGGATTGCTTGGGAGGTCGCTCGAATGGCTGCCTGACTCAAAATCCTTCCCGTCTTTAAACTATTTTCTACCATTTCCCCAATCTTGATCGCCTCCGCAAAAGGCTTTCCCATTGCCGACAGCATGTTCTGGAAATAGTCTGGTTCCTGAGCCTGAAGGAAAGTAGTGACTATTTCTATTTCGTCCATAGGGGGTTTCACCCTGGATGCTTGCTCTCACCATTTAATAGCATATTCTCTGAAGCTTTCGGAGGGTTTCTTCTTTAAGTTCGATAAAGAATTCCTGTCTGGCGCAATGTCAATGTTGTACTGGAACTGTTTCACAAAATCTCTGGCCAAATCATCCCAGATGTGCCATCGAGATATGTCTTGATCCATATACCATTCTGATGCTATTCCGACCAAACTTTCCCCGAAGTATGCCATCAACAATTCTTCCCTGCCGCCGGCACCTCGCAATTGATTGCAGTATTTCTTCAGATGAGCAATGGGGTCGCCATGCCCGTCATACTTTTCGAACTTCGGCGTCTTGAAACCTGATGGCAAATGGACGTGCGGGAACATGCATAGATCGGCGTAAGATACACTTTTCTGTCCACTTAGACCTTGCATGTTCTTCAGGCTTTGTTCCAAACTCCTCATTCTTTTTGCCATCTCATCCTACTCGGGAGCCTTTGGATTTTGGCTTGGTAGAAACTCATACCGAGGTGGCTGAGGATATATATTGGCTGCAACCTGGGTATGGTCCCGTGTAAGCGGTGGCGCTGGGAATGTAAAGGATGCGGAGTCGAAGAAAGGAGTATGTGCGGTGGGATGCGTTGTGACTGGAACTGGCAACTCAACCGTCGTTCTTGCGGATGTATCTAATGGTGTCACCCGAGGATAGGAGGTGGAGGGTGATTCAGAGAGGGTTGTGGCATTAGAATACCCAAACAGAGTAGGTGGGTAGTTGATGGGGGTATTGGAAATCCCACTCGATCTGAGAAGAATTTCAGGGAACCCAGGGATCAGACTTGGGGGCTCTTTCCCGTTGTTCCAATCGTCCAACATCTCGAGCATGCGGCAGCGCAAAATTCTATTCTCCTCCAAAGCTGCTGACTCAGTAGCCGGGATGGTTGTCAAAGAGCTTTCCTCCGAAACGGGAATGGTTGCTAAGGGCATTTCTGAAGACATGTTGGCACCTCTTTTTGATCTAGTGAAATAGGGATGAGTACTTTTAGGCTGCCGAACTTTTCCTTTGGACCTTGTGAAGTACGAATGTGGTGCCAGATTACCACAAAATCAACCACTCTTTACTGAAACCTGGAGTTTGGCAAACAAACGGTTAGTCTGAAATAACATAACAGATAAGTAACCTCACGTTGGGATCGTGTTGCTACTTGTAATCGATTGTAATGCGTTATTCCGGCTTATACTTCCCTTTGCTTTCATCCTCTTCCCCTCTTTATCAATTTTCTTTTACACTTTTTTTTTCGTTTTTCTTTTTTTTTTTTTTTGGTGATGGTCGAATCTTATGTGGATTGCCTACGTATCATGTCCCCGCATGAATCAGACCGGGCGTAGTTCGGAAAATCGGGAATTGAGTAAATCAACTAATTCTTGAAAGAAATGCTTTAAGAGAAAAAAAAAGGAAAATATATTCATATTTTTGCTTTTTTATTTTTTATTTTTTATTTTTTTTGCTTTTTGTTTTGCTTTTTGATAGAAATACTTCAAAAAAATAAAAATTTATTTTCTTTGGAGTAGAATCCATTTTTTAAAGAATGAAACCATTTTTTTTTAATTGGGGTCGGAACCGATGAGGTTTTCCTACGTATCTCACATCCGGTGAGAATCAGACCCGCGTAGTTCGGAAACGAGAGGACAATAATAGTAAAACATTTTTTACAGGAATTTTCAATTTTCACAATAAAACAAACTTGATTACAAAGTTTTAAAAACTAGCCATACTAACAGATTTTGATGAAAAGAAATACTTACAGACTTGAAAATCAAACACCATATGATCTAATCAAAAGAAATATAAATTAAAAAAAAAACTAGCAGATTACTTCCCTGTTTGCCAATTTCAACCAAATGGCTATTTCTGCAAACGTGGCCCCTTCTCAACTCCATATGAATTTTGAGGCAGGGAAGGATTTCTTTACAAACTTGTCCATTCTTTTAACGAAGACAACCTTTCGACAACTGAAAGATGCTATAAGGCTATCTCGGCAAGAACGATTTAAAATATCGCCGAAACTAGCTTGGCTTATTTTGACCAAAAATTCAAGCATTTACTTGCCACTGATTCTTTTTTTTTTCAAATTAAAATAAAAGACATGGTTTTGCAGACACGACCTTTTAGCACCTCGGGGACGAGGATTTTAAGGTTGTGTTTAGCTAATTGACCAAAAATCCTAAAAATGATCAAAAGTGGCCGTTTATGCAAAGTCAACCTTTCGGCGTCCCTCTCGGGAACATTCGACTATTTTTGGCAAAAGCGGCATCACCTGACTTATTTATGACAAAAATTATATATTTCGGCGTCCCTCTCGGGAACATTCGACTATTTTTGGTAAAAGCGGCATCACCTGACTTATTTATGACAAAAATTAAAATTTAGATATTTTTTCTTCTATTTTTTTTTCAATTTTTCAAATTAAAAGAAAAAAAAATCCGGTATTGCAAATACGGCCTTTCAGCGCCTCGGGGGCGAAGATTATAAGGCTGTGAGGGTCAATCGACCAAAAAATCTACAAAATGACCCAAAATTGGCTGTTTATGCAAAGTCAACCTTCCGGCGTCCCTTTCGGGTACATTCGATTGTTTTTGAAAACGGCATCACTCAACATATTTACAACGAAAAAATCAATTTCGATATTTTTGGTTATTTTTGGAAAAGGGGAGGTTGGACCCGATGAAGGTTGCCTACGTATCTCACACCATGTGAGAATCAAACCAGCGTAGTTCGGTAATAAAAGAACCAAATTATTTTAACAAACTATTTTTTTAACAGCAATTTTTTCAAAACAAATTATTTTCAAAGACACTTACTTTTCATAAAAAAAAACTATTGAATTTTTTTTGTCTTGCATTTTTCAATATTTAAAAGAATCTAATTTTTGTAAAATTAAGAAACTAACTATTTAGAAATCAACAAAATTAATCGGAGATTTTTTTTCAAATTTTTCGTTTTTTTTTTCAAAAAGAAAAATTTTTCTAAGAAAAACACACTATTTTCATCAAATTAATTAATTCTATACCCCGACAATTTTCACTTCTTATTCTCCCCACTTCTAATAACAAACCGGTCGGCATGTAAGATCGAAATAAATGCACAGACAAAAGATGCAATCAAGTTGGTCTTTGTTTCAGGTACACCTGTCCTAGACAGGGCCAACCCCTGTGTTGAGCCTCCAAAATCAAATATGCACATGATGCAAATAAACGTTCCTATCGGGGATCCGGCATAAGGTTTTGTTATTCTAAGTCATCATCCTGTTGGGGAAAGTGTCTAGACTGGCTTTAACTCGAGCGGACAACTCGAGCCGAAGAGTGTCAGTGCACCGGTAGCATGGCTTTCCGGCTTAATTGACAAAACTCTCCGCCTAAACATGTGTGACTACAAAATCCTTCACCGGGTGCCAAACACCACGACTATCTTGAGAAAAACGGGCTATGTTCAGTAAATGCCCGGTATTATATTTCAAAAGACTCAGAAGAGAAAAAAAAATGGGTATCGGCACAATTTATATACAATTCAAAAAATATCAAAGCGGTAAAGCAACATTTAGTATATTAGATATAAACATGTAATAAAATCAGATAATAAATAAGCCAAGTAAAATAATTATTCAAAGCTCGAATTCTTAAACCCTGAACCAGTGGTTCTGGGTTTGTTTCCCCAGCAGAGTCGCCAGAGCTGTCACACCTCCTTTTGGCGTGCCCCCTACCCCGGAGGGTAGATGCGCGAGGGAGTTTTTCCAATTTAAGTGACAATATTCGAAACGGGATTATTCTATTTATTTCAGAGTCGCCACTTGGAATAAATTATGGTGTCCCAAGTCACCGATTTATTCAAATCCCAAATCGAGGAAATTTCGACTTTCCAAATGAAGTCTGCGAACCAGAAATTCTAAGTAAGGAATTCTGTTGACCCGAGGGAAGGTGTTAGGCAACCCCGGATCCCGTGGTTCTAGCACGGTCGGTTCAATTATTATAAATGGCTAAAAAAAATCTGATTTTAATACATGTTATCCTATATGCTTTAATGGATTGAAAAGCTTTTATTATATTATACATTCAAAAAAAAAAAAAATCTTTAAACGAGAGGCTAATTCTAAGTAAAGCGAAAAATATTGATTTTTGATGATACATTAATCAATGCGCATGTTTATTGAAGTCATTCCTCGATTTACTTATGTTAAAACATTAACATAAGAAATAATTCCATTTTTTGGCTAAAATTTAGCACTAAATAATAGGGAATGCGTCTAATTCGAATAAATCTTTTAACAAGGTATGAGCATAAATTTTAATACCTCCTTTATTAATTAGATCGGGAATATCTGTTTGCCCATAATTGGCTAAATAAAATAATTGATTAGCGAAAACCCAAAACAAATAAAGAAAAACCAACTGTTGAATTTCAAAGCTAGTTTTAACTATTCATTATGAATATATGTACTAGGAACTCCAAGGTTTTCAGCTAAAACTTCAAACATCATCACTTTGAACAAAATTCAAACTTAATACTAAGGTTGCCAAAATATACACGCTACAAGAAACATGGACTCATTTTAACAGTCCATGATTTAAGTCAAAGTACGCAATAGTCCTATTTATACAAATACATTTTTACAACTAGCAAGTTTATATCAAAGGGTTGGATCCAATTCTGAAAATTACTAATCAATAATCCAAAGTCCCTTTATTTCAATTACTAAACAAATCACAACATACACCCCGAGAAAGAACCATTCGAGTAGTAGAGGGAGAAAATCCACCTATCCTTAATCCCATATCAAAGAGCTGTAAATAGCTGTATGCAAATTTAACAATAACGGCAATAATTAAACAATCACTTCCTATAAAAGTTTAGGCAACTGGATTGCAAGTAAAATTGTCTAAAGCAAACCTCAGAAATCAAACAAATTCTTGATGTTACATCAGATGCTAATAGAAAGTACAACCTATTAGAAAATGAACAAAAGGATTTCTAATTTGTCACATGATGTGTATCGGAAATCTATAATTGTAGTTTAAAACTAAAAGCAAAGTATAAAGGCAGATTCATATTATAGTAATGCTTCTTCATTTAATTTCAAAATCGTTCAGATACATCGAACGAAACTTCAAGTCATTAGAGAGAATAAAGTACCTGGAAGTAAAATTGAGCAAAGGAGGAGTTAGCAGCAAGAAAGTAGGCAGCAACAACCAACCAAATTCAAACTAATAGCAACAGTAGTAGCGAATCCCAGCAAAATATACGAAAGAGCCAGAAACCAGAGGCCACCAACAATCCCAAGAGTGATTTGAAAACAAAACAGGGAATTCAGAAAACCAAAAGAGCAAACAGAACAGTGCTTGAGCAAAGAAATGGAGATTTTAACGAACTGAAGCAACAAAACAGGCTTAATTCAAGCTAAAGAAACTGCTGAAGTATATCTCAAATCTGTCTTAGAATCGGTTTTTTAAATTTCTATTTCAGACTCTGTATCTGACCAGGAAGCTCTGTCCAGGTCTGTCTTTTTATAGCCTTAAAGAACCCAACTAACAGCCTATTTTTAATTGTTTCCGGATCTGAAGAATCCATGTTATTCCCCTTTTCCACTTTTAAGCTGTCTAAGCATGGTTTTATTGATTTAAAAACTCCTAAGTGCAGAAAGTATGTGGGATTCCTGCTGTCCAGCAGGTTCCACTAAACTAAACATGTGCACTACACCTTTTTTTTTTTGAATTCTAGATGCTAATTTTCCAAAACCTTATCAGAATTGCAGCTATATCCAATCCAACACTTCCTAAGCTTAAAATAAACACAATTCAAAGCTTAATTCAGTAGGGAATTACAAATAAATCAAAGAGAATCTTAGTCAAAGCTCAAACCAACAAGGAATTCAAAGCTCAATCTAATTCATGATTCATTTGGCCGGACGAAATCAAAAGGGGGTATGAAACCAACTAATTAACGACATTCGATTAAACGATTATGATATGTATAATCGATAGCCAAGTAATCGACCAAAACAGTGATTCAAACAATCTCGGCCAAAGACGAAAAATACATCATGTCACGACCCGGATTTTCCCCCAACATCAGGATCGTGATGGCACCTACTCGTGGTAGCTAGGCAAGCCACTGTATTCATACTATCCTGTTTTTAACACAATTTTAATTAAATAAATGCGGAATGCTTTATCAAAATGGAAATAACAATTCACAAGGTGAAAATCATACTAAAATCCTCTACCCAAGACGTGGAGTCACCAACTCACGAACTACTATGGAATACTACACATAAAAGTCCGAAGGAAATATAACATAATTCTGTTTGTCTCGGAACAAAGAGACTACAGCTAATAACATAAATAAAGAGAGAGACGCCGGGCCTGCGGACGTCTGCAAGCTACCTCGGTCTCAAATATGATCAACTCCCACGCAATCTATTTACTGCTGCTGCTGCTCCTGATCGTAACCTGGACCTGTGCAAAAACGCACAGAAGTGTAGCATCAGCACAACCGACCCCATGTGCTGGTAAGTGCCTGGCCTATCCCGGCGAAGTAGTGACAAGCCTAGGACCATACACTCACATAAACCTGTGCAATTCAATATATATATGTGTACCACAAAATAACAAGAAATAATCAAGTATTAACACAATAAGAAATATCTTAAAGAATTCAACAATTAACCACAGTTAATAATTTCACAAGGAAAAACAAAGTATAATGTAAACACAAGTAATATCACTTCAAGAAATAGCAAGCAGTTGCACGGCATCACCCTTCGTGCTTTTACTCTCATCCTCACCTAATAAACAAATCAAGTACACGGCATCACCCTTCGTGCTTTTACTCTCATCCTCACATCCATAGTACGGCATGATCCTTCGTACATGGTTCAATAACAGGACACGTCATGATCCTTCGTGCATAATCAATAAATAAACATGGCACGGCATTAACCTTCGTGCATAAATAAATAAACATGGCACGGCATCACCCTTCGTGCATTATCACTCTTCCTCACCCAAATAACAATCACGGTTAAGGGCAGAGAAAGAAACAACAATTCATAAATCGTCCCATCAAGGGCAATCAATAATTATCTTCACAACAAGTCCCAACAAGGGAGAACAATAACGATTCACCTGTAATATATCTCAAAATATCATTTTCCAACGACTCACGGTCATACTAGACGCCAGTGTATGGATGCTCGTCACCACAGCCCATACACCGCACTCGATCACATAACACATAACACATAATCCTATTCCCTCAAGCTAGGATAGAACAAACACTTACCTCGAATGCTTATGAACAATTCAATCCGTGGAAATGTCTTTTTCTTTCAACTTGGCTCCAATCCAACCGTATCTATACACAATTGATTTAATATCATCAATTCTACTCAACAAACTAATTCTTAAGACCAAATACAACTTTTACAACATTCTGCTCGAAATAGTGAATTTCAACTCCAGGCCCACATGGTCGGAATTCGGGGTTAGGACCAAAATCCGGTTACCCATCCCCCCACGAGTTCATATATATAATTTGTTTCAAAATCGGACCTCAATTCGAGGTCCAATTCCCTAATTTATGAAAAAACCTATTTTCTAACAAAAACAAGAATTTTACCATGAAAATCTTTGATTTCTTATGAAAAACATGTTTAATGATGTTAGGAATTGAAAGAATTAAGTAAAAAGTGACTTACAATCGTTTTGATGAAGAAGAAATCCTTGAAGAATCGCAAATGGGTGTTTTGGTTTTGTAAAATGTGAAGAAATGACCGAAATTCGTGTTTTTCAGGTCTCTGTGTTCGCATTTGCGAACATGGGTTCGCAATTGCGAACCCCGACCAATTTCTGGAGTTTGAAAAATAAGCCAAGGCCGGGAAGTTCGCATTTGCGAACATAAGTTCGCATTTGCGACACTGGCAGTCTTCGCATTTGCGAACCAATGTTCGCATTTGCGAACACATGCTGTATAAGGCAGTGTTCGCATTTGCGAACAATGGTTCGCATTTGCGAACCAAGGAAGTATGGGAAATGTTCGCATTTGCGAACTATTGTTCGCATTTGCGAACATAGGCAGCACTGGGGACCTTCGCAAATGCGAACAGTTGTTCGCATTTGCGAACAAGGCTGGCTTCGCATTTGCGATCAAGGTTCGCATTTGCGAGCCTTGCCTTACAGTGTCCCCTTCGCAATTGCGAGAAATTCTTCGCAATTGCGAAGCCAACAGCTGGGTGAAAAAACCGGCAGTTCAAAATTCAGAATTCCATCCAACGGCCTATCAAATCTTTACCCGAGCCCCCCGGGCTCCAAACCCAACATGTACACAACCTCAAAAACACATTATGGACTTGTTCGTGCGATCATATCGCCAATATCACTTCGTTTTAATCAAATCAAGCCTCAAACTCATGATTTTCATACTTTTGATTTTCAAAACTTCTTAACTTGGAACTCAAGGTCCAAAACATCTCAAACGACATCCAAATGTCACCAAACTTTACGGAAATCACATATATAATATTTAAGACTTGTACCGGGCGTCGGAACCAAAATACGAGCCCGATACCAAGGTCAATTAATTTATTTCCTTTAATAATTACATCAAAAACAATTTCACATAAAAATTCATAACTTGGGCTCTAGGCCTCAGAATTCGACTCCGGACACATGTCCAAGTCCCATATTTTCCTACGGACCTCTCGGGACCATCCAATCTCGGGTCCGGATCCGTTTACCAAAAATGTTGACCAAAGTCAACCATATCAATATTAATATCATTTTTATCCAAATTTCTCATAGATTTCATATTTTCTATCAAAAGATCTTTCCGGCTACATGCTCGGATCATGCACGTAAATCGAGGCAACATAGAATGAGGATTTCAAGGCCTCGAAGCTCGAAATGATTAATTAAATAAGTGATGACCCTTTGGGTCGTCACAATCTCCACCTCTAAAACAACCGTTCGTCCTCGAACGGACAAAAGAAGAAGTACCCGAGTCAGGAAACAAGTGTGGGTAGCGGCTCCGCATATCAGACTCGGACTCCCAGGTCGATGCCTCAGGAGGCTGACCTCTCCACTGAACGCGCACAGAAGGATAACTCTTCGACCTCAACTGTCGAACCCGCCGGTCTAGAATAGCCACCGGCTCCTCCTCGTAAGATAGATCATTGTCCAATTGGACAGTACTGAAGTCTAACACATGTGTGGGATCGCCGTGGTATCTCCGAAGCATAGATACGTGAAAAACCTGGATGCACGGCTGATAAGCTAGGCGGCAAAGCTAATCTGTAAGCCACCCCTCCCACTCTGTCTAGAATCTCAAATGGGCCAATATACCTAGGGCTGAGCTTGCCCTTCTTCCCAAACCTCATCACGCCCTTCATAGGCGACACCGGAGCAATACTCGTTCACCAACCATGAAATCTACATCTCGAACCTTACAATCCGCATAAGTCTTTTGCCTGGACTGAGCTGAACGCAATCTCTCCTGAATAATCTTGACCTTATCCAAGGCCTCCTGAACTAAGTCTGTACCCAACAACCGAGCCTCTCCCGGTTCAAACCATCCAACCGGTGATCGACATCGCCTACCATACAACGCCTCATACGGAGCCATCTGGATGCTAGATTGGTAACTGTTATTGTAGGCGAACTCTGCTAATGGTAGAAACTGGTCCCACGAGCCTCCGAAATCAATAACACAGGCTCGAAGCATGTCCTCAAGAATCTGAATAGTCCTCTCGGACTGGCCATCCGTCTGAGGATGAAATGTTGTACTCAACTGAACCTGAGTGCCTAACTCCCGCTGGACCGCTCTCCAGAACCGCGAGGTAAACTGCGTACCCCGATCAGAGATAATAGATACCGGCACCCCATGGAGACGAACAATCTCCCTAATGTAAACCTCCGCTAACCTCTCCGACGAGTAGGAGACAGATACTGGAATAAAGTGTGATGACTTGGTCAGCCTATCAACAATGACCCAAATAGCATCAAATTTCCTCCGAGTCAAAGGAAGTCCAGTAACGAAGTCCATAGTGATCCGCTCCCATTTCCACTCGGGAATTTCAATCCTCCGGAATACACCACCAGGTCTCTGGTGCTCATATTTCACCTGCTGACAATTTAGACACCGAGCGACATACGCAACGATATCTTTCTTCATTCTGCGCCACCAATAGTGTTGCCGCAAGTCCTGGTACATCTTTGCGGCGCCCGGGTGAATAGAATACCGCGAACTGTGGGCCTCCGCTAAGATCAACTCTCGAATCCCTTCGACATTGGGCACACAAACTCGACCCTGCAATCTCAATACCCCATCATCATCTAGATTTACCTGTGTGGCACCTCCCCGCTGTACTGTATCTCTCAACTCACGCAAATGAGGATCATCAAATTGCCTCTCACGGATACGCTCTAATAAAGAAGAACGAGCAACCGTGCAGGCTAACACCCTGCTAGGCTCAGAAATGTCTAATCTCACGAACCGGTTGGCTAAGGCCTGGACATCTAGAGCTAATGGTCTCTGACTGACCGGAATGTATGCAAGACTACCCATGCTGGTAGACTTTCTACTCAATACATCGGCCACCACATTGGCCTTACCTGGGTGATATAGGATAGTAACATCATAGTCCTTCAGCAACTCTATCCATCTCCACTATCGTAAATTCAACTCCTTTTGCTTTATCAAGTACTGTAGGCTTTTTTGATCAATGTACACCTCACATGTCACACCATATAGATAATGCCTCCGGATCTTTAAGGCATGAACCACCGCTGCCAACTCAAGATCATGAACTAGATAATTATTCTCATGTATTTTCAACTGCCTCGAAGCATACGCAATAACCTTACCATCGTGCATCAATACCACTCCAAGCCCTGTACGGGACGCGTCACAATAAACTGTATAAGGCCCTGCACCTATAGGTAGTATCAACACTGGTGCGGTGGTCAAGGCTGTCTTGAGCTTCTGAAAGCTCGCCTCACACTCCTCCGACCACCGAAACTGAACACCCTTCTGGGTCAACCTGGTCATCGGGGCTGCAATAGAAGAAAACCCCTCTACAAAACGACGGTAGTAACCTGCTAATCCCAAGAAACTCCGGATCTCGATCACTGAAGCTGGTCGAGGCCAATTCTGGACTGCCTCAATCTTCTTTGGGTCTACCTGAATACCTTTCACTGATACAATGTGACCCAGAAATGCTACCGAACTCAAGCCAGAACTCACATTTAGCAAAATTTGGCATATAGCTGGTTTTCTTTCAGAGTCTGAAGAACCACTCTGAGGTGCTGCTCGTGCTCTTCCTAGCTGCGGGAGTACACCAGGATGTCACCTATGAAGACTATCATGAACAGATCTAAGTAAGGCCTGAATACCCGATTCATCAACTCCATGAATGCTGCTGGGGCATTGGACAACCCGAAGGACATGACCAAGAACTCATAATGCCCATATCTAGAGCGAAAGGTCGTCTTAGGAATGTCAGCCGCCCTGATCTTCAGCTGATGGTAGCCTGACCTCAAGTCTATCTTAGAGAATACCCTTGCTCCCTGGAGTTGGTCAAACAAATCATCAATCCTCGGCAGTGATATTTATTTTTGATAGTCACCTTGTTTAACTGCCGATAATCAATACACATCCGCATCGAGCCATCCTTCTTCTTTACAAATAATACAGGTGCTCCCCAGGGGGAAACACTGGGCCTGATAAAACCCTTCTCAAGAAGGTCCTGCAACTGATCTTTCAACTCTTTTAGTCCGGCGGGGCCATACGATAGGGTGGAATAGAGATGGGCTGAGTACCCGGTGCCAGATCAATACAGAAATCAATATCCCTGTCGGGTGGCATGCCCGGCAGGTCTGAAGGAAAAACCTCCGAAAACTCCCGTGCAATAGGGACCGACTCAATGGAAGGAACTTCTGCGCTGGAATCACGAACATAAGCCAAATAAGCTAGAAACCCCTTCTCGACCATACGTCGAGCCTTAACATAGGAAATAACAGTGCGAACGGAGTGGCTTGAGGTACCCTTCCACTCTAATCGGGGTGATTCTGGCAAGGCTAAGGTGACAGTCTTAGCATGGCAATCAAGAATAGCATGATATGGGGACAACCAGTCCATCCCCAATATGACATCAAAATCTACCATATCCAAAAGCAACAGATCAACACGGGTCTCAAGACCCCCAAATATAACTACGCACGAACGATGCACCCGATCGACTACAATAGAGTCACCCACTGGTGTAGCCACATAAACTGGAATATCCAGAGCATAGCTGGGCACGGCCAAATACGGTGCGAAGTAGGAAGACACATAGGAATATGTAGATCCGGGGTCAAATAATACTGAAGCACCTCTGCCACACACAAGAATAGTACCTGTAATCACGGCATCTGATGCCTCTGCCTCCGGCCTGGCTGGTAAAGCATAGAATCGGGGATCTGCACCTCCCCTCTGAGCTGCGTCTCTAGGACGACCATCAACTGGCTGACCTCTACCTCTGGCCGGACGGTCTCCACCTCTACGGTCTCGACCTCCACCTCTATAATCTCTACCCCCGCCTCTGGCTGGCTGGGCAGGCTGAGGGTCAGCTGGGGCCTGAATCATAGGACGAAGACCTCGCTGCTAAGAGTTGCCCGCTGCTAGAGGGCAATACCTGATAAAATTACCTGGGTCACCACAACCGTAGCAACTCTTAGACTGATAGGGCTGCTGGCCCTGACGACCCGAATGGCCTCCATGAACACTCGAAGAGGCCGAGCATTAATAGGAAGGCTGGTTTGAATGATGCCCACGAGAACTGCGATCACCCGGTCCACCCCGTGAAGCCTCGAAGGGCGGAATGAAAAGGCCCGGAGGACCGGCCTCTATCAAAGGATTCTCCGCTACCGGAGGAAGAACCACCAAACTTGCCTGAATGACGAGGCCTCTTATCTGAAGAATAACCGCCTCCCCTAGCAAGAGCCATCTCAACTCTGCGTGCTGCATTGGCTGCCTCCTGAAATGATATGTCACTCCCCACGCCCATAGCCATCTGGAGTCTAATCGGCTGATTGAGCCCATCTATAAATCTGCGGACCCTCTCTCGCTCCGTGGGAAGTATCACCACTGCATGACGAGCCAAGTCGATAAATCTCGTCTCATACTGTGTAACTGTCATAGTACCCTGATGGAGGTGCTCAAACTGCCTCCGAAGTAAATCCCGCTGAGTAGCAGGGAGAAACTTCTCCATAAATAGTTCCGCAAACTGGTCCCATGATAAAGCTGGGGACCCTGCTGGTCGAGTCGGGCAATAATCTCTCCACCAAGTCTTGGCGGATCCTGCAAGTCTGAAGGTACAGAAGTCAACCCCGTTTGTCTCCACGATCCCCATAGTCTTGAGAATCTCATGGAAACTGAATAAAAAGTCCTGAGGATCCTCTGATGCGGCTCCACTGAATGTAATGGTAAATAGCTTGGAGAACCGATCAAGCCTCCATAACGAATCAGAAGTCATGGCCGCTCCATCGCCGGCATGAGCTGTGGTACCTGACTGAGTGGCCACAGCTGGCTGAATTACTGGTGCCTGAGGCTGAGGAGCTACTGGCTCCGGAGTATGAGCAATAGGAGTCTGGGCCCCTCCTCCAGCCTAAGAAGTGGCTGGGGCAACTGATAATAAACCCGCTCTGGCAATGCTGTCCATGAATCTCGCTATTCCGACCAAAGCATCCCGGAGATCCGGGGTAAATAAAGCCTCTCCTGGGACCTAAGCTGGGCCCACTGGAGCTGCTGGAACCGGAACCTCCTCGTCAATCTCAATATGAGGCTCCACCTCTGGAGTAGCTGCCTGGGGCTGAGCTCTACCCCTACCACGGCCTCTGATACGGCCTCGACCCCTGCCCCTCACGGGAGCTGCCCGGGGCTCGGGCTGCTGGTCAGCGGACGAAGAAGCGCGTGTCCTCACCATCTGCGAAAGGACAGAATAGAAATTCAATCAGTAATTGAGGAACAAGTCGCACGACAAGAAAGAACAAATGAGAGACTCTTTCCTAACTCAATAGACTCGGGAGGACAAGTACAGACGTCTCCGTACCTACCTCTCAAACTCTACTAAGCTTGTTCGTGAGTGGTGAGACCTATGTAACCTAGAGCTCTGATACCAACTAGTCACGACCCGGATTTTCCCCCAACATCGGGATCGTGATGGCGCCTACTCGTGGTAGCTAGGCAAGCCACCTGTATTCATACTATCCTGTTTTTAACACAATTTTAATTAAATAAATGCGGAATGCTTTATCAAAATGGAAATAACAATTCACAAGGTGAAATCATACTAAAATCCTCTACCCAAGACGTGGAGTCACCAACTCACGAACTACTATGGAATACGACACATAAAAGTCTGAAGGAAATATAACATAATTCTGTTTGTCTCGGAACAAAGAGACTACAACTAATAACATAAATAAAGAAAGAGACGCCGGGCCTGCGGACGTCTGCAAGCTACCTCGGTCTCAAATGTGCTCAATTCCCACGCAATCTATTTACTGCTGCTGCTGCTCCCGATCGTAACCTGGACCTGTGCAAAAACGCACAGAAGTGTAGCATCAACACAACCGACCCCATGTGCTGGTAAGTGCCTGGCCTATCCCGGCGAAGTAGTGACAAGCCTAGGACCAGACACCCACATAAACCTGTGCAATTCAATATATATATGTGTACCACAAAATAACAAGAAATAATCAAGTATTAACACAATAAGAAATATCTTAAAGAATTCAACAATTAACCATAGTTAATAATTTCACAAGGAAAAACAAAGTATAATGTAAACACAAGTAATATCACTTCAAGAAATAGCAAGCAGTTGCACGGCATCACCCTTCGTGCTTTTACTCTCATCCACACCTAATAAACAAATCAAGTACACGGCATCACCCTTCGTGCTTTTACTCTCATCCTCACATCCATAGTACGGCATGATCCTTCGTACATGGTTCAATAACAGGGCACGGCATGATCCTTCGTGCATAATCAATAAATAAACATGGCACGACATTAACCTTCGTGCATAAATAAATAAACATGGCACGGCATCACCCTTCGTGCATTATCACTCTTCCTCACCCAAATAACAATCACAGTTAAGGGCAGAGAAAGAAACAACAATTCATAAATCGTCCCATCAAGGGCAATCAATAATTATCTTCACAACAAGTCCCAACAAGGGAGAACAATATCAATTCATCTGTAATATATCTCAAAATAATCATTTTCCAACGACTCACGGTCATACTAGACGCCGGTGTATGGATGCTCGTCACCACAGCCCATACACCGCACTCGATCACATAACACATAACACATAATCCTATTCCCTCAAGCTAGGATAGAACAAACACTTACCTCGAATGCTTATGAACAATTCAATCCGTGGAAATATCTTTTTCTTTCAACTTGGCTCCAATCCAACCGTATCTATACACAATTGATTTAATATCATCAATTCTACTCAACAAACTAATTCTTAAGACCAAATACAACTTTTACAACATTCCGCCCGAAATAGTGAATTTCAACCCCGGGCCCACATGGTCGGAACTCGGGGTTAGGACCAAAATCCGGTTACCCATCCCCCCACGAGTTCATATATATAATTTGTTTCAAAATCGGACCTCAATTCGAGGTCCAATTCCCCAATTTATGAAAAAACCTATTTTCTAACAAAAACAAGAATTTTACCATGAAAATCTTTGATTTCTTATGAAAAACATGTTTAATGATGTTAGGAATTGAAAGAATTAAGTAAAAAGTGACTTACAATCGTTTTGATGAAGAAGAAATCCTTGAAGAATCGCAAATGGGTGTTTTGGTTTTGTAAAATGTGAAGAAATGACCGAAATTCGTGTTTTTCAGGTCTCTGTGTTCGCATTTGCGAACATGGGTTCGCAATTGCGAACCCCGACCAATTTCTGGAGTTTGAAAAATAAGCCAAGGCTGGGAAGTTCGCATTTGAGACACTGGCAGTCTTCGCATTTGCGAACCAATGTTCGCATTTGCGAACACATGCTGTATAAGGCAGTGTTCGCATTTGCGAACAATGGTTCGCATTTGCGAACCAAGGCAATATGGGAAATGTTCGCATTTGCGAACTATTGTTCGCATTTGCGAACATAGGCAGCATTGGGGACCTTCGCAAATGCGAACACTTGTTCGCATTTGCGAACAAGGCTGGCTTCGCATTTGCGATCAAGGTTCGCATTTGCGAGCCTTGCCTTACACTGTCCCCTTCGCAATTGCGAGAAATTCTTCGCAATTGCGAAGCCAACAACTGGGTGAAAAAACCAGCAGTTCAAAATTCAGAATTTCATCCAACGGCCTATCAAATCTTTACCCGAGCCCCCGGGCTCCAAACCCAACATGTACACAACCTCAAAAACACATTATGGACTTGTTCGTGCGATCATATCGCCAATATCACTTCGTTTTAATCAAATCAAGCCTCAAACTCATGATTTTCATACTTTTGATTTTCAAAACTTCTTAACTTGGAACTCAAGGTCCAAAACATCTCAAACGACATCCAAATGTCACCAAACTTTACAGAAATCACATATATAATATTTAAGACTTGTACCGGGCGTCGGAACCAAAATACGAGCCCGATACCAAGGTCAATAAATTTATTTCCTTTAATAATTACATCAAAAACAATTTCACATAAAAATTCATAACTTGGGCTCTAGGCCTCAGAATTCGACTCCGGACACATGTCCAAGTCCCATATTTTCCTACGGACCTCTCGGGACCATCCAATCTCGGGTCCGGATCCGTTTACCAAAAATATTGACCAAAGTCAACCATATCAATATTAATATCATTTTTATCCAAATTTCTCATAGAATTCATATTTTCTATCAAAAGATCTTTCCGGCTACATGCTCCGATCGTGCACGTAAATCGAGGCAACATAGAATGAGGTTTTCAAGGCCTCAGAAGCTCGAAATGATTAATTAAATAAGTGATGACCCTTTGGGTCGTCACACAACACCAATTATTCGACGATGCTAAATCAAAAATGAATACGCATTCTACAACATTCACATGAACAAACAGAAACAACACTTTGACGAAAAATAAAAAGTCTTAAAGAGATGAAGATTCGACAAAATTCAGCAATGAAAAAAAAAGAAAATAACAGAAATTAACCTAAAAAAAAAAAATTTTAACAAATAAATATAGAAGAACAAGGAAGAAGAAGAGTACCTAAAAAAAGAAATCAGAAATCGAATTAGGCTTGGGCTTAAATCGGACTCGAATTTTGACTCAATTATGTCTTCAATCAAACTTTGTCTCGATTGTGCGTGTTTTGGTGCTACTGGCTTTACGTTTCATAGCTAGGGTGTCGGGCATGGTCCTGTTGGTCACGAGGGTGGCATCGTGAAGGTGCTGGCCGGCGAGAATGGTAGTGGTCATTGATGTGGTTCAAAGACGAAGGGGAATCGTCCGGTGAACTGGACGACGATGGAGTTGCTGGTGGCTGATTTGGAACGCTGGAAACGGCGACGGTTCATGGGGCGGGTGAAAGGCAGTGGTCGTTGGTGCGGCGGCTGCTGGAGAGGGTTTTTGTTTTGGGGGCCTTTGATGAAAGGGGTGACGGGAAGGGGTGTTTGGGTGAATGGAATGGGAGATAGGGGTTTGGGTAGTAAAAAATAGGTTAATTGATCCGGACCGTTGGATGATGTAGCATCAACGGTCCAGATTAAACCTGAAATGGGGCGGTTCAGGGTGATGGGGCGGGTTGTGTATTTTTTGGGCTGATTTCTTTTGGGTTTGGTATAAATTGTTTGGGCCTAGTATTATTTTCATTCAATTAGCCCAATCCGATTTTCTTTCATTCTTTTGATTTATTTTCTTAAATTATTACAAACTAAATTTAACAATCCTAAATCACAAAACAAAATTAAACTTATCAAATGTATTAATTAGCCTCCAATAACAATTAAACAAGCATAGTTAAATACCAAAAATATATTAAAATCACACATTTGGACAATAAATGGTAAAAATGCGAAAGATATATATTTTTGTTATTATTTTTTTCCGTAAAACAAACTTAATTACTCTAAATTACAAACATGAATTTTATATGCAAATGCAAACATTTTTGTATTTTATATTAATTTAAATAATAGACATGCACACGCAAAAATGCAAATAATAAGAGAAAAATAACACAAAATCACAAAAATTACGCACAACACAAAACTATTTTATTTTTTTGAATTTTTAGGAGTAATTCTCATGTAGGGTAAAAATCACGTGCTCACAGAGGGAAATGAAATTTTGAGTGAAATTTCAAGTTCCCTCTCCTTGGTAATGGCCATTGTCCCATATCGGAAGAGGAAAAAGTTTTTTTATGGGTATATAAGTAATTGCTCTTCTTCTAGCTCTTAAAGAGTTGAGAAGAAAGCAAGCCTCGCGCCGTCGCCGTCGTCGTCGCTCGCTCGGCTCGGCTCGGCTTTGGCTTCGGAACTTTTTGGACCATATTTATTTGTTAATAGTAAAATATTAACAGAAATGTTATTAAATATTTATTTTAATAACAGAATATTAATATTAAATCCAAATTTCAGTTTTTCTATTTTTGTAACAGAAACATAACTACCCATCAATTTTCCCTCTTTATTATTGAGTAAATGGCCATTTATGCAATGGCATTTATTCTGTGGCAGTTTTGCAGAAACAGCCATTCTGAAGAGACTCTTTAGATTTCAGCCCAACTTTTGGCTATAAATACAACACTATTCTGCTCAGAATTTCACTACGAATTTATGAGTTTCTCCTCCTTTCTCCTGCATACTTTTAGCATCAAACAAAGAAAAAGTAAGTGTGATTTGCTACCGAACTTTGTGTTCGCTGAAACACTGGGTTTGCAGTACCACTACACCAGTGTGTAGGGGTGTTCACGAAAAACCGAAAAACCGAACCAACCCGAAGACCAAACCAAACCGAGAAAAAAAAACCGATATATTTTTTGTTTAACTTGGTTTGGTTTCTAATTTTAAAGAACCGACAAAGTTGGTTTGGATTTGGTTTTATACCCAAAAAAACCGAAAAATAACCAAACCAAACCGATCATATAGATTGTATTTTGAAAAAACTTAACTGTGGTTGTGTTTTGAAAAAACTTAACTGTTTTTGGTTCATCCATTGGAGAAACGACTGGATTTCTTATCATGGGATAAAGTTGAGTAGTGAGTGACATAATTTTGGATTTCTTGGGAAGTTTTACTGTCTTCTTTTCTATAGTTTGGAAGTTTATCTCTATAATGAATATAAGTTGTCTTTATTCTCTCTTCTTTCTCCTAACAGAATACGTGAAAAAGTAACAATGGCAGTCCTGCTTGTCTATTTTTTCTATGTTTCACCATTTGATTCTTTTGAAATTTTTTGTACCTTAAAAAAACCGAAAAAACCAATAAATTTCTGTTAATTTGGATTGGTTTGGTTTTACAATTTGAATAACCGACTTAATTGGTTTGGTTATTTTTAAGGTAACAACCGACCCAAAGCGAACCACGAACACCCCTACCAGTGTGTAATTCGTTCTATCCTAGGAAGAAATAATCCATAACCTTGGGTACTAGGAGGGGGTTAAATTCCTTAAGGAAACACCGTGAATTCAGTGGGCTCGAATTGGTTTCTTCATTTCTGTTTATGCATATACTTGTTTGTATTTATTTATATTTCCAGAATTATTTTACAAATACATTGTAATAACAAGCTTAAGGAATTTAAAATATTTCTGTATTTATTTTTACTGTTTCTGGAAGAGTAAAACCTTTGTGGTTTTGTACTCTATTGAAATCTACGTGATTTTAATATTTGTGTCATTCTTTTACAGAAATGACTAACGGGAATGAGAACCAAGTTGTTCCAATGGCGACTGCTAATGCCTCAACAAGCCGAACGACTCTGGCAGCATTAGCACCGGTGGAGAAACCCGGCAAATTTTCCGGAATTGATTTCAAGCGCTGGCGACAAAAGATGTTCTTCTATTTGACTACTCTAAGTCTCCAGAAGTTCATCAAGGAAGATGTTCCTGTGTTGTCCGACGAAACTCCAGAAACTGAACGCTTTCTCGTCGTTGAGGCGTGGAAGCATTCAGACTTTTTATGCAAGAATTATATTCTAAGCGGGCTGGAAGATGCTTTGTATAACGTCTACAGTGGTGTAGAAACGTCAACGGAACTGTGGACTGCGCTTGAAAAGAAATACAAAACTGAAGATGCCGGGTTGAAAAAGTTTGTTGCTGTAAAGTTTTTGGACTACAAAATGGTAGATAGCAAGTATGTTATCACCCAAGTCCAGGAATTGCAAGTGATTATTCACGATCTCCTTGCTGAAGGTATAAATCAAATTAATAGTGATGTTGAAAGTAGTAACCTTAGTATTTTTACTAATGAAAATTTCATTGAATGTCTTGTTATCAATGAAGCATTCCAAGTAGCAGCAATGATTGAGAAGTTACCTCCTTTTTGGAAGGACTTCAAAAACTACTTGAAACACAAACGCAAGGAGATGTCCCTTGAAGATCTCATTGTTCGGCTGAGAATTGAAGAGGACAATAAAGCTGCTGAAAAGAGAGGCCATGGAAACTCAACAATAATGGGAGCAAATATTGTTGAAGAGAACAAGAAGAGGAATAAGTATTCTGGACCAAAATACAACCCAAGCAAGAAGCGGTTCAGTGGAAACTACTACAACTGTGGAAAACCCAGACACAAATCTATAGAGTGTCGTGCTCCGAAGAAAGGCAAGAAGAAGGGTCAAGCAAACATGGTTGAAAAGTATGATGATGGTGATGACTTATGTGCCATGCTTTCCGAATGCAACTTGGTAGGCAATCCTAAAGAGTGGTGGATTGATTCTGGAGCCACTCGCCATGTTTGTGCTGTTAGAGAAGCGTTTGCTACTTATGCTCCTGTTGGACCCGATGAGACGATTTCTATGGGAAATGCTTCAAAGGCCAATATTGAAGGATGTGGGAAGATATTTCTCAAAATGACTTCCGGCAAAGTGGTGACTTTGAACAACGTCCTTCATGTTCCCGAGATTAGGAAGAATTTGGTCTCTACTGGACTTCTTGTTAAAAATGGTTTTAAATGTGTTTTTGTTTCCGATAAGGTTGTAATAAGCAAGAACGAAATATTTGTAGGAAAATGTTACCTCACTAAGGGCCTTTTCAAGCTGAATGTAATGGTTGTTGAGAATAATAATAAAATTTCAGCTTCGTCTTACTTACTTGAGTCAAATGAATTATGGCATATACGTTTGGGTCATGTCAATTATAAAACCTTACGGAAAATGATTAATTTGGAAGTATTGCCTAAATTTGAATGTGACAAATCAAAATGTCAAGTATGTGTGGAATCTAAGTATGTTAAACATCCTTATAAGTCGGTTGAAAGGAATTCAAATCCTTTAGACTTAATTCACACAGATATTTGTGACATGAAGTCAATACCATCTCGCGGTGGAAAGAAGTATTTCAGAACTTTTATTGACGATAGTACTCGATATTGCTATGTTTACTTACTTAATAGTAAAGATGAAGCAATAGATGCATTCAAGTAATACAAAAATGAAGTTGAAACACAACTTAACAAGAAAAACAAAATGATAAGAAGTGATAGGGGTGGTGAATATGAATCTCCTTTTGAACAAATATGTTTAGAATATGGAATTATTCATCAAACAACGGCCCCTTACATGCCCCAATCCAATGGGATTGCAGAAAGAAAGAATCATTCATTAAAGGAGATGATGAACGCATTATTGATAAGTTCTAGTTTGCCACAGAACTTGCGGGGGGAAGCCGTACTTACGGCTAGCCGAATATTAAATCGAGTACCCCATAGCAAAACACAATCCATTCCATATGAAAAATGGAAAGGAAGGAAGCCCAACTTGAATTATTTTAAAGTGTGGGGGTGTTTGGCAAAAATGCAAGTTCCTAAACCCAAAAGGGTAAAAATAGGACCGAAAACCGTTGATTGTGTTTTCATAGGATATGCGACTAATAGTAAAGCATATCGATTTCTAGTTCATAAATCACAAAATCGCGACATTCATAATAATACAGTTATAGAATTAGATAATGCTGAGTTCTTTGAAAATATATATCCGTACAAAAAGGAATGTGAGTCGATTAGTGAAGGAACTAAATGACCTCGGGAAGAAGCAAAAAAATTACACTTAACCAGGAAGATCCAAGGCGTAGTAAACGTCAAAGAACGTCTACTTCATTTGGACCAGATTTTGTGACTTTCTTATTGGAAAATGAGCCTCAAACATTTAAAGAAGCTATGTCTTCTTCGGAATCATTGTTATGGAAAGAGGCAATCAATAGTGAAATAGAATTTATATTGAACAACCATACATGGGAATTGGTTGATCTTCCTCCTGGAAATAAACCGTTGGGTTCTAAATGGATCTTTAAGAGGAAAATTAAAGATGATGGCACTATTGACAAATATAAGGCAAGACTTGTGGTCAAAGGGTATAGACAACGAGAAGGTCTTGATTATTTTGATACATACTCTCCGGTTACAAGAATTACGTCCATACGAACGTTAGTAGCGTTAGCTGCAGTTTATGGTCTTGAAATTCATAAAATGGATGTTAAGACGACTTTCTTAAATGGAGAGTTGGAGGAAGAAATCTACATGGAACAACCAGAAAGGTTTGTGGTTCCAGGTAAAGAAAAGAAGGTCTGTAGACTTGTTAAGTCCCTTTACGGAATAAAACAAGCACCCAAACAATGGCATGCTAAATTTGGCCAAACAATATTGTCAAATGGGTTTAAGATAAATGAATGTGATAAATGTGTGTACATTAAAAATGTTCCAAATCACATAGTCATTGTTTGCTTATATGTGGATGATATGCTCATAATGAGTAATGACATTGCCAATATAAATGCTACTAAGCGTATGCTAACTAGCAAGTTTGATATGAAAGACTTGGGAGTTGCTTATTTAATTCTAGGAATTAAGATCCATAAGACTTCTCAAGGTCTGGCGTTGTCACAATCTCATTATATCAAGACAATACTTGAAAAATTCAAGCACTTGGGCTTTAAAGTTACAAAGACTCCAATTGACGTGAATCTTGCATTAGTAAAGAACAAAGGCCAAAGCATATCACAATTGGATTATGCTCGTGTGTTGGGTTGCTTAATGTACATCATGAACTGTACACGACCAAATATAGCATGTGCTATAAGTAAATTGAGTCGGTATACGAGCAATCCAAGTCAATCTCATTGGATGGCCATGAAACGAGTTTTGGGGTACTTAGTACATACCCAGGACTTTGCTTTGCACTACAATAAATATCATGCAGTCATTGAGGGATATTGTGATGCAAATTGGATCACCGGATCAACTGATTCCAAGTCCACAAGTGGATATGTATTCACCATTGGTGGAGGAGCGGTATCTTGGAAGTCGTCCAAACAAACTTGTATTGCCCGCTCTATAATGGAGGCTGAGTTCATAGCCTTGGATAAAGCCGGTGAAGAAGCTGAATGGCTCCGGAATTTCTTGGAAGATATTCCATTTTGGCCCAAACCCTTGGCACCAATATGCATACACTGTGATAGTCAAGCGGCAATTGGAAGGGCTTGGAGCGTTATGCATAACGGTAAATCTGGTCATATATGACGAAGACATAAAACCGTTAGACAATTACTCTCTAGAGGAATTATCACGATTGACTATGTAAACTCAAGTGATAATGTGGCGGATCCACTTACAAGAGGCCTAACTAGAGATGTAGTTGAGAAATCATCAAGGGGAATGGGACTGTGGCCGAAAACAAGTCATAGTGGCGGTAACTCTACCTAGAAGACTCGAGATCCCAAGATCTAGGTTCAAGGAGATCAAACAAAGTCATTTATGACGGTTCAACATTGTCAAATAAATTTTGGTCCATTCTCTTATAAGATAATGTTCAGTACCAAGGATAAAACATTAAGGCTTTTTTATGATTTCTAAATTTGATACAGGGTATATCAAATAGTGTATCTACGGGATGACACGTTTAGGAATCACCTATGTAAGTGTGAAGTGTTAGCCGCTTCAAGGAGAATTTTATAAGGCCCTACGCACTTATGAAACCAGGCGGTGTTCATGGCTGAAACGAATACAACAATGAGAACCAAAGACGATTAAGGGTTGGTTGTGTGACTTGTGGTTGTCTAGGTATACACCAAAGTTCGACGGTTCAAAGATATCAAATCTACCGATTGATCGAGTATATCCGACATAAGTTCACAACGGAAAGTTCAAAGGGAAACCTACTTATCCAGATGCAAGTAATCCTTACTTGCGAATCACACAGTTTTTCATGCATACTTCCGTGATATAGGCATTCCCCATTCATGTGGGGGATTGTTGGGTTTTTAATATATTAATTAAATATATATTAAAGAGTTAAAATAGGGTGAATGGGAAATGGAGGGAAATGAAATTTTGAGTGAAATTTCAAGTTCCCTCTCCTTGGTAAATGGGCATTGTCCCATATCGGAAGAGGAAGAAGTTTTTTATGGGTATATAAGCAATTGCTCTTCTTCTAGCTCTTAAAGAGTTGAAAAGAAAGCAAGCCTCGCGCCGTCGTTGTCGTCGTCGCTCGCTCGGCTCGGCTCGACTCGGCTTCGGCTTCGGATTCGGATTCTGATTCAGATTTGGATTTGGATTTTGTCAAATGATCGATCGATTGATTAACTTTTTGGAACAAATTTATTTGTTAATAGTAAAATATTAACAGAAATGTTATTAAATATTTATTTTAATAATAGAATATTAATATTAAATAAATATTAATATTAAATCCAAATTTCAGTTTTTCTGTTTTTGTAACAGAAACATAACTACCCATCAATTTTTTCCTCTTTATTTTCCCGCTTTATTGTTGAGTAAATGGCCATTTATGCAATGGCATTTGTGATGTGGCAGTTTTGCAGAAATAGCCATTCTGAAGAGACTCTTCATATTTTAGCCCAACTTTTGGCTATAAATACAACACTATTCTGCTTAGAATTTCACTATGAATTTCTGAGTTTCTCCTCCTTTCTTCTGCATACTTTTAGCATCAAACAAAGCAAAAAGTAAGTATGATTTGCTACCGAACTTTGTGTTCGCTGAAACATTGGGGTTTGCAGTACCACTACACCAGTGTGTAATTCGTTCTATCCTGGGAGGAAATAATCCATAACCTTGGGTACTAGGAGGGGGTTAAATTACTTAAGGAAACACTGTGAATTCAGTGGGCTCGAATTGGTTTCTTCATTTCTGTTTATGCATATACTTGTTTGTATTTATATTTCCAGAATTATTTTACAAATACATTGTAATAACACCTAGTTCACCGATCGTGAACATTTAGTGATGGCACCTAGTCTATACGACCAGGTAAGACAAATATTACGGAAAAATATAATAATTGTGGAAACAGAATAAACCATTTTAAATGATTGAAAGAAAACTGTACTGAATGTCGTTCGGCATGTATAACTCAATAACACAAGTCTACTAGAATCCCCAAAGACCCGAAAACTCACGGGCAACACAGGTTATGGAAAAAGTATAGTATGGCTCTAAAACATCCAGAATATTCTAATAACACTAGATACAAAAGGTAGAGTAAGAGGGAGACTCGTCGGTCTGCGGACGCAGTAGAACTACCTCGAAGTCTTTGTGGTCCTCCTGCCTTACTGATAATGTGCCTGAGTAGAGGTACCTAGATGATCTGCACATGAAAACATGCGCAGGAAGGGCATGAGTACACCACAACGGTACTCAATAAGTGTCAAGCCTAACCTCGGTTGGGTAGTGACGAGGAAAGGTCTGGGCCCTATTGAGGAAAAAATAATATAGTAGCAATAATTAACAATGTACAAATTTGACAAAAATAATAAACGCAACAGTGTAATAAGGCAGATCAACAAATTAATAATAACTACAAGATAGAGCAGAAACACAAAATAAACACAAATGCCAACGAGGGTCTCCGAGGATACCGTCCTATGGCCCTCTTCTCAACTGTCCAATGAATCTTCCAAGATACCGTCCCATAGTCCAACTCTCGTATCAATGCCAATGGATCTCCCGGGATACAGTCCCATAGTCCAATCATCAGTGTGTAGGGGATCTCCGGGATACCGTCCCGTAGTCCCAAAATAAAAGTGCAGGGAGATTTCTTGGGAATCGAACCAGTAGTCCCAAAATAAACAAACAAGGGGGGAGCTACCGGAATCCCACATTTATAGTCCCAATGTAAATGCGCAATCACAACCAAAAACAAACCATGGAATAAAATACGAAAACAGGGCAGCAAATAGAACTAGCCTAGCATGCTTCATGTAGTACAATCAAACAACTTAAGCAATTAGGCAGTTAAGCCGGTTAGACATGCTTTCCTAGTCTAGCACAAGTAAAATCTTCAAGTAGGATAAGGCAAATAAGAAAGAAAGCTAAATATTAACAACTTAAGTGAAAACCAAACTTTTATCAATCGGCTCAAGTACGTACTCGTCACCTCAAGTACAAAGCACTCAAATATCAAGAAACAATTCTAAGGGGAAAGGTCCTCCACACAAAGTTAGATAAGCCACTTACCTCGAACCGGCTCAAAAGCAGTAGAAACCGCGCCTTTGCCATGAGTATCCGACTCCAAATGGCCTAAATCTATTCAATTCAATTACACATCACAAATAATAATACATACAACTGATTGCACTATTACATTTAAAGCTAGGGCGCAAAAAATAGGCAAAATAACCAAAATGCCCCAACAGCTAACGTCTCAGAATTTTTACGTTTTTAGAACCCTCGTACTCTCATGAGTCTAACCATATAAAAAATCTCCCAAATCGGAGGTCAAATGCCCCCTCAAAACCCCATAGTTAGGTTAAAGAAGTTTACCCACTTCCTATTTAAAAACACAAAATTAAAGGGTTAATTTACGATTAGATTAATGGGTTTTAGTCATAGGAGAGTAGAGAATCGTTACATAGTGATTGCCCTTGAAAAGCCCTTGAAATTGCTCCGAAATCCGAGCTCCAAACCTTGAGTTTTGATAAAAATGGCAAAACCTCATTTTTGAAAAGTTAAATAGTGTTCAGGTCATTAAAGCATCGCAAACGCGGCAGGTCTCACGTGTTCGCGAAGAAGGAAAATATAAGGTCACCAAAATTCCCTTCGCTATCACAAAGGAAAGGGTGCGAACGCGAAGGCCTGGCCCAGCAAACTATGCGAACGCAAACTGGTGCATGCGAACGCGTTGAAGAAAAATGAAAGGGCCAAAAATTTGCCCTACGCGAACGCATGGAAGGCAACGCGATCGTGATGAAGGAGCTTTCAAACCTACGCGAACGCGGTATGGAGGATGTGAACACGATGAAGGGGGAGGCAGAGTTTCGCGAACATGAGGCTCTAAAATGAATGCGGCGAAGGCATACCAGAAAGCAGCAACAACAGTTCAAAAAATATGAAGAAATGACCCGTTGAGCATCCGAAATACACCCGAGGCCCCCGGGAGTTCAACCAAACCTACATATCCCGTAACATCATTCAAACTTGTATCAATCCTTAAATCACTCAAAACAATGTCGGGAATACGAATTTGGCCAAGATTCGAGCCTAAGAACTTCAAATTCCAATCAAACACACTTTCGATAAAAAACCTAGCCAAACCTCACCCGAATGACCTGAAATTTTTCACACACATCCCAAATGACATGACAGAGCTACAACAACTTCCGGAATTCCAATACGACCCTCGGATCAGAAACTCACTATCGGACCGGAAACTTCAAAAATTCAAACTTCAGCATTTCAAGCCTAAATGAGCTACGAACATCCAAAATACATTCCGAACACGCTCCTAACCTCCAAATCTCCTAACGGGGCTAATAGAACCATCGAATTTACATTCTGATGTCATCTCCACTCTATTCTAAATACAGACCATTTTTCAACTCTTAAGCTCTCATTTAGGGAATGTGTCCCAAAACACTCTAAATCCTAACACCGAATGTCCCGAAAACCAAAACAGCAGAAAGGAACTTAGGGGAAGCAGTTAAATAGTAGATCGGGGCGTAAATTTCAAAAACAATCATTTATGTTGTTACATCCTCCTACACTTAAACATTCGTTCATCTTCAAACGAGCATAGAGAATATACTTGAGGTAGAAAAAAATGAGGGTACTAGCTGTGCATATCCAGCTCGGTCTCCCAAGTCGCCTTCTCGGCCGGTTGACCCCGCCACTGAACCTTCACTAAAGCTATGTTCTTTTGACCTCAACTTTCTGATCTGCCTGTCCAAAATAGCCACTAGCTCCTCAACATAGGATAGATCCTTGTCCAGTGAACTGAAATCCAACATGTACGATGGATCACCGCGATATTTTCGGAGCATCGAAATATGAAATATCGGATGAACTCCGACTAGACTAGGAGGTAAGACAAGCTCATAAGAAACCTCCCCAACTCGCCTCAAGATCTCAAAAGGCCCAATAAATCTCAGACTCAGCTTCTCTTTCTTTCTAAACCTCATAACGCCCTTCATAGGCAAGACTCGAAGCAGAACCCGCTCGCCAACCATATATGCAATATCACAAACCTTTTTGTCCGCGTAACTCTTATGTCTGGACTAGGCTGCATGGAGTCTATTTTGGATCACATTAACCTTCTCCATTACATCGTAAACCATCTCTGTGACCAATATCCTGGCCTCACATGGCTCAAACCAACCCACCAGAGATCTACATCTTATAGCATATAAGGCCTCTTATGGCTCCATCTAAATGCTGGACTGATAATTGTTATTATAAGCAAACTCCGCCAGTGGCAGAAAATGATCACATTACCCTCCAAACTCAATCACGCACGGACGGAGCATATCCTCCAGAATCTGAATAGTGCGCTCAGAATGTCCATCCGTCTGGGGGTGAAATGCCGTGCTCAACTTAACCAGAGAGCCTAACTCCTGCGGCACGGCTCTCCAAAACCGTGAGGTAAACTGAGGACCTCTATCTGAGATGATGGAAACTAGAATACCATGCAATCGGATGATCTCCCTGATATAAATCTGTGACGAACCGGCCCGTCGTCATGAGAATTACCACCCCGTTACCCCTTCAATTATGTGTTTCATGTTTCTATATATGTGTTAGAATCTATCAGGTGAATTAGGAGTGATTCTGGTTGAAAATGAGGCATATAGCCTTTTGAAATGAAGCTTGTTTATGAAAAGACAACTTGGAGTTGACTATGTGGTTAGAGGGCTCGGAATCAAATTCTGATGATTTTGTTAGTTCCGGGAGGTGATTTGTGACTTAGGGGAGCGATCAAAATTGAATTTGGAGGTCCGGTGTAGAAATAGGCTTGAATTGGCTAAGTTGGAATTTTGGCGAAATGCGATCGATAGGTGAGATTTTGATCCGGGAGTGGAAATGGAATTCCGACAGTTTCAGTAGCTTTGTTAGGTGATTTTGGATATGTCTGCAAATTTTTAGGTCATTCGGACATCGTTTGGTCGGGTTTTTGATTGGATGTTGGTTTCGGAAGTTCTAGTTGAAACTTAGGCTTGAATTCGCCTTGATTTGATGATTTCCGTGTTTGAGGGTGTGTTTTTATGATTGTAACAAGTTCGTATCGTGTTTTGGAGTAGGTTGGTGGTTTTTATTGGGGTTCCAGGGGCCTCGGGATGAATCCGAGGGTCCAAACGGACCATTTTTGACTAAAGGAACATGCAGATTTGCTGTCATAACTGTAGAGCTATTTTGTTCTCTGCGATCGCATGAGGAGCCATGCGATCGCGTAGAAGGATTTTGGGAGGCAATCAATTTGTTCTCTGTGATCGCATGGCCTAGGCTGCGATTGCATAGTAATGGGAGGTGAAGCAGTGCGATCGCGAGGCCCAGGACGCGATCCCATAGAAGCTTTGGAGGGCAGCTATTCGTTGTACTATGCGATCGCATAGTGGTTATTGCGATCGCATAGGGTATTTGTGGAGGCCAGGGAATTCGTTCATCGTGATCGCATGCCAAGGGCTGTGATCGCATAGAGTTAAAATACCTGACAGAAGGGTTAAAACCAGAACATTTCAGTCGCGAACTAATAGTATATTTCCTCCATTTTTGAGTTCCTTGAGAGCTAAGTAATGGGATTTGAAGGGGATTTCATCGGGAAAACATTGGAGGTAAGTTTTATGGTCTAAATACATGATTTTATCCTAGAATATTCATCTATATCACTGAAAATGGAAGGATTAATGGGAGATTTTTGCTCTAAGCCTGAGTTATGGTAAATCACTGATTTAAATGGGCAAACGGTGTCCGAGTTTGGTAAACTTTATATGTATGGACTCGTGTCGAGATAAGGATTCTGAAAATGTAACTTTTGTAATTTTTCGAGAAGCGAAACAAAAGTCGGGTTTTGGCAACTTTGTGGTTTTTGGTGTAATTCGAGTTGTTTCGATTGGGTAATGTCCCTGTAGCCTATTTTGATGCATTTCCATTGATTTTGATCAGATTATACACCCATGGAGGCCGATTCTCGTGGCAAGGGCATTGCGAACTAGTCTTCGAGCCGAGTTGAGTAATGGTTGTAGGTGATGACCAGCGAGTTCGAAACCCCGGTATATCACTATGTGACGCTGTATTGAGGCTAGACACGTACTCTTTTATGAGTGCGGGGTCGAATGTGATTGGGGACTATGGCTTAGTCCGACCTAATAATACTATACTGTGTTGTTGGCTATTATTGAGCCGGTAAACCTCCTACTTGGATGGTTGTGGATATCTTTGGGCTATGAGCCAGTTATTGGGATCTCGCGAGGATCATTGCTATTGTTTCCATGATATTTGCATGCTATTGTGATACCAGTCCTGAGCTATTACTGTCTAAAATAGTTTTTCCAAACTCTAGAATTTCTGAAACACTGTTTTTACTAAAAATGATAAAAAGAGATTTCAAATGCTATTTCTGTGCCTGTGAGGCTATATTGCATTATAGCTAACTGGTAGTGGATCGGGCTGCGCACCGCAGCATATCATGATATTGTGCTTGGGCTGTAGGAGCCCCTCCGGAGTCTGAACCCCCATAGTGAGCACGGGTACCCAAATGGATCGGGCTACGCGCCGTAGCGATAATACTCATGCATTGCATTGCATTTAGCTATACCTGTTGTTCTGTTGGCTGATATTGCTGGTTTTCGATATTTCTCATGTTGATAACTAATACAGGATATTGTTGTATAGCCTTACTTAGTGTTGTATTGGGTACCTTCGTTGTCTTGCCCTTGCTTATTACCACTGAGTTGGAAGTACTCACACTACTTCAAGCACCTTATGTGCAGATACAAGGATCTAGAAGGGCAATTGAGCTATAAATTTGCTGTCTTTCCAACTGCTGAGGAGACATCGAGGTAGCTACCGCGTCCGCAGGACCCGATCTCTCCCTTCCTCTATTTATCTCTTGGTTTTCCTGCTTAGACATCAGTTGTATAGGATTTAATCTATTGTTAGAGGCTCAGACCTGTGACAACGGATCCTTTAAGGCTATATTTCAGTTGCTTTTAATTCCGCACTTGTCATTATTTTGCTATGGAAACAGGCTATTTGTCATTTAATGGAACCTTGTTAATTAATAATTGAACTAGTTATCGGGAAAAGGTCGGGCTTTCCTAGCAATATATTGGGCGCCATCACGACCGAGGTTTGAGTCGTGACAAGTTGGTATCAGAGCCTAGGTTATCAGGTCTTGCGAGTCATGAGCCGATTTAGTAGTGTCTCGCGGTTCGGTACAGAGATGTTTGTACTTATCCCCGAGAGGCTGCAAAACCTTTTAGGAAAACTTCAAATTCTTTTAATTCATGTCGTGCGACTTTGTTGATCCGAAACTGAAATTTGGTATTCTATTCTCTCACAGATGGCAAGGACTCGTGCTATAGGACGAGGTGGATAACCACCATTGCCACCTGCTAGAGGCTGTGGATGCGGCCGTGGTCGTGGTAGGGGTAGAGCAGCTGGGATAGTACCAGTTAACCTACTAGCTGTCCCCATTCCAGATCAGCCTCCAGTTGCAGAGGTCCCAACAACAACTGTTTAGGCACCAACTGTGCCTATTGTGATTTCGGGTCTTCAGGAGACCCTAGGTCAGATCTTGAAGTTTGCACTGGCCTAGCTCAAGCAGTTTCAGCCTTCACTATAGTAGCTACATCCCAGACCGGGGTGGTCATAAGACCCCTGTAGCTCGCACTCCAGAGGAGGTAGTGCAGGGTCTTCAGACACCTGAGGCACCACCAGTCCAGCCAGTGGCTCCAGTTCAGCCGGTTATTCAGGTTCAGGGTGACAGGGTCCCAGTGATGCCTGATGACGAGCAGTGTCATCTTGAGAGGTTTAGCAGACTTTCACCTCCTATATTCAGTGGTACTCCGGGCGAGGACGCCCAAGGCTTTCTCAACAAGTGTCATCGTATGCTCCGTACAACAGGGATTCTTGAGTCGAGTGGTATATCATTTACTACTTTCTAGTTTCAGGGAGCAGCCTTCATATGGTAGGAGGCTTATGAGAGATGTAGGCCGGCAGGTGCAACACCATTGACATGGTAGGAGTTCTCTACTATTTTTCTGGAGAAGTGGATACCTCGATCTCAGAGGGAGGAGTTATGCAGGCAGTTTGAGTGGCTTCACCAGGGGATATGACAGTGTCAAAGTATGAGGTTAGATTTATAGAGTTAGCCAGATATGCACCATGGATGGTTCCCACTGATCGGGAGAGGATCAGGCACTTTCTGGATGTACTTATTTATCCTATTCGTATTTTGATGACCCGAGAGAGGGTCCTGAGTCATTCATTTGAGGATGCAATTGATATATCTCACGACATCGGGACAGACCGTCGCCGAGAGCGAGAGGAGAGGGAGGCCAAGAAGCCTCGGGGACCAGCTAGTTCTAGTGGTACTTAGTCTAGAGGCTAGAGTCAGCAGAGCCAAGCTTTTTCTTTTATATCTTCACAGCCAACCCGCTCAGTGTATCATGGGTCATCTTCTGGCCGAGGTCATCAGGGTTCTCATCAAGGCCAACCATCTCTCAGTGCCCTACCACCGCAGAGTTCATCTCAGGCTCCATCTGCTCAGGGTTCTTCCCGACCGAGTTCTTCTGCTGGTCACTTTGGTGCGAGTGGTTCCCTTCAGTACCAACCCCCACCACATGGGAGTTGTTTTGAGTGTGGGGAGTTTGGGCATATTTGGAGAGAGTGTTCCTGTTTTGTATCCAGGCCATCTCAGCAGAGGGGACATCCCTCATCTTCTGGTCTATCTACTTCAGCACCTGCCCCGCCAGCTAGGGGTGAGGGTTAGGTAGCCAGGGGTCTCCCTTGAGGGGGAAGCCGATCAGGTGGTCATGCTCATTTCTATGCTCTTCAGGGCCGTTCAGATGCGGTCGCTTCAGATGCTATTATTACAAGTATTATTTCCGTCTTCCACAGAGATGCCTCAGTTTTGTTCGATCCGGTTCCACTTATTCTTATGTATCTTCATATTTTGCTCCTTATTTGGGCACGATCCGAGGGTGTCTTGCGTTGCCCGTGCATGTATCTACCCCGATGGGCGATAACATTATTGTGGACCATGTGTATCGGTCCTGTCTTGTCACTATTGGGGGTCTGGAGACCTGAGTAGACTTGCTGCTATTGAGCATGATTGATTTTGATGTCATTTTGGGCATTGACTGGCTATCTCCGTGTCACGCTATTCTAGACTGTCATGCCATGATAGTCACATTGGCTATGCCGGGTATTCCGAGGATGGAGTGGAGAGGACTGATTATGTACCCAGTAGGGTAATATCTTTCCTCAAGGCCTAGCGGATGGTTGGGAAAGGATGTCTATCGTATTTGGCATTTGTACGGGACGTAGGAGCTAAGACTCCCAGTATTGATTCTGTTCCCGTTGTGAGGGATTTTCCTGATGTGTTTTCCTCAAACCTGCCGGGCATCCCTCCAGGCAGGATATTGACTTTGGGATTGATTTGGTGCCGGGCACTCAACCTATTTCTATTCCTCCTTATCGTATGGCATCAGCTCAGTTGAAAGAATTGAAGGAGCAGCTTCAAGAACTCCTAGATAAGGGGTTCATTCGGCCGAGTGTGTCACCGTGGGGTGCACCAGTCTTGTTTGTCAAGAAGAAGGATGGCTCAATGAGGATGTGTATTGATTACAGGTAGCTGAACAAGGTAACCGTGAAGAACAAGTATCCTCTGCCGCGTATTGATGATTTATTTGATCAGCTCCAGGGAGCGAGGGTATTCTCGAAGATTGATCTTCATTCAGGGTATCACCAGCTGAAGATAAGAGAGTTTGATATCATGAAGACAACCTTCAGGACGAGATATGGGCACTATGAGTTTCATGTGATGTCTTTTGGGTTGACTAATGCCTCAGTCGCGTTCATGCATTTGATGAACAGTGTGTTCCGGCCATATTTGGATTCTTTCGTGATCGTGTTTATAGATGATATCCTGGTATACTCTCGTAGCCAGGAGGAGCATGCTCAGCATTTGAGAATTGTACTATAGAGGTTGCGGAAGGAGACGCTATATGCGAAGTTCTACAAGTGTGAGTTTTGGCTCAAGTTTGTGGCTTTTCTAGGGAACATGGTGTCCAGTGATGGGATTCAGGTGTATCTGAAGAAGATAGAGGCGGTGTAGAGTTGGCCTAGACCGACCTCAACCATGGAGATTCGTAGTTTCCTGGGATTGGCAGGGTATTATCGCCGATTTGTTTAGGGATTTTCTTCTATTGCTTCACCCTTGACTAAGTTGACTTAGAAGGGCGCTCCATTTGTGTGGTCCGAGGAGTATGAGGAGAGCTTTTAGAAGCTCAAGACAGCTTTGACCACAACTCCATTATTAGTGTTGCCATCAGCTTCAGGTTCATATACTGTATATTGTGATGCCTCGAGAGTGGGGATAGGTTGTGTGTTGATGCATGAGGGTAGAGTAATTGCTTATGCTTCTCGTTAGTTGAAGCCTCATGAGAAGAACTACCCTATTCATGATTTGGAGTTAGCTACCATAGTTCATGCCTTGAAGATTTGGAGGCACTATTTGTACGACGTGTCCTGTGAGGTGTATACCGATCATCATAGTCTCCAGCATTTATTCAAATAGAGGGATCTTAATTTGAGACAGTGGAGCTGGCTTGAGTTGCTCAAGGATTATGACATTACTATTCTATATCATCCGGCGAAGGCCAATGTGATGGCCGATGCTTTGTGCCGAAAGGCGGTCAGTATGGGTAGCTTGGCATATATTCCAGTTGGGGAGAGATCATTTGCTTATGATGTTCAGGCGTTAGCCAATCAGCTAGTTGGGGTTAGATATTTCAGAGCACAGTAGGGTGTTGGCTTGTGTTGTTTCACGGTATTCTTTATATGATCGTATTCGTGAGCGCCAGTATGATGATCCACACTTGCTTGTGCTTAAGGACAAAGTTCAGCATGATGATGCAAGAGATGTCACTATTGATAGTGATGGTTTATTGAGGATGCAGGGCCGGATATGCGTGCCCAATGTTGATGGCCTTCGTGAGTTGATATTGGAGGAGGCCCATAACTCGCGGTATTCTATCCATCCAGGAGGCGCGAAGATGTACCAGGACGTGAAACAACATTATTGGTGGAGGAAGATGAAGATGGACATTGTGAGACATGTAGCACGGTGCCTCAACTGTCAGCAGGTCAAGTACGAGCATCAGAGGCCCGGTGGCGTGTTTCAGCGTATTGATATTCCCGAGTGGAAGTGGGAAAGGATCACTATGGACTTTGTTACTGGACTCCCTCGGACAGTGAGGAAGTTTGATTCAGTTTGGGTGATTGTGGATAGGTTGACCAAGTCAGCTCACTTCATTCCTGTGTGTACTACGTACTTCTCAGAGCGGTTAGGTGAGATATTCATTCAGGAGATCGTGAGATTGCATGGAGTCCCAGTCTCTATCATATCAGACAGAGGTACTCAGTCTACTTCGCAGTTCTGGAGGACATTTCAGCGTGAGTTGGGATCCCAGGTTGAGTTGAGTACTGCATTTCATCCTCAGACGGACGGATAGTCCGAGCGTACTATTCAGATCTTGGGGGATATGTTGCGAGCTTGTGTTATTGATTTCGGTGGTTCATGGGCTGATTACTTGCCTCTCGCAGAGTTTGCCTATAACAACAACTACTAATCTAGTATCCAGATGGCGTCATATGAGGCTTTATATGGGAGACGGTGTAGATCTCCAATTGGTTGGTTTGAGCCCGGTGAGGCAAGGTTGTCGGGGACAGATTTAGTCCAGGATGCTTTGGACAGGGTGAAGGTGATTCAGGAGAGACTTCGCACGACTCAGTCGCGCCAGAAGAGTTATGCGAACCAGAAGGTTCGGGATGTGTCTTATTCTGTGGGTGAGAAGGTCTTACTGAAGGTTTCGCCTATGAAAGGCATCATGAGATTTGGGAAGAAAGGAAAGCTCAGTCCGAGATTCATTGGCCCTTTTGAGATCCTCAGGAGGATTGGAGAGGTGGCCTATATGCTTACTTTTCCACCCAGCTTATCGGGTATTCATCCAGTGTTTCACGTATCCATGCTCCGGAAATATGTCGGCGACCAATCGCATATGTTGGATTTCAATACTGTTCAGCTTGATGATGACTTGACCTATGATGTGGAGCCTATAGCCATATTGGGCCGTCAGGTGAGGAGATTGAGATCCAAGGACATTGTATCGGTAAAGATGCAGTGGAGAGGTTGACCCGTGGAGGAGGCCACTTGGGAGATCGAGCAGGAGATGCAGAGCAGATATCCTCACTTATTTGAGTCTCCAGGTATGTTTCTTGACCCGCTCGACGATGAGCGTTTGCTTAACTGGGGGAGAATGTGACGACCCAGCCCGTCGTCACGAGAATTACCACCCCGTTACCCCTTCAATTATGTGTTTCATGTTTCTATATATGTGTTAGAATCTATCGGGTGAGTTAGGAGTGATTCTGGTTGAAAATGAGGCATATAGCCTTTTGAAATGAAGCTTTTTTTATAAAAAGTCAACCTGGAGTTGACTATGTGGTTAGAGGGCTCAGAATCTAATTCTGATGATTTGGTTAGTTCCGGGAGGTGATTTGTGACTTAGGGGAGCGATCAGAATTGAATTTGGAGGTCCGGGGTAGAAATAGGCTTGAATTGGCTAAGTTGGAATTTTGGCAAAATTCGATTGATAGGTGAGATTTTTGTTCCGGGAGTCGGAATGGAATTCTGACAGTTGCAGTAGCTTCGTTAGGTGATTTTGGATATGTCTGCATATTTTCAGGTCATTCGGTCATCATTTGGTCGGGTTTTTTATTGGATGTTGGTTTCAGAAGTTCTAGTTGAAACTTAGGCTTGATTTTGCCTTGATTTGATGATTTCCGTGTTTGAGGGTGTGTTTTTATGATTGGAACAAGTTCGTATCGTGTTTTGGAGTAGGTTGGTGGTTTTTGTTGGGGTTCCGAGGGCCTCGGGATGAATCCGGGGGTCCAAACGGACCATTTTTAACTAAAGGAACATGCAGATTTGCTGTCATAATTGCAGAGCTATTTTGTTCTCTACGATCGCATGCGGAGCCATGCAATCATGTAGAAGGATTTTGGGAGGCAATAAATTTGTTCTCTGCGATCGCATAGTAATGGGAGGTGAAGTAGTGCGATTGCGAGGCCTAGGACGCGATCGCATAGAAGCTTTGGAGGGCAGCTATTCATTGTACTCTGTGATCGCATAGAGATTATCGCAATCGCATAGGGTATTTGTGAAGGCCAGGGAATTTGTTCATCGCGATCGCATGCCAAGGGCTACGATCGCATAGAGTTAAAATACCTAACAGAAAGGTTAAAACCAGAACATTTCAGTTGCGAACTAATAGTATATTTCCTCCATTTTTGAGTTCCTTGAGAGCTAAGTAACAAGATTTGAAGGGGATTTCATCGAGAAAACATTGGAGGTAAGTTTTATGGTTTAAATACACGATTTCATCCTAGAATATTCATCTATATCACTGAAATGGAAGGATTAATGGGGGATTTTTGCTCTAAGCCTGAGTTATGGTAAATCACTGATTTGAATGGGCAGACGGAGTCCGATTTTGATAAACTTTATATGTATGGACTCGTGTCGAGATAAGGATTCTAAAAATGTAACTTTATTAATATTTTGAGAAGCGTATCGAAAGTCGGGTTTTGGCAACTTTGTGGTTTTCGGTGTAATTCCAGTTGTTTCGATTGGGTAATGTCCCTTTAGCCTATTTTGATGAATTTCTATTGATTTTGATCAGATTCTACACCCGTGGAGGCCGATTCTTGTGGAAAGGGCATTGTGGACTAGTCTTCGAGCCGAGGTGAGTAATGGGTGTGGGTGATGACCAGCAGGTTCGAAACCCCGGTATATCACTATGTGACGCTGTATTAAGGCGACACGCTTACTCTCCTGTGAGTGCGGGGTCAAATGTGATTGGGGAATATGGCTTAGTCCGACCTAATAATACTATACTGTGTTGTTGGCTATTATTGAGCCGGTAAACCTCCTACTTGGATGATTGTGGATATCTTTGGGGTATGAGCCAGTTATTGGGATCCCGCGAGGATCATTGCTATTGTTTCCATGATATTGGCATGCTATTGTGATACCAGTCCTGAGCTATTACTGTCTAAGTAGTTTTTCCAAACTCTAGAATTTTTGAAACACTGTTTTTCACTGAAAATGATAAAAAGAGATTTCAAATACTATTTCTGTGCCCGTGAGGCTGCATTGCATTATAGCTGACTGGTAGTGGATCGGGCTGCGCGCCGCAGCATATCATGATATTGTGCTTGGGTTGTAGGAGCCCCTCCGGAGTCTGATTCCCCACAGTGAGCACGGGTCCCCAAATGGATCAGGCTACGCGCCGTAGCGGTCATACTCATGCATTGCATTGCATTTAGCTATACCTGTTGTTCTGTTGGCTGATATTGCTGGTTTCCGATATTGCTCATGTTGATAACTGATACAGGATATTGTTGTGTAGCCTTACTTAGTGTTGTATTGGTTTTTCTTACCTTCGCTGTCTTACCCTTGCTTATTACCACTGAGTTGGAAGTACTCACACTACTACCTGCACCTTGTGTTCAGATCCAAGTACATCACAGCAGAGCTGAGTCTACATCTGCTCGGAGAGCTTTACCTCGACAGTCGAGGTAGCTGCCAGTGTCCGCAGGACCTGACTCTCCAGTCTATTTTACTTTTCTTAGACTATTCTGCACTTACAGTCACAGTTGTATACACTATTACCGCTATGTATTCTGTAGAGGCTCATAACTTATGACTCCAGATTCGTTGGGAGGTTTATACTGGTTTTGGGATGTCTAATCCCAATGTGTTGGATGTTATTTCATTATACTACTATTGTTTATGCTTAAAAAGGATAAAGTGTGAGCTAATAGCTCTGTATTATAGTTAGTTGGTCGGGCTGGCCTAGCAATGTGCTGGGCGCCATCACGACCGGGTTTTGGGGTCGTGACAAAATCTTCACCAACTGCTTAAATGAATAAGTGGTACATACAGGTATGAAATGAACGGACTTGGACAGTCGATCCACAATGACCCTAATAGAATCAAACTTCTTCACGGTCTATGGGAGTCCAGATACGAAGTCCATGGTGGTACGCTCCCACTTCCACTTTGGGGTCTCAATCTGCTATAGCAACTCACCCGGATGCTGGTGCTCATACTTCATCTGCTGGCAGTTGAGGCATCTAGACATGTAGTCAACTATATCCTTCTTCATCCGCCTCCACCAGTAGTGCTGCCTCAAGTCCTAATACATCTTCGCAGCACCCGGATGGATGAAATATCGTGAACTATGGGCCTCTGCTAGAATCAACTCTCGAATACCATCAACATTGGGCATACAAATCTGGCCCTGCATCCTCAATACTCCATCATCCCCGATGGTAACATCTCTAGCATCACCATGCCAGACTCTGTTCTGAAGGACAAGCAAATGAGGGTCATTATACTGCTGCTCCCTGATGCGATCAAATAGGGAAGACTGAGAAACCACATAGGCTAGAACCCGGTTGGGCTCCAAAAGGTCCAATCTCATGAACTGGCTGGCTAAAGCATAAACATCCATCGCTATAGGTCTCTCTGGGGCTGGTAGATATGCCAAACTCTCCAAACTCTCCTCCCGATGACTGAAGGCATCGACAACCACATTGGCCTTTCCGAGGTGATAAAGAATAGTAATATCATAATCCTTTAACAACTCTAACCATCTCCTCTGATGCATATTTAGGTCCTTCTGCTTAAGCAAGTGCTGCAAACCCCGATGGTTAGTGTAGATCTCACAAGGCACCCCGTACAAATAATGATGCTAGATCTTCAAGGCATGAACGATAGCTTCTAACTCAAGATCGTGGATATGGTAGTTCTTTTCATGTACCTTCAACTATCTGGACGCGTAGGCAATCACCCTACCATGCTCCAAGTCCAACCTATAAGGCATCATAATAAGCTGTATATGACCCCAAATCGGTGGGCAGCATCAAGATTGGGGCTGAAGTCAAAGCTGTCTTGAGCGTTTGGAAGCTCGCCTCACACTCTTTTGTTCACTGAAATGGGGCACCCTTTTGGGTCAATCTAGTCATAGGGGCCACAATCGATGAGAACCCCTCCACAAAGCAACTTTAATAGCCCGCCAAGCCGAGGAAACTACGAATCTTATTAGCTGAGGAGGGCCTAGGCCAACTCTACACGACCTCCACCTTCCTCGGATCCACTCGAATGCTCTTACTCGATACCACGTGGCCTAGGAATGCCATAGAACTCAGCCAGAACTCACATTATGAGAACTTTGCATATAATTCCTTCTCCCTCAGAGTCTGAAGCACTATTCTCACGTGCTGCTGATGATCTTCCCGACTCCAAGAATATACCAGAATATCATCACAAAAAACAATCACGAATGAGTCAAGATATGGCCCGAATACACTATGCATCAAATGTATAAAAGCCACTGGGGCATTAGTCAGCCCAAATGACATAACAAGGAACTCGTAATGACCATACCGAGTCTTGAAGGCAGTCTTCGGGATATCTGGCTCCCGAATCTTCAACTAATGGTAACCTGAGCGCAAATCAATCTTGGAAAACATCTATGCGCCCTGAAGCTGGTCAAATAGATCATCAATACGAGGTAAAGGATATCAGTTATTCACTGTAACTTTGTTCAACTGGTGATAATCAATGCACATACACATAGAACCATCATTTTTCTTCACAAACAAGACAAGAGCATCCCATGGCGAAACACTGGGCCGAATAAAATCCTTACCCAACAATTCTTACAATTGATCCTACAACTCCTTCAACTCAGGAGGAGCCATGCGATACAGAGGAATGGAAATTGGCTAAGTGCCCTACAACAGACCAATTCCAAAATCGATATCTCTATCAGGCGGCATGCTTGGAAGATCAGCTGGAAACACATTGGGGGAATCCCGTACCACTGGGACTGAAACAACAAAACGGGTGTCAACACTGACATCTCTCACATAAGCTAAATATGCGCCATACCCCTTCTCAACCATACGTTGAGCTTTAAGGAAAGAGATAACCCTACTGGGAGTATGATCCAAAATACCACTCCACTCAATTCATAGAAAACCTGGCATAGCCAGCGTCACGGTCTTGGCGTGACAATCAAGAATAGCATGATGGGGCGACAACCATTCCATGCCCAGAATAATATCAAAGTGTCATGACCCAAAATCCCAACCCGGTCGTGATGTCGCCTCTCGTGAAGACAAGGCCAGCCAACAACCCCAAATCATCTCCTTAACAACTATCAAATATAAATGAATAGAAAATATAGCTCCTTGGCATTAAAATTATTGATTTCATCCCATACAACTCGACCGAGGTGTCACAAGTCCCGAGCATCTAAGGAGTAGAAACACAACTACAGAGTCAACTATATATGTAAAATGAAATCTAAAGTTCAAGATGTAGTCTAGTGCCGCGAACGCTGGTGGTCACCTTGCTCAGCTACAACAGTAATACCTTCTATCTGCTAACAACCCACTACCGGGTGATTAATACATGCAACTGCACACGAGGTGCATGTAGTAGAGTGAGTACTTCCAACACAATGGTAATAAAAGTAAATAATGATGAGAGGCAAGAAATCACGTAAGAGCACTCCATCGTGCTATAAAGGACAGTACAATCCTTTTATTTAAAATTGGAAAATCGTGAAAATCCTTTAGAAAGTATCTGGAATATAATGCTATCTCAAGCAGTAAAATCTATCATACAATAAAAACCATAAGGTATCAGATAATTCTCTTTTTAAAATAGCGGTAACAACCATTTCAACAATTAAGAATTTATCAAAGTTTGCCCATCGGGCTCAATATCAAATCGCAGTATAGTATTAGCCCCACGGGCTCACTCCCAACTGACTAGCACAGAACATCAGCCCCTCGAGCTCACTCCTAACTCCCCACACAAAACATCAGCCCCTCGAGCTCACTCCCAACTCACCAGACACAAACAACAGCCTCTCGGGCCCATTCCTAACTCACTTGGGTACCCTGCACTCACTGGGGGTGTGTACAGACTCCAGAGGGGCTCCTACAGCCCAAGCGCTATATCATAAGGCATTACAGCCTTCACACATCACACACGTGGTCTGAGAGCCTCATCACATAATACTCGAGGCCTGAAAGCCTCCTCACATCACTCAACATATCCTCACAGATGGCCCTCGGCCTTAGTCAGTCCAGAAAATAATCACAAGCCTCTTGGGATTCAGTAAAATAATAGTGCTCAGCTCATTAACATTTTAAATATCATTTAAATCTCGAGTTGAGGATAAACATAGCTGAGTTCACAAATAATATAATTCAATTGGACTGAGTTCATATAATATTTCAATTACTGAGGAAAATAGTGATGGAAATTCACAAAAGATTTAAAATAATTTGGCACGAAGCCCAAGTATGGCAATAAGCGCAATTTATGATAACAATCAATAATTGTTTATCAAATACGCGGTAAAATCAACAACCGGGATGTACTAAGTCACAATCCCCAATGGTGCTCTACCCCACGCTTATACCTGGCGTGCAAGTCACCACAATACAGCACTATGATGTGTAAGTCCGGGGTTTCAAACCCTCAGGACATCATTTACAAGTATTACCTACCTCGAACCGACGAGAATTCGAGCCCGCGACGCGTTTGCCCCTCAAACTGGCCTCCACGCACTTCCAATCTATCCAAAATCATAAGGAATACATCCTAATATGCTAATGGGACATAACCTAATCGAAAGAACTCGAACACTACTCAAAATCACGAAATTGGCAAAACCCGAGCCCGGGGCCCACGTCACGAAAAATTCCGAAATTCACATTTTTGGAATTCTCGTCTCACCACGAGTCCGTACATACCAAGAACTCCCAATTCATACCACAAATGGTCCTTCAAATCCTAAATTTAAGGTTTTTGCTCCAAGCCCTATTTTCTTGATTTTTAACCATAAATTCATGAATTCCATGGATGATTCTTGTATAAAAACATGTAATTAACTCATAAACTTACCTCCAATGGTTCCCAGTCAAAAACCCTTCAATTCCCGTCCAAAAGCTCTCAAGAATGACAAAAACTGGTGGAAATGGGGTTTGGTTCGCGGATGAAATGTAACATTCTGTCCAGATTTTTGCTTTCGAAAATACTGTTCACCTGTGTTACTTTTCACGAGGTACTGTTACGAGTAATGTTCATACTATTACAGGTATTGTTTATGTATATTATATACGGTACTGCTCACAGTTACTATTCACGATCACTATTCACGGTGCTGTGAAAAACAAATTGCAGCTTTCTTAAGTTAAAATCGATCCGTTAGCCTTCCGAAATCCACCCGAGGCCCTCGGACTTCAACAAAATGCATCAACCAGTCATAAAACATCATAAAAACTTGTTCCAATCCTCATAACATGTCGAACAATGCTAAAACCATTAAATTACAACGGATTCAAGCCTATATTTATCAAATTCTTCCCAAACTCACATTCAATCCGAAACCCAACCAAACGACGTCCGAATGGCCTGAAATTTTGCGGACAAGTCCAAAATCATTTAACAAAGCTACAACAACTCTTGGAATTCCATTTCGACTCTCGGATCAAAATATCACATATCAACCAGAAATCGCCAAAATACTAACTTCGCCAAAATAGGCTAACTTTTTCACCGGACCTCCAAAATTACTTCTGATTGCGCTCCTAAGCCTTAAATCATTATCCGGAGCTAACCGAATCATCAAAATTTAATTCTGAGCCCTCTAACTCATAAGTCAACATCTAGTTGACTTTTCTAACTTAAGCCTTCTTAAAAGAGACTAAGTGTTTCATTTCTTACAAAAATTACTCCAATTAAATTCTAATGCACCCAAAACTGATAATGAAACATAAGGCAACACAATGTGGGAAGAACGGGGTAGTAATACCTAAGACGACGAGTAGGGTCGTCACACAAAGTCAACTATACCGAGTAATAATAGATCTGCCCTGGTTTCAAAACCACAAATAGTAACCAAACATGACCGGTAGACGCGATCCACAACAAGAGAATCTCCCACATGAGTAGAAACATAAATGAGGGCACTCAAAGAATCCCAAAGCACACCCAAATGCGAAGAAAAATAAGAGGACACATATGAATAAGTGGATCCTGGATCGAATAGAACCGATGCCTCTCTGTGACAAACCAGAATAATACCTGTGATGATAAAATTGGAGGCAACCGCCCCAGTGCGAGCAAGAATGCAATAATATCTAGCCCAACCCCTCTTACAAGGGAGACCTCTATCTCCCCGGCCTTCGCCCCTGGCTGGCTGGGCAGGTGGGGTAGAAGTGGGAGCTTGAACCATAGCCTGAGAACTCTGAGGAGCATATTGTGGCTGAGCAGTCTATGAAGATACACCTCTAGCAAGTCTGGGACAGTCACTAACCATATGACATGTATCGCCATACTCAAAACTATCTCTAGGAGGACGTGGTGGCTGTGACTCACTGGGACTAGGTCTGCTAGACTGACCTCTGGAAGTACCCCGCGCAGGAGGCACACTAGAAACTGGAGGCGCATAATAAGGCTCCTGAGGTGCTGGCGGAGCTGGAGTACTATGGGCTGCTGGCAAGGCTGAATGTAAAGGCAACCAGAATAACCCATACTATAACGACACAATGAATGGGTAGGGGCACCAAAGTGGTGACCCGACTCTCGAGACCTCTTGGCCTCCCTCTCCCTTCGCTTCCTGGCGAGCATACCCTCAATCCTCCTAGCAAAGCTCACTACATGTTGGTAAGGAATATCCATCTCGAACTCTCAAGCCATGCTAGACCAAATGGGCGGAATAAGACCCTCGATGAACCTTCGAACTCTCTCTCAAATTGTGGAAACCAAAGCCGATACATGTCTAGGCAACCTGGTGTAACAGATGGCATACTTTAAAACTATTATAGCACCCTAGCGCAAGTGCTCGAACTCCACGCGCCATGAATCCCCGAGGCTCTAGGAACAAACTCTCTCATAAACATGTTTGAGAACTTGGTCCAAGTCAGTAAGGCAGACTCGACTGGACTGTCCAACTCATAAGTACGCCACCAATCATAGGCGGCTCCCCGATGTTGAAAGGCGGTGAAAGAACCCCACTAGACTCCACTATGCATATAGTGCAAAGGATATGATGACAATCCTCTATGAATTCTAATGCGTCATCTGATTCTAGGCCACTGAACACTGGGGGATCATATTTTTTGAACCTCTCTAGCTTACGTTGCTCGTCCTCGGAGATAGCTGATCCATCCCCGGGCTGTGTTGGTGCTGCAGGTGGTATAGGAATAACCTCTAGGGCCTATTTTATCTGCACTCTCTGCTCAGGAGTGCGGGCTGCGGGAGTCTGGGCCCCTCCCCGACCTGAGATGTGGCTGCAGCGAGGTGAAGCAATCCCGCCTGAGCCAAGGTAGTGTACATGCTCATGAACTGAGCCAGAGGTTCCTGGAGCTCTGGAGTAGTAGTAGTAGATGTAGTAGGTGTACCAGGTGCCTAGCTACAACTGGATCTGCTGGTGGTACCTCAGCGGCAGCTCGCGCAGGTGTTGTGGCTGCACCATGTGCGCGTCCTCAACCTCTACCCTAGCCCCGGCCTCTGATGACGGCAGCATGGGGCACGGGTGTCTAGTCCTCTCGTGTAGCACGTGTCCTCACCAAATGTGAGAGAATAGAAGACAAAAATTTAGAATTGATGTCAAAATATCACACGACAAGGAATACAAAAGAAATGAAGATTTTTCCTAAACAGTTACATAGCCTCTAGTAGATAAATACAGACGTCTCTGTACCAATCAACAAGATTCTAATAAACCAGCATGTTTCCCATGACTCCTATGAACCTAGAGCTCTAATACCCACTTGTCACGACCCTAGTTCACCAATCATGAACATGTCGTGATGGCACCTAGTTCCCATGACCAGGTAAGCCAAATAATGCAAAAAAATTATAATAATTGCAGAAACAGAATTAACCATTTTAAATGACAGAAAGAAAACTATACTGAATGCCGCTCGACATGTAAAAATCAATAACACAAGTCTACTAGAATCCCCAAAGACCCGAATACTCACATGTAACACAGGCTATGGAAAAAGTACAGTATGGTTCTAAAACATCCAGAATATTCTAACAACTAAAAGAGAGAGAACTAGATACAAAAGGTAGAGTAAGAGGGAGACTCATCGGTCTGCGAACGTAGCAGAACTACCTCGAAGTCTCTGTGGTCCTCCTACCTCAGTGATAATGCACCTAAGTAGAGGTACATGGATGATCAGCACATGAAAACATGCGTAGGAAGGGAATGACTACACCTCATCGGTACTCAATAAGTGCCAAGCCTAACCTCGGTTGGGTAGTGATGAAGAAAGGTTAGGGCCCTAGTGAGGCAAAAATAATATAGTAGAAATAATCAACAGTGTAGAAACTTGACAAAAATAATAAACGCAGCAGTGTAATAAGGCAGATCAACGAAATAATAATAACTACAAAGATAGAGCAGAAACACATAATAAACATAGCCAAATTTCAAAGTACCAATGAAGGTCTCCTAGGATACCGTCCTATAGCCCTCTCTTCAACTGTCCAATGGATCTCCCGGGATACCGTCTCATAGTTCAACTCTCGTATCAATACCAAAGGATCTCCCGGAATACCGTTCTGTAGTCCAATCATCAGTGTGCAGGGTTCTCCCGGGATACCATTCCATAGTCCCAAAATAAAAGTGTAGGGGGATCTCCCGGGAATCGAACCCATAGTCCCAAAGTAAACAAACAAGGGGGGAGCTACCGGAATCCCACATCCGTTGTCCCAATAAAAATGTGAAATCACAGCCAGAAATATACCAAGGAATAAAGTATGAAAACAGGGCAGCATATAGAACTAGCCTAGCATGCTTCACGTAGTACAGTTAAACAACTTAAGCAATTAGGCAGTTAAGTTGATTAGACATGCTTTCCTAGTCTAGCACAAGTAAAATCTTCAAGAAGGATAAGGCATATAAGAAAGAAAGCTAAATATTAACAACTTAAGTGAAAACCAGACTTTCATCAATTGGCTCAAGTACGCGCTCGTCACCTCAAGTACAAGGCACTCAAATATCAAGAAATAATCCGAAGGGGAAAGGTCCCCCACATAAAGTTAGACAAGCCATTTACCTCGAACCAACTCAATATCACTAGAAACCGCACCTTTGCCACGAGTATCTGACTCCAAATGGCCAAAATCTATTCAATTCAATTACACGTCATAAATAATATTGCAAACAACTGATTCCACTATTAAATTTAAAGCCAGGGCACGAAAATAGGTAAAATGACCAAAATGCCCCTCGAGCCAATATCTCAGAATCGAATAATTTTTACGTTTTTAGAACCCTCGTACTCTCACGAGTATAACCTTATAATAATCTTCCAAATTGAAGGTCAAATGCCCCCTCAAAACCCCATGGTTAGGTCTAAGAAGTTTACCCACTTCCCATTCAAAAATACGAAATTAAAGAGTGGATTTGCGATTAGATTAATGTGTTTTAGTCATAGGAGAGTAGAGAATCGTTACCCAGTGATTGCCCTTGAAAAAACTGTCACGACCCCAATCCCGGTCATGATGGCGCCCAACACATCTGCTAGGCAAGCCCGACCATTTACACTCTCATCCCGAGCATGAAGCTCAAATCAATTACCTGAATATTATTATCAACAATAAAGCTAAACTGAATAGTCACCCAAAGATCTAGGGTCACGAGTCTAGAGCCTCTAAACATGATCGGATAACAATATCTAAATCAAATACTCAAGTATGAATAATGTATATACAAAGGAAAATTGGAATAAGAAGAGAAGCCAGGTCCTACGAACGCCAGCAGCTACCTCAGCAACTTGGATAAACACTGATAAAAGCTGGAATGCTCGTCTATTCCTCCTGTGTACCTGAATCTGCACACAAAGGTGCAGGGAGTAGGGGTGAGTACTAAGTACTCAATGAGTAATAAATATATACAAGTAGCTGAAAGTAAGAAATCCACAGAATACCACATAATGAAGATAAACTACAGTCTGCTTCCTCCTACGAACTAGCAACAACAATACGCTACAATTATCACAGATAATTCACAGACAAAGATGCAATGCAAGGCACATAACCGCTACGGCGTGTAGCCCGATCCATCTAACACCAACGACGCTCACTGGGGGTGTGTACAGACTCCGAAGGGGCTCCTTGTCACGCCCCAAAACGAGGGACATGACCGGCGCCTAACCGAGTTGCCCCAGTCAAGCGGACCTGGGTGCCTTTCACTCCCACGCGTTACCCCTGTGTTGACTGTTTCTAATTAACTAATTATCTTACCAATAAAGACTGATTTCACAATACATAAACATAACCATGTGATTTATTTACTAACAAATTCATAATTTATATTTACAACGCCCCATACATATACATAGGCCTCAATCCCACAGTTTACATGTCTATGGAGCCTCTAGGATACAAAAAGGGAAGTACAATACTTGCCGGTAACAAGGCCCCGGCTATACCTTACAAAACCAAAATGAAATCCAAACCGAAGTGGCAAGAACCACACAAGGCCCCGAGGAAGAAAGGGGCTCACCAAAACGGGCAGTGGAAGGAGAAGGATATCACTGCCGATGAGCTGAAGTGCCTGCTACTGATCCACCTACAATCATAACACGAATGTAGCGCCCCCGGCAAAAGGGACGTCAGTACACTTGAATTGTACTGGTATGTATGGACAAACTTTGTCCCAAGTAAACTCAAGCCATTAAATTACATCAACAATTAATTAAGCCAACCAACCATGTTTCCACATTTTTCCTCATTTCAAATAATTCTCACACAAAGCACTTTCTACAACCAACCAATTTAACAATAACCAATCAATCACGTAAAGCACAAGTAGTAAAACAAAGGGGCAATTAGTGCCCCACAGGTTGCAAACTCTCCTGCTGTCTCCTTTCACAATTTCACATTATTGATTTATGTATCAATTTTTAATAGCGATTTCGATCGCTTTCCATCCTTATTGCCCCTGACCACCCTTATTACCTCGGCCACCCTTATCACCCCAACCCACACCTTATTTCACCACGTCGCGGCGCGCGACACGACCCCGCCTTACAGTTGAAAACACAACAATTTCAAACAGCAGATAAGGTACTACACACAATTTCAACAAGTTCAAATAAGCAACTTGCACATTGTTTCATGTTCTCAATTACTTCTCAAGCCAATATCACAACCAAGTTACAATGTTTCCACATTCAATAATATTCACACATGTATATTCAACAATTTTCCATAATTCAAGTGTTTCATCTCTTTCCACAATAAACCAATTCTCAAGTGTTTCGATTTCTTTTCCACAAGGTGCCATATAGGCCATCATAATCATTATTCACAAATTCTTTACCCAATTCAACTCTCATTTACCTTTCGGTTCATATTTCTTACCACAACACTCATAGTTCAACAACAACTTTGAATATCCAACAACAACATCAATTAATCACATACAATTTCTCAAATCAACACATGCCAAACAATTTTACACATAAGGGCGATTTCACAAGAATCAAAATTAGCCATACATACCTGGTGATGAGTTTTCTTCCGTTAACTTCCTACTTTATGCTTACCCAAGCTATCTTACTCTTGCCAACCTTGTTCTTGAAGACTCTTACTTCTACTCACTTCTTTTTACTAGAAATCAAGTTCAATAATCATGCATGAGTGTAAAAATTCTATTTTTAAAAGCTATTATATGCAAACCTCTCTTTACCCAATTAAAACTGAAAATCAAAGAAAATAGTTAGGGTTTTTACCTTGAAAATATTGGGGAAGTTGAATCCTTGCCCTAGGATCCCTTGGAATTAAAATGATTGGAACAATCCTTGAAGATGCAAGATTTCTCTCTCTAAAAACCCTCTCTTCTCTCTCTAATTTTTGGTGAGATGATATGATAAAAATGAAGAAGAGGTGTGTTATATTAAAGAAGAGATCGGGTCAAAATGTTACAAAAACTGGGTCGGGGTCAATTATGCGGTCACTATGCGACCGCAGAACACACATGCGGTCCGCAAAGTGACCGCAAAATGGCCTCAAAAATTACAAGTTTCTGTTAAGGAATGCGGCCGAAATGCGGTCCGCATGTTTGATCTGCGGTCGCAAAATGCACCGCAGATTTGACATGCGATCGCATATCGACCGCACATTTGACGGATTTTTTTGAGAAACTCTCTGGAACGATTTGCGGTCGGAATGCGGTCCGCATGTTGATTCTGCGGTCGCATTCTTGACCGCATATTTGACACTTTTTCGGAAAAATTATTTCTCTACATTTTTGAAACTTAAATCATTACCAAGGGTCCGAACCGCGGCGAGCAAGCTCGCCGCGAAGAATTCTACGCATTCCTAACACATTATTCGGACCATGACACCACATCTACTAGGTTTTATGCACAAAAATTTTACGGGGCCTTACACTCCTACAGCCCAAGCGCAATACCGCTGCGACGTGCAGCCCGATCCTCAAATCAACCGTTGCGGCGTGCAGCCTGATCCATCCCCAGTCCACAACAAACATATAAGTCACACAACAACTCAAATTATTTATTTCCAGGTTCCAGTTCATAAATTATGAAAATACTTTAACTTTTACTTAATTTTCCCAAAACAGGTAACTTAGCGTTTCAATACGGTGATTTCAAACCAGGACTGAGATCAGTGATTAAGCAAGTATAGCTATCACATATATAACTATCCCCTAAGGATACTACAGGTGGGCACAAGGCCCCAAACATGGCTTATAGCCCACAATTATATCAAACACAGTGTTTTTCAACCACTAATATCATATTATTCATATCCGGGATGGACTAAGTCTCAATCCCCAGTCACAATCAATCCCGCAGCTGCCACGGAGTGCGAGCCACGCCCTACTAGAGTCACAATGTGCTAAGCCGGGGTTTTGAACCCTCAGGCTACCATATACACAAACCACTCACCTCTAGCCGGTCGAAGACTCGTCCGCAATGCCTTTACCTTTAGAATTTTCTGCCTCGCGCGTAGAATCTTGTCAAACCACAATAATTATGTCATTTACGGGTCAAAGAAACATAACCCAATTCAATTTACACGAAAAACGCATAAATACACTAAGTTGGTAAAACCCGACCCCGGGACCGCTGCTCAAAAAAATTCCGAAATTAGTACCAACGCGTTCCTCGTCTCGCCACGAGTCCGTACATATAAAATTTATCCAATTCCGACACCATTTTATCCTTTAAATATTTATTTTATATTTTTGAAAGATTCCAAAATTTTCTTCCCAAATTCCATCTCAAATCACTAATTAAATGATGAATTCAATGATAGATTCATGTACTCTAACCAAATCTGAGTTAGAATTACTTACCCCAATGAATTTCTTGAAAAACATTCGAAAAAACGTCAAAATCCGAGCTCTCTAGGTCCAAAAATCAAATAAAACCTAAACCCTCGTATTTATAGAGTAACCCTCGGATTCCAGCAGTGCTGACCGCACAAAATGACCGCGGTCCGCACCCAGGTAGTGCTGACCGCACAAAAATGGTTGCGGACGCGCATCAATTTGACTACAGTGACAGGCTTCACTATTTTGGCCATAACTTTCGCTACAGATGTCCAAATGCCTATTATAATATGTTTCTGGAAACTAGATTCAATGTTCTACAACTTTTATTTTAGAATCACCTCAAAATTCCGTGTATATAAAAGGATATGAGCTTCCGAAGTAGGATTGGTGATCTGAAGATTCTCCACCTACGCGGACTGCACAGAAATGACCCCAGTCCGCGCCCAGCCAGCGCGGCCGCGCCAAAAGGACCGCGGTCCGCGTACCAATGACTGCCCCTTCCATTTTCTATGTTCCGAGATGTCCGTACTTACCCGAAATACACTCGAGGCCCCCGGGACCTCAACTAAAAGCACCAACAAGTTAGAAAACACATCACGGACTTAGTCGAGGCCTCAAATCACATCACATATCATCAAAATCACCAATTATGCATGGATTCAAGCCTAAGAACTTATTAAATTTCCAAAACTAACATTCAATCCAAAACCCGACCAAACGACGTCCGAATGACCTGAAAATTTGCAGACATATCCAAATCACATAACGAAGCTACAGAAATTGTCATAATTCCATTCCGACTCCCGGATCAAAATCTCACCTTCCGTTCGGATATCGCCAAAACTCAACCTTAGCCAATTCAAGCCTAAAACTACACCAGACCTCCGAATTCGATTTCCGATTGCTCTCCTAAGTCATAAATGATCCCCTGAAACTAGTCGAATCATCAGAATTCAATTCCGGGCTGTCTAACTCATCGGTCAACATTCAGTTGACTTTTCCAAATTATTCTTCTCATAAAGAGGTTTATGACCTCATTTCTATCTAAATTTTCTTCCGAATTGATTCTAACTTTTCGAACAAATATAAATAAGCATATTGAAGTGTGAAATGAAGAAAACAGGGCGGTAACTCTCGTAACAACGGGGCGGGTCGTTACATTCTCCCCAACTTAAACAAACACTCGTCCTCGAGTGTACCTAGAGTTGTACTAGAAGCAGCCCAATAGCCGTATGGCCTTACCAAGCATGTATGCGGGGTGGTACCACGTCACCCTCTCTATCATAAGTCCGATAACATAATATAGCTGAACTTCCACAGTCCATCTGCACCCTAGAGCACCTTGCACCTTCCGAAATCATATTCTAATTCCGAATCCCACGTCTATACTCAGAATACACCCGAATCAACTGTAATAGCCCATACTCACCACTCCGGGTGAGATCTTATGGTGTACCAAACAACTCAATCACTCGAGACGATGTCCTCTAATCACAACAATTTTTCCGCGATAACCAAATACTAACTGAAACCCTTTTTCCATTAGCTAAAGTCTTATTCCAACACCTTCATATATTGCCCACGGCAACCGAACACACGATATATCGAATCCATCTCTCAGGTCATCCATTCATGGATTCATCCCTCTTTTAACTTATACCACCATAGATTTCGGAGCCAAACCTCGATATTACCTTTCTAACCAGCTTAAACCACATATGCCCGCACTCATTACTGGCTCCAACGATCATTTCGATTATAACACACCGCACGGGTGGTATGACACCTCAACACCGGCCTAAGCCACAACGAGCACAACACAGGCTCCAATAAGAAACGTTTGAACATACTCAAATCATGACAACTAACTCAAACAAAAGAACTGTAATTCAATTGCTCCGTACCATCATAACATAGAACTGAGATCCAGTCTCGCATTATAGAAATAGCATACCTGAATTCTCCTCGAATGGTCATAACTTCATGTGGCCTTGCCACGGCACATGATTCCATCCAAACACAGTCAGCCACGCACAGATTTAGGTCTGAAATCAAGCGATCGAACTCACCCACGGTGAAGCAATTAATATATACCATCAAATCTTGTAGGGACACAATCGATGCACCATTTGCCAAGCGCCACCCAACACTGATTTTCCTTAGGGACTAGGAAATATAGTACACAAGGTAACATATGTAAAAACTATTCTCCAAATCACATGGTTGCGGCGTGCAACCTGCTCAAACTAACATACCCGTGGTGGCGTGCCACCCGATCCAGATACCATACCCGCGGAGGCATGCCACCCGATCCAAATAACCCATGGCAGCGTGCCACCCGATCCACGCGTAAATCTCGCAAAAGGAAATGCACACCGAGTCAAATTGCTCATTACAATAAACATATATATAGCCTCAAGCTCGGCCACAAGAAATGCATCCTACAAAGTTTCCCCAATACCGGAGCTGAATCAATGGTAGATACCTCTACACTGACATCCGCCACAAAGGCCCAACTGACAAAGCAATACCTACCAGTCGTCCGCTGGTCCTGGGTACAACTACCCTGCTAGAGTATACTTCGATGCACTTTGCTACGCAATTTGTGCCATTTTCCGACATCGTCCATATCACATTAGTCTGGACGACCTGACTTATGTCAACCAGTCTGAAATAAGGTATCATAACCCAAATTCATCACATCAAACTAAGAGAGAGCCACCAGGGCTCCCAATTTCCGATGATTGCTAAACGGTGCCGATACACACGATATACAACCACTGCATAGGTGGATTACGAGAACTTCTAGTCTCCATCACCTATATAACACATGAATTACTATGCCTGATTCCACACTCCACTGTACGAATACATAACACACATCAAGAATGCATTCATACCACGAAAGTCATTCAAAAATTTTCCTATGCCATCATCAACTCAATCATCACAGTCGATCCAACAAGAGAATACCACAATACCACTAGATATTATCGGTTTACATTACCTTGCCCTTTTTGACCATATACCCTGCCAAATCACTAGAATAGCAGCACTATGTTTCCTTAATCACCATAAAGATCGATTCTTAAATCACCTGCAGCTGGCCACGCTGCTCAATAATTTTTAATGACTTCCCATATATTATGAATTGATCTCAAAGCCTTGAACATGCCATTATCAACTTCTAATGACACATCGTATATACCATACCATACTGAGATAACATGGAAACTTCTATCCCTTTCCTACGCCGCAAACATCGACGCACTCTACTAGTCAAGGACCTTCATGATCCCATATAGAATAAAAGTCATTACACATTCCATGCCTCGCATACAGACAGGAATATACTCACTTTCAAACCACGGTAGAACACATCACAAACTCTTTCTCCCAATCCATTGCATAAGTTTAACTGTCAGGACTGAGTCCTTCTACCCACATCGAGCTACGCAACTGCCAGCACTCAAGAGCTTTGTTGCACAATATCTGCAAGACTCATTACTTCAAACACATACCAGGAATTAATCGTATCCTTATCACATCGTTTCAATTTATCAACAAGTTGTTCCATTTACCCACTTTCCTTTCTAATTCATCTTTAATTTAATATTAGCCTTTACTGTTGCACTATAATATCTCAACTCATGTTACCACACGAGACTCATACACAAGACTACACGGTCTCAGGCCCACAGGCCGCTGAATACTCTCTCAATGTTTCCCAGAAGTACCACATTCTACAATACTTTATTTTGAAGAACTTCATGCAATTTGGAATTCGTTATCATTACCTCCCAATACAGATACATAGAATCCCATCATTCACATAACATAACACAAGTCTTGATTCTTTCTAACGAAACCACCGTCTTTAGCCATATACACAATCTTAATACACCTGACTATTACAAGCAAAATCTTGAACACCGTAAAACCATTATCGGGCGTCATTCACCCTTATTCAATTATAATTCAACTGTCTTATTAAACAGAACCACTCATGCCTTGTTAGAACTCTGGCACCACAGAACATGATTACATACAGATGCATTTAGCTATTTTTCTTTCCTATACACCGAACATTCTTTACTAGCAGCAGTTCAAACCATCATATTATTTCTTCATATCTACGAAGCACCATAACCTTTATCAGAATTTCCCAACATACTTAGAGACAAAATCAACATAGCACACAACAGTGCAATCAGTTAATCAATAACATCCTCCCCAACTTGGCTCAGAGCCATACATCAAAACACTTTTAGCCGCTCATAGCATTCTTTACTCAAATGATGCCACAATGTTATGGTGAGATTAAACTCAAGTCATTTACAAGCTTGACAAAGACTTGAATCATCAGAGACCTTAACCCTTCTGCAATTCTTGCATTCATTCACACACAACAGTTAAGCCCATTCTTTAAGTGACAAAATCTTTTCTAAGTCCCAAATTTTCCAAAAATTTTGACAGAGTTTTCTTTGTAATTTGGCATATCCACCTGCCATAGAATCACCAAAACCATCCTAACAATACATTCGCAACTCGACAAGACATCACAATGCATATCAACAACATTAGTCTCAATACTATACGAATCATATTATCAAAATTGATACATGAACATGCGCTGCACCTACTTGAATCATAACACATATCAAATACCCTTCAATTACACATCAGAATCAACCCACCTACTTCGCCTCAATCTAGCATTTCAGTACAACACCTTCCACCAGGATACACATTGCATAATCACTTTAGTCTTCCCGAGTCTGAACTCATTCTACTATACGTAAGGCACTTTACCTTCCAACTAAGAGATATGATAAATATTCACCACGCCCATAGCTCGGGGCTACACAACAAATTACAATAGGAGTCTAACAACTAACATCTCATCCATTTCCACAATCTGGGGCAATACCGATCATATAAGTTTCATAATACCAGCTCACAAAATCAGCACCTTGGTGCTCAAGTCATAGACAAAGATCTAGTCTCAAGTCCTCCCGACTGGCCCAACATGAAGTTACAAAGATTATATCCCGCCCCTCGATCGGCGAATCACAAGGCATCAAGGCAATCATATTACTGGGCGCTCGATGCGTACACAGACATGTGGATGAATTTCAAAATTATATCTCAAGATGAATCAAGTACACACGATAAGAATTCCAAGAAATGTGAAGTGTTTCCTAAAGGTCTGCAGCCTCCTGAGGATAAATACAAGCGTCCCGTACCGATCTATGAGACTCTACCAACCGGCTCAAGACTCATGAGGCCTAGTAACCTTGGCTCTGATACCAACTTGTCACGACCCCAATCCCGGTCGTGATGGTGCCCAACACATCTGCTAGGCAAGCCCGACCATTTACACTCTCATCCCGAGCATGAAGCTCAAATCAATTACCTGAATATTATTATCAACAATAAAGCTAAATTAAATAGTCACCCCAAAGATCTAGGGTCACGAGTCTAGAGCCTCTAAACATGATCGGATAACAATATCTAAACCAAATACTCAAGTATGAATAATGTATATACGAAGGAAAACTGGAATAAGAAGAGAAGCCAGGTCCTGCGACCGCGACAGCTACCTCAGCAACTCGATATGACTGTGTGAAAGCTGGAGTGCTCATCTACTTCTCCTGAGTACCTGAATCCGCACATAAAGGTGCAGGGAGTAGGGGTGAGTACTAAGTACTCAGTGAGTAATAAATATATACAAGTAGCTGAAAGTAAGAAATCCACAAAACACCACATAATGAAGCTAAACTACAGTCCGCTTCCTCCTACTAACTAGCAACAATAGTACGCTACAATTATCACAGATAATTCACAGACAAAGATGCAATGCAAGGCACATAACCGCTACGGCGTGTAGCCCGATCAATTTAACGGCGCTCACGGGGTGTGTACAGACTCCGGAGGGGCTCCTACAGCCCAAGCACAATACCGCAGCGGCGTGCATCCCGATCCACATATCAACCACTGTGGCGTGCAACCCGATCCATCCTCAGTCCACAATAAACATATACGTCACACAACAGCTCAAATTATTAATTTCCAGGTTCCAGTTCATAAATTATGAAAATACTTTAACTTTTACTTAATCTTCCCAAAACAGGTGACTTAGCGTTTCAATACAGTGATTTCAAACTAGGACTGAGATCAGTCACTAAGCAAGTATAGCTATCACATATATAACTATCCCCTAGGGATACTACAGGTGGCACAAGGCCCCAAACATGGCTTACAGCCCACAATTATATCAAACACAATATTTTTCAACCACTAATATCATATTATTCATATCCGGGAAGGACTAAGTCTCAATCCCCAGTCACAACCAATCCCGCACCTGCCACGGAGTGCGAGCCACACCCTACTAGCGTCACAATGTGCTAAGCCGGGGTTTCGAACCCTCAGGCTACTATATACACAAACTACTCACCTCTAGCCGGTCGAAGACTCGTCCGCAATGCCTTTTCCTTTAGTATTTGCTGCCTCGCGTGTAGAATCTAGTCAAACCACAATAATTATGCCATTTACAGGTCAAAGAAACATAACCCAATTTAATTTACACAAAAAATGCATAAATACACTAAGTTGGTAAATCCCGACCCCCGGGCCCGCTACTCAAAAAAATTCCGAAATTAGTACCAGCGCATTCCTCGTCTTGCCACGAGTCCGTACATATAAAATTTATCCAATTCCGACACCATTTGGTCCTTCAAATCTTTATTTTACATTTTTGAAAGATTACAAAATTTTCTTCCCAAATTCCATCTCAAATCACAAATTAAATGATGAATTCAATGATAGATTCATGTACTCTAACCAAATCTGAGTTAGAATTACTTACCCCAATGCATTTCTTGAAAATCATTCGAAAAATTGTCAAAATCCGAGCTCTCTAGGTCCAAAAATCAAATAAAACCTAAAACCTCGCATTTATAGAGTAACCCTCGGATTCCAGCAGTGCTGACCGCACAAAAATGACCGCGGTCCGCAGCCAGGGAGTGCTGACCGCACAAAAATGGTTGCGGCCGTGCATCAATTTGACTGCAGTGACAGGCTTCACTATTTTGGCCATAACTTTCGCTACAGATGTCCAAATGCCTATTATAATATGTTTCTGAAAACTAGATTCAATGTTCTACAACTTTATTTTTGAATCACATCAAAATTTTGTGTAGATTAAAAGATATGAGCTTCCGAAGTAGGATCGGTGATCTGAAGATTCTCCACCTACGCGGACCGCACAGAAATGACCCTGGTCCGTGCCAAGCCAGCGCGGCCGCGCCAAAAGGACCGTGGTCCGCGTCCCAATGACTGCCCCTTCCATTTTCTATGTTCCGGGATGTCCGTACTCACGCGAAATACACTCGAGGTCCCCAGGACCTCAACCAAAAGCACCAACAAGTTAGAAAACACATCACGGACTTAGTCGAGGCATCAAATCACATCACATATCATCAAAATCACCAATTATACATGGATTCAAGCCTAAGAACTTATTAAATTTCCAAAAATAACATTCAATCCAAAACCCGACCAAATAACGTCCGAATGACCTGAACATTTGCAGACATATCCAAAATCACATGACGAAGCTACAGAAATTGTCAGAATTCCATTCCGACTCCCGGATCAAAATCTCACCTTCCGTTCGGATATCGCCAAAACTCAACCTTAGCCAATTCAAGCCTAAAACTACACCGGACCTCCGAATTCGATTTTCGATTGCTCTCCTAAGTCATAAATGATCCCCTGAAACTAGTCGAATCATCAGAATTCAATTCCGGGTTGTCTAACTCATCGGTCAACATTCGGTTGACTTTTCCAAATTTTTCTTCTCAAAAAGAGGTTTATGACCTCATTTCTATCTAAATCTTCTTCCGATTTGCTTCTAACTTTTCGAACACATATAAATAAGCATATTGAAGTGTTAAATGAAGAAAACGGGGTGGTAACTCCAGTAACGACGGGCCGGGTCGTTACAAAAACCTTGAAATTGCTCCCAAATTCGAGCTACAAACCTTGAGTTTTGATAAAAATGGCCAAATCTTGTTTTTGAAATGTTAAATACTGGTCAGGTTATTAAAGTATTGCGAACGCGGCAGGTCTCACGCATTCACGAAGAAGGAAAATATAAGGTCCCAAAAATTCTCTTCGCAATCGCGAAGGAAGGGGTGCGAACGTGAAGGCTTGGCCCAGCAAACTATGTGAACACGAGCTGGTGTACACGAACGCGTTGAAGAAAAACGAAAGGGCCAGAAATTTGCCCTACGTGAACGAGTGGAAGGCAACGCGATCGCGATGAACGAGCTGTCAAACCTACGCGAACACGGTGAAGGGGAAGGCAGAGCTTCGCGAACGCGAGGCTCTAAACGCGAATGCGATGAAGACATACAAGAAGCAGCAACAACAGTTCAAAAAATAGGAGGAAATGACTCGTTGAGCATCCAAAACACACCTGAGGCCTCCGGGACCTCAACCAAACCTACAAACATATCCCGTAACATCATTTAAACTTGTACCAATCCTTAAATTACTCAAAACAACACCGGAATCATGAATTAAGCTAAGAAGCCTAAGAACTTCAATTTCTAATCAAACACACTTTCAATAAAAAACCTAACAAAACCTCGCCCGAATGACATGAAATTTTGCACACACATCCCAAATGACATGACAGAGCTATAGAAACTTCCGGAATTCCAATCTGACCCTTGGATCAAAAACTCACTATCTGATCAGAAACTTCAAAAATTCAAACTTCGGCATTTCAAGCCTAAATGAGCTACGAACCTCCAAAATACATTCCTAACATGCTCCCAACCCCAAAATCACCTAACGGAGCTAACGGAACCATCGTATTTCTATTCTGAGGTCATCTTCACACTATTCCAAAGACGAACCATTTTTCAACTCTTAAGCTCTCATTTAGGGACTAAGTGACCCAAAACACTCCGGATCCTAATACTGAATGTCCCGGCAGCCAGACTAGCATAAATTAACTCAGGGGAAGCAGTTAATGGGGGATCTGAGCATAAATTCCAAAAACGATCGGCCGGGTCGTTACATGTAGTTATACTAATTATTTAATTAACAATCGTAGATATACCATATATCTTAAAAAAGTACTACAAGAGAGAAAAATACATTTGATAACAAATGGTGTCTCATCAAAATTATATATTTTATGTATATGTACAATAAAAATATACAGTATTATCCTATACCGTGGGGTCTGGAAGAGTAGTGTGTACGCAAACTTTATCCTTATCTTGAGAAGTAAATATAACACTAACTGTTGGTGTCCATACTGTAATAAGGTTGAATGATACACCCATGTAGTGAAAACCATTGATTTGCCTCTGCGAAGTAGTTGGATTATAAGCAACATATATGCTCCCAAAGAACTCAACCAATATCATTTAACTAACTCTAAGGTAATGTATATTCTGATCCGAATACCAAAAAATTCTCAAAATAAGTATAAAAAATAAGTAGAGCCAAAAAAATATATTAAAAGAATATCTAACCTAAATACAAACAAAAATATTATGATCAAGCAATATACATATAGTTGTAGCACTTTTTACTACCAAAAAAGAAGTTGATAAAAGTATAAGTAAAAAAGTAAAATACAGGGGGTTGTTTAAAACTTTAAATTAATATGGACTAGTCTCATCAGTTACATCGCTAATGAAAGGAATATACTAGTTCCATATTCAATAAAGTACTAAAACTCAATAGTATTTATAAAGAAAAAATTCAGAATAAATCTATTAAATACGCAAACAAATATATTTATAGAATTATAACATAAAATATATTTATTTGCTCTGATATCACATGTTAGAAAATATGACTTTCAGCAAATCATAGTTTTGAAACAGTTTATTTTTTTAACTTATTGTATTTACCTTTGTAAAAGTAAAACTGTGAAAGGGTCTGTTAGATTTTGGGAAGATGTGGAACCTAATATCTACTAGAGATTGGGAGAAGGCAAAATTTTATTCTGGCAGGATGAATAATTTTTAAATGGCCTCATTGTCCAACAAGTGAGATTGCCTTCTAAACCAGGCAACACTAAAGTTCTTGAATTCATTTGTCAAAATGAATGGAAATTAGATGCTCTCAAGTAAATCATTCCTGATCAAGTGCTCACAGAGGTTCTCAAAGTGAACACTCAGAGAGAAATTATATTGATAAGGTTATTATATGGGGCATAAATGGGGATGGATATATTTTCACAACTTCTGCTTAAAATATTATAGATAGAAGAAGAACTTTTCCATTCCTAACCATATTATGGACTCAGGAAGTTCCTTTTAAAATTTTATTTCTCTATCAGAGAATCATAAAAAAGAAAATTCCACTTGATGACTCTCTACACAGATTTGACCTTACTGTTATTTCTATATGCATTTATTGCAGGAGTCCAAGAGAGGAAACCATCACTCATGTATTTCTACCGAGTTAATTGGCTACCAGGATTTGGAGAACGACGACAGATAATCTAGGAGTTGACCATTGAAATTTGAGTATTAACTCTATACCACACATGTGGTGGAATGTTAAGCCCAACATTGCTATTCATAGATTACTTTTACATATAAACTCCTCTTATAATTCTTTGGGAACTATATAAGGCACAACGCTTGAAAAAATGTGATAAAAAACCTATGTCATTCAATAGAGTATCACATCAAATTCTTTTTTAAGTGGAAAAGTATTAGAAAAGATAAATTTTCAATGAAATTGGAGTAATATATGCATTGTGGCCATTAACTACAATACTAGAATAATTTTCTGATTTTACACACTGATGGCAATTGCATGACCTCTCAAAAGTTAGTTGGAGCTGGAGGTATTGATATAAGAATGAATGTTTATATGGTGATGGCCTTTTCTAATCCTCTCCAACTCTCAAGCAACAATTATAGTGAAACACAAGTTGCACTATTTGGTATTGACTGGTGTTGCAATCAGAACTTATCCAACTTCTCTCTTTGTTTGGATTCTCTGTTAGTCGTTAACATGATCCAAAGAAAGATTAAGCCATCTTGGCAACTAGAAAATAGTATAGAACATATTATTTTGAGGGTGAATGAGGGAATATTAAGGTTTCTCAATGTTATAGAGAATGTAATATGGTAGCCAATGCATTTTCTATACATCAAGATACCATGTTTACGCAAGAAAGAAATCTACCTAGAGAAGCTTGATGAGCACTAAGAATGGACAAGCAGGGGCTGCTAACATTCAGAATCATACTAGTGAAATATGAAAGATGGAACTTTGATCCACCGTGAAGTTACATATTTTTTTTCTATGACCTTGTTTCAGATTTGGACTAGGTATTTTTATAACAGTTTTCTTCGAATTAGTCCTTGTCTTCAACTTGTTTATCAAGGTAGATAGGTATTAGTTCTAAGACTCTGTTAGCTTTAATTGACCTTGATAAAAAGGTAAGGTTTATGCTACTCTCTTGTTGTACTTTTTAGTATGTATAAATAAGGTAGGGGTCACCTCCAAACTCCCCACCACTACATGACATGAAGCTTAGGTGGATGTCTTTAATAAAAACAATAAATAGATTTTGATCTATATTCCAGAAAAGCCGCTAGAATAAATTAAAAGAATATCTAACCCTAAATAACAACAAAATATTTTACTCAAGCAATAGTAAATTTAATATCTTCACCACTTAAAAAAATTCTGTAAAAATAAAATGCAAGGGGTTGTTTAAAATTTTAAATTAACACAGACTTATCTTATTAGTCACATCAATGTTAAAGGAAATATGTTGATTTCATTTTCAATAAAGTACTAATATATAAGATTTAGAAAACAAATTAGACTAAATCTTTCAAATACGCAAACAAATACTTTAAAATTATAAAATGAGTTATATTTATAAGCTCTGATATCACGTGTGAGGAAATATAACTTTGAGCAAATCATAGTTTAGAGTCCTTTGCCTTTAAGCTTATTGTATTTATTTTTATAAAAGTGAAATTGTGAAAGAAAAGAAAATAAATTAATAAATATTGATAAAATAAAAAGATTAAGCCCAAAAATATGTTACTAACTTACATTCGTTGCTCTGCCTAATATCTTATTGCTGCATATGACGTTGTTATTGTTATTATACCATATATAACCTTCAACTATCGTGAGATTTCTGAAGACATAGATATCATCTCCAAAATTAAAAAATATCACACGAATTTACTAATTTCTATTTCTCTCCGAAAGCAAGATAAATGTTCATTCTAGTCAACTATCGAAACTCCACATGGAAAACTTGGCTACATAAATTGACAGAAATTATTTTTGTTTTTGAGTTCATTGAAAGCATCAAGCCGGTGTTCGATTTTCACGGATAAGCGTAAGTATGATTTTTAGTTTTTGCATCAAATAAAGAGAAAATCAGGGGCAAATTTATGGGGGATATTATCGAGCAAGCGAGCCCATGGTCTCTTCTCAAAACTAGATACTTTATGTACATATTTTTTAAAATTATTATTATATTAACTATTGACCCCAATTCTCCAAGAAGGTTGAATGGTGCACCTGGTTAATTGTTGGATTATATAACAAGAGGAATATGATCAATTTTCACATAATACATTTATTATTTTTTTAAGTGGTGAACCTATGTACTAAAAATTCTAGATCTACCGGTGTCAAACAATTGAATTATAAGCAACATATATGCTCCCAATGAGCTCAACTAACATGCTTTACTAATTCTAATGTAATATATATTCTAATCCAAATTCCAAAAAATTCTCAAAATAAGCATTAGAAAGCGCAAGTAGAGCCACAAAAATAAATTTAAAAAATATTTAACCCTAAATACAAATAAAAATATTTTATTAAAGCAGTATACTGTCACAACCCAGATCTACCATGTCGTGATTATGCCTATCGTGATACAAGGCAAGCCGACTATTTTACCAAAACAAATTAGTATTTCAAAATAAATATTTCTTCAAGTTATTTAATTAATAAAACTACATAAGATAAATGTGAATAACAAAGTGCGGAAAGAAAAATCTGACATCGGGGTGTCAATAGTCAGGAGTATCTACTAAACACTGCCCAAATATACTAAGACTAATACTGTCTAGAAACCAACTAATAAAATTTATAGGAAGATTGAAGGGAGAAGAGCAAGGCTGCGATCGCCATACATCTATCTTGCTAACTCCAACATATCTGCGACGGATGAAATAAATGCTCACTAGCACGTCCAACAACCCCTAGATCTGCACATAAGGTTCATGGAGTACTGTGAGTATGCCAACTCAGTAAGTAATAAAGGTAAATAAAGATTTAGTTATAGAAACACATAAAGTCCACATCATGAAATCTCATAAAGTTACAACATGCTTTCAAATAAGTAAACGAGGTGAATCATCTCGTTTAAAAATCCAATTTTGGGTAAAATTTATTTGAAGATATTTTTCAATAGTTTCAACAAAGGCTCAATGTAAAAGAGAATAAAAGTGATAAAGATCGTAAAAATCCCCTCATGCAAAACATCACTTATAAGCAGCCTCTCGAGTAGAACATCACTCATATATAGCCCCTCGGGCAAACCTCACAGTCACTCGTATACGGCCCCATGGGAATAACTAATATCACTCACTCAGGATACACGCGCTCACTGGGGATGTGCAGACTCCGTAGGGGCTCCTACAGCCCAAACACTATAACAGGCCACCTCATGGCATAAATCGATCAGGCCATCGGCCTCACAAAATCATGAATCAGTAACAACCTGCTGCGTTACGCAACCCGATCCCATAATATCCTCACCAAAAATAGGCCCTCAGCCGCACTCAGTCATAAACCTCTCAATCCACTCACGATATCAGTAAAAACATGGTGCTTAGCCCATAATAACATTTTATATGCATCCAAAATGGGGTAATAAAGATTGAGTTATAAAATTAGTAAAACATAGCATGACTGAGTATAGATTGTCAATCAAACCAAGTGAGAGGATAATAAGAATAGGCCCCTAAGGTTCCAAACAACTCTGGCACAAGGCCAGAATATGACATTCGACCCAATTTATAAAAATTCTTTCAAAAACAGATAAGTATAATATAGTTTCAATCAAATACACAACTTTATTAGTTGCTACAGGACGAACCAAGTCACGATCCCCAATGGTGCACGCCCACACGCCCGTCACCTAGCATGTGCGTCACCTCAAAGTAGTAAAATAATGTGAAATCCGGATATCATACCTTCAGGACTAGATTTACAATTATCATACCTCCTTTTTACACACCTACCCCGAAGGATAATGTATAAAGGAGTTTTTCCATTTAAAGTCACATTGTTCGAAATAGGATTATTTATGTATTTTTAGAGTCGCCACTTGGGATATCATTCGCTTTTGGTGTCCCAAGTCACTGGTTCAACTTGAATCCCAAATTGAAGAAAATTTTGACTTCCCAGTTGGAGTCTGCGAACTATAAATTCTGAATAAGAAATTCTGTTGAACCGAGGGAAGGTGTTAGGCACCCCCGTATCCCGTGGTTCAAGCACCGTCGCTTAAATTATTATAATTGGCTAAAAATCTAATTTTAATAAATGTTTTAACTTATGTGGTTTTAAATATATGTCATGACCCCAAAATCCGGCCGTGATGGCGCCCAACACATTGCTAGGCCAGCCCGACCAAATACACTCTCATCCCGAGCTTAGAGCTCAAAGTCACTTATTTTAAGTCATTATCAGAGAAAGAAAGCCAAATTAAAGTGATAGATATAATAATATCCCAAAACCTTCTAAAAACAACGTAACTTCCCAAAGATCTGGGGTCACGAGCCAAGAGCCTCTATCAGAATATCAGTCAATACTGTAAATAACTCTACAAGTCTAAGAGTACGCGGAATAAACAATAACACAGTAGTAAGGGGGAAAATGTCGGGTCCTGCGGACGCCAGATAGCTACCTCGACGATCCTAACTGGGTCTAGACTAGCACCAAGCTCAGCTAAGCCTCCAGGTACCTGAATCTGCACACACGGTGCAGGGATTCGAGTGAGTATTTCCAGCTCAGCAGTAATAAAAGTAAATAATGCTGAGGAAAAGGAAACCACACAAAGCACTATCTCATGCTATAAACATACCAAATTATCCATTGATTTGAAATACACTTTCAGGGAAATCCTTTATAACTTATATGAGAAGATTATTTAGAAATCTCTTTTTAACTTCTCTTTCTTTCATTATAACATATCAATACCTGGGTACAACCTCAAACAGTGCAAGCCTGCACTCAAATCAGCCCCTTGGGCTCAGCACACCTTAACAATTTCTGGTAGGGGATCTGTTCAATAAGGTAGATAATGCATGTATGCCAATAATGTATGAGTCCTAAATATCGTGCCACGTAGTACAAGTAAGCCAATATATGTATGCAATACAATGTAATGCAAATGGCGATGTGGTGTACAACCCGATCCATGCAAAGGCGCCCGCGCTCACTATGGGGGTTCAGAGTCCGGAGGGCTCCTACAGCCCAAACGCAATATCAATATCACTCCTGCTGCAGCGTGTAGCCCGATCCATGCATATTCATGAATTCATATAAGCCCATTGGGCAACAGTATCATATCAGCTCACAGCTAAAATATCATAAAAACCTTGTTCAAGTTTTTCAAATCTTATGAAAATGCTGAGTAGCAAAATACCATTTTAAAACCTTAGTTTGAGATGAAAATATGCACAGTATTATCAAAACAGTGATACCAATCCCTGAAGGATTCAGATAATAGGCACGAAGCCCAAAATATGATAATCAGTCCAATTCCTGATAATTAATATCTTTACTAGGGTGTCAATTTTATTTCAAGCAATTAGGTGTTATTATTTATTAAGCGAGACGGACCAAGTCACAATCCCTAACGGTGCTCTACCCCATGCCCATTATCCGGTGTGCAAGTCACCTCAATACATCACTAGGATGTGCAAGTCCGGGGTTTACTAACCCTCAGGACATCATTTACAAGTATTACCCACCTCGATCCGATAAAAACTCAAGCCCGCGACGCATTAGCTCCTCGAACCGGCCTCCACGCACGTCAAAACTAGCCAAAATCAGTACAAATATATCAAAATAGGCTAATTGAACAACATCCAATCGAAAATAATCAAAATACATGAAAACTCTCGAAACTAGAAAAACTCGAACCCCGGGCCCGCTTCTAAAAAAAAAAAAACAAAAGTCACATTTTCTGAACCCTTATCTCTCCCCGAGTCCATACATATAAAGTTTATCAAAATCGTACTCCGTTTGCCCACTCAAATCATAAATTTTCTATTTCCGAGACTTAGAGCAAAATCCCCATTTTTACACCTTAATTCCTCCATTTTCGGAGATTAAATTCATGGTTTATCAGTATATTGACATAAATTGAGTCCAAGAGTCCTTACCTGATGTTAATCCACGAATCCCTCTTCAAGATCGCCTAAAATCCCTCTTTGTTCGAAGCCCCAGTTGGTTTTACCCTTCTGATAATCGAATAAGCTGAAGCCTTAAACCTACAGGAACTTTCGCTTCTACGACTTAGAAGTCGCTTCAGCGGTTTCGCTTCTGCGACCGCTTGAACACTTCTACGATATTCCACTTAAACTCCCACACCACTTCTGCGGTTAAAAATCTCGCTTCTGCTTCCCCGCATACGCGGAATATTATCCGCTTCTGCAGAAACCCCCAAACTGACCCTGTCGCTTCTGCGGGCGGGTTCCCGCTTCTACGGGCTCGCCTATGCAGACCAATGTCCACTTCTGTGGACCCAACTAAGCCACCAAAGGTTCGCACCTACGCTCCTAAAGCCACTTTTGCGGTCCATTTCCGCAGGAGCGGAAATACCAGAAGCCAGAACTACAAACCTGATGCAATGCACAAAATTCCCCGTTTAACATTCCGAAACCATCCCGAGGCCCCAGGACCTTAACCAAAAATAAAAACCCACTATAAATCATCTTACGAACTTGCTCTAATCATAAAAACATACCCTTAAACAAATGAATCATCAAATTAAGGCAGATTCAAGCCTAAATTTCAACTAAAACTTCTGAAACCTACATTCTATCAAAAACCCAACCAACCGATGTCCGAATGACCTGAAAATTTGCAGACATATCCAAAATCACCTAACAAAGCTACTGCAACTGCAGAATTCCATTTCGACTCCCGGATCAAAATCTCACCTCGACCGGATTACGCCAAAATTCCAGCTTAGCCAATTCAAGCCTATTTCTACACCGGACCTCCAAATTCAATTCCGATCACTCCCCTAAGTCAAAAATCACCTCCCGAAGCTAAACAAATAACCGAAATTCGATTCTGAGCCCTCTAATCACATAGTCAACTTTAGGTTAACTTTTCAGAAACAAGCTTCACTCTAAAATGCTATATGCCTTATTTTCAACCAGAATTAATTCGAATTCACCCGATAGACTCTAACACATGTATAAAAACATGAAACAACATATAACGGGGGAAGCGGGGCGGAAATCACGTGATAATGGTCGGGTCGTCACATTATAAAACCACTTGTATTCTTATTTTAAAAGAAAATTGCAATGTCGTGAAAATACGTCTCGAACCATGTCACATAAATGCATTCACAATTTTTGACACATTTCGACTTCGTTGAGATTTGGATTTGGGTAACATAAATGTGCATTCGAGTTTAGGAAGGTAAAATTATTTAATTAACTGACCTAAAGCAACTAATGTATTTATTATCTTTGTGGGAGGCCATGAAATTCTCTAAATGGCACGTCCCGAATGCTAAGTATTTTAATATAGACAAAGAGAGCCACGCAATTTATGCATTATATTTGGTGGGGCTCACATCATTATATTATTTGAAAGTAATTCTAGGTTAAACTATAATTTTCTATTGATTTTGTGTCTAAACGACCTAATTACATAGTTTTGCGAGTCAATTATTACTAGGAGTATTCAAAGGGATTCAAGCCTTAAGTTCAAAATTTAAACAGGTAAATGGACCTTCAGCATTTCCTGGGCTTAAACAAACGGCCCAATCACTGTAACATGAGGCTGCCCAGCAGTTTGGACTCTAGAAAAATCCAGTCTGATCAAAATAAGCTGGGTTTTGCCCATCGAGGAACTGGGCTAAATGTTGGCCCAGTCTTGACCCAAATAATATAGATCAAGGTCCAATTCCTATGTATATTATGCACTAAGCCCTGATTATTATTGGAAGTTTTAGTGTCAACTAAGTGGTGATTTAATACCCAAGACCACTAGTCAAACACATGGACCAAATAAACCAATAGGATAAAGTAATAGTTCATTTGTTAAATCCTTGAAGAACTTTACATTATGCTTGAAACCTGATTTTTCCTTGCGTGAATCATATGCCAAAACAGAAAGGAAATTAAGGATCTCAAATTGTTTTCATATCTAAACTGGTCTTTACTTATATCCTATTTGAATGTTCAACGAAAAAGCCAGCAAACCACAAAACATTTAAGTACAAAACTTTATTGAAATAGCTTCTGCAATTACGAACATGCAATCCAGGTCCAAAATCTGATGCCATTTGAATGTTGAACTATTAGTACAAGTGAGAATCTACATTCAGCTTCTATACTTATGTTGTTACCAATATCAACTATTAAAATAATCACTAAACATGATTACCCTAAGCTAATTAACAATCCAATACAAACTAGCAGTCCAAAATAGCTCAATCAAAGTAGCCCAAAAGCAATTCGAAATAGTCCTAATTATACAGTCAATGGACTATTGTTTCATGTTAATACAAACTAGATAATTACACATTAACTAACTCCTATTGATCTACTAATACATCTCAGTCTAGGCAGGCATGATTCATGATCAAATAGGTGAGTAATTTTATTTCACTTTCAAGCTAGGAGTCACAGCAAAGGAGATTCAAACATGTACCTAGAAATTAGAGTGCAATAAAAAGAAAATAAGATCAGCGGCAGCAGATGATTCAACAGTAGGGTTTAAAATGTCAACAGGAGAATTTCAGGACCAAAATAACACCACAAAATTCAAAAATTAACCCAACAACCAATAAAAAAATAGCCCTAGGCACATGCCTAGTGAACTTGCCAAAAAAAAAAAAACCCAACAACCAATAAACCCAGCAAATAACCAATCAAACCACTCTAACAAACCAAATTCAAGTTGAAAAATAAACTTTATAACTTTAAAGTTTCAGCTACTGCATAGAAAAATATGTTTTTGTGAGTTTTCTATTGTATTTTTGTTTGTTTTTTATTTTTTGGGAGAAATTAAGTTCTAAAAGAAGTTTTGAACTATAAGAATTCAAATTTTGAACTTCTTTCAATTTGAAATTCAAATTTGGAGGCTTAGATTTGCAGAAATGGTTTTTTTGGGAGGGAAATTAGAAACTGAATTTTTTTTTTGAGAATTTTCAGAGATTGCAACTTGTGAAAGAAGGCACGTGGACTGCCATATGCAGAAATCAAGGGAAGCTTCTAGAATTTATTACTCATTTTCCCTCTTTTTATTTTTAGTTTTTATACATTAGTCCCTAAACTTTTGGCTTGTTGCCCAAGTTACTGCACTAAGGTCCTAAAACTCTAATTGGAACCCTATCTAGAATGTTCTAGGGTTTCAAACTCATGTTACTTGCAAGATTCTTATTATTTAAAAGCCTATACTACCCTTGAATTTATTCTTAAATGACTGATAACTAACCCAACCCTTTTAACTCAGTCATGATTAATCAACAAATCTAAAACCCTTTAGCTATAACCAAATATTTCCTAAAAATGGATTAATCAATTTAACTAACTAATTCTAATTAAAGATCAAAATAATTCAAGTTGAACTATGTTCTAAGGCCAACAAATGAACTATAACATAAACAACTGGAGGAAAATTATCAGCACACATGAATTATTCAATTAACAAATTAAAATCATAACCCTAAGATACAACAAATCAAATTAACAAGAAAAACTCACTAAAAATCAAATCCTAAAAACTCTAATTTTAATTCAAGAACGAAAATCAAATCAAATCAGAAATTATATTATGAACAAAACAAAACAACTCACTGATTTACTCCTAAATTCAAATCAGAAATCAAATCGAATTAACGCCCTAAATTAATCCTACAACCAAAATGATAGATTAAAAGAGAACAAAACAGAATTCCAAAAATAACAAGTAATGAAGAAGAAATATTCTAAGAGCATTCATTGATTTAGCTAAACAAATACTAAAACAAAATTAAAATAAGAAAAGAAAAATACCTTAATTAAAACTCTGATTCCGGCCAAGCCCTTGCAAAATTTGGACTGAAACTTGTCCTTAATCATGTGTTTCCATGAGAAACACATGTTTAAGGACCATCACAGTCCAAAATAGAACAAACTCCGAAGGTTTGAAAACTAGGGTTTCAAGGTCAATTTTTGATATGAAATTCTTGGAGATGTAGGAGGTTTTGGACGAAGATGGCCATGGATTCGGAAAGTGGGCCTTGGGGAGAACATATGGTATAAAACTAGGGTTGTTTGCTGGTAGCGCGGCCGTGGGCGGTGGAGGCGGCACCACTATTTTTGATAAATCAAGGAGATAGGCTCATATTCGAGGAATGATATTTTAGGAATTGGAAAGGGGGGGGGGGGAAAGAGGAGTTGAGGATGTAAATTTGAGATTGATTGGAGCTTTGCCGCCGACATCAATGATTTTTGGCCGGTGGCGATGACGGAGGGTGATGGTGTATAATAGGGGTGTTAGAGACGGTGATTTGGGGGTAGGGAGGCTGTATCCGATACTTTTATACCTTAAACCTCATTAGTTTCGGACCGTTGGATTGATGAGATCCAACGGTCATGGTTGAATGGTGAAAGAACGACGTCATTTGGATGTAACAAACTAGACCGGGTGAGTTGTGTATTTGGGCTTGGACTGGGAAGGTTTAGAAGGGGTTTGGCTTGGGCTGGGGCACAATTACATGAAATTGGCCCAAGCAGGCTGACCCTCTTCCCTTTTCTCTTTATTTTATTTTCAATTATTTCCTTTCTTTTATTTAATTTCACTGCATTTTTTTTAGATTTTTGTTGAATACCGAATTAAAAAATGAAAGGAACTGATTTAACTCTAATTTTCTAAAGTTAACTAAATCCTAATTTAAAAGAAAACTAAGTAAAAATTGAAAATACCAAAGGACTATTTATTGTTATTTTCTCTTATATTTTGAATTGTTAATTAACTAGTAAACCTCAACTATAAAATTGGGTTCTAAATACAATTTTTGATGGGTTATGCCAACCAAAAATGCACACAAAATGCAAATAAACACAAAAATTATGCAATTAATTCCCTAAAATTCAAACAATAAAAGAAAAATCCTAATTCTAATGAATTTTATAGGAGTAATTTAAGAATGGCAAAATTCACGTGCTCACAGCTACCCCTCTTTGCTCGAAGATACAAAGGGTTTTCGGGCAAAGATAAATGAGTACCATGAAGGATTTTTGCCTGCTCGGCACTCCATGAGAAGCATTTTGAAAACTGTCTAACCGAACCCTACTTCAAAGGTTGCCTACATATTCTTGGCTTTAAAGAAATCAAGTCAGTGTAGTTCTAAAAGGTTTGGTTGCTGGGACTACAGGAATTGTGATTTCACTACTGTTGCTGCTGCTACTGCTTGCTGACCTCCTTATTACACTAAAAAGGCAAAATCAAAGCTAAGCTAGCTATGCCTATCGACTATGAGTTACAAGATTCCTATCTATAATTCTCTTGAAACTTGATCTTGGGTCTTAGCTAATTTTGCTGTGGACTCTGATCTGAATCTTGATGCTCGCAAGCTGTATGTGTTTACTTCTTTCTGCAGCATTAGGTCAAAACCGGATCGACGTTGCTTATGATTTCAACTAGATTTTTAGCAATCTGCCCCATTGTTTTCTTCACATTTGAGCTCATTTCTTTTGTTCTTTTCTTATTTTCCTTATTCTGTATTGAGACTCATTCTATCGTCATCTCGCACTATATGTCTTGAGGTTAATCTGCTTAAGATACCAAAACAAACAAACGAACGAAATTTTCTACCCCAGTTTTCACTAGGAAACTTTCGTGACTTAGTGTTGACACATATCTAAGCAGTCAAATTAGGATTGGGCACCCCTGTGTATCTAGGTTATGCTAGAAAATGACCGGGTTATGCCGAAAAAATAAAAAAGGATCCTCGGGTTATACCGGGATAGAAAGAAAAAGGCTCCTCGAGTTATGCTAGGAAGATCCACGGGTTATGCCAGGATTTAGAAAGAAAAAGCTCCTTGGGTTATGCCAGGGAGATCCACGGGTTATGCCGGGATTTGGAAAGAAAAATCTCCTTGGGTTATTCTAGGGAGATCCTCGGGTTATGCCAGGATTTAGAAAGGAAAAAGCCCATTGGTTTATGCTAGGGGGATCCTCGGGTTATTGCGGGATTTGGAAAGAAAAAAGCTCCTTGGGTTATGCCAGGGAGATCCACGGGTTATGCCGGGATGGAAAGAAAAAAGTCCCTTAGGTTATGCTAGGTGATCCACGGGTTATGCGGGATTTGGAAAGAAAAAACTCCTTGGGTTATGCTAGGGAGGTCCTCGGGTTATGCCGAGATTTGGAAAGAAACGACCCCTTGGGTTATGCCAGGGGGATCCTGGAGTTATGCCGGGATTTTAGAAAGAAAAAGCTCCTTGGGTTATGCCAGGAAAATCCTCAGGTTATGCTGGGATTTAGGAAAGAAAAATCCCCCTGGGTTATGCCGGGATGGTTAATGAATGGAGTTCTATGTTACCATGATTTGTCGTTTTCTTTTGGGATTTTCATTTTCATTTCTTTTCTTCTTTTCCTTCTTTTCTTCTTTTTTCATTTTCCTTTTATTTAGCAAAAGGCATGAAAGAATTTGGGGGGGAGGGGACTTCCTTTTGGTCGATTCCATATTGCAAAGATGTTTCAACGCTTACGCATTTCATTTCCTTTTTGGTATTGCACCTGCTTCTTGCATGGTTGATTTGAATTAAACTTGTTCTCAACAAAGAATAATTTGTTAGTATGAAACGATGGTTGGTTTTGTGGCCTTTATCATCCCAATTGCTTTAAACCGGCCCCATTTTCATTGAGAAATTTGCTGCTTGTTGGCTCTGAGGGTGAATCTCTTTTCAAACCGACGGGATTTAAGTTTTAGGATTTCATGATGACTCGCCCGTGTAGGCTCTGGCCCTTTCACTTTTATACCCTTAGGACCTTTGTCTTTGACTTTATTTCTTTTCAAATATCTTTACTTTGAAAGCATCAACCACCATAGTCAATCGGGATTGGATTGACGCACTCGCTGAGGCTGAGCAGTTTCTTTGACTCTTGCCAGGTGGAGCCCTGTGAAACCGGGTTTGCCACCTTTTCTTTGTGATAGTCACAAAATCAGAGTTAAACCAAAAGGGATTCAAGAAAGAGGTATACAAAAGGCAAGCAAATACGTTTAAAGAGAAGCGTCCCTTTCGGGGGAGGAGGGGGGGGGGAAGGACTTATTTGGGATGCCTGCTGACTTCAAATGAACATGACATGCTTCTTGGACTGGATGCCTGACCCAGACAAACTTTCTAGCCTCTCGTGAGCCCATTGATCCGCATTTCAAAACCAAGGAACTTTGCCAGGTCTCTTTTAGTGGTGAGATGTCTTCTTTTCGACTGACAGCGCCCTTTGCGGGTTTTTGCCAATCGACCTCTCTCTTTTCTCTTTTCACTGTCATTTGATAGTGCTATTTGCGAGTTATCACTAAGTAGACTCTATCATTTTCATTTTCTCTACTCACCATCGCCTTATCATCGATAAGACTTTCTCATTTTATTCCTCTCAATTTGAATTGTATCGGATTCCAACAATGACGTTTGCCACTTCCCTGCCTTTGCCAGTTGATCGGAAGGACTTGGACAAAGTCTTTGGGGTAAAAAGATTTTTGGGCGGAACGACAACTTTGGACGCATTTCGGCGGACTCATAGCCTAACCATCATATCATCTACCCTAGTTTCAATTTCTGGAGGAATTGGTATTTTCTTTTGGTGTGACTGAACCTTTGGAGAGGTAACCTACGTATCCTTTCGGAATAAAGTCAAACGTAGTTGAGGAAAATAATTTTTGTTTTTTTTGTTTTTTTTTGGGTTCCAAAGAGGGTAGCCATATAAGCGTAACCAGATCAAAGGCTTTACAAAGGATTGATAGTATTTGGGGTAGCGGGAAGGAAAGTCTTCGTCATCTCAATTACACAAAAAACATCACCCTGGGAGACCTAGACATAGTACTTTTTACTGCATCTGCATTGACTACTGTTTCAGGATCAGTTCCTTCGATGTCTCCAAGATATAGTGCTCCTCTTGGCAATATCTTCTGGATTATGTATGGACCCTTTGAATTAGGAGCAAACATTCCTTTTGCCTCCTAGTAATGATGGAGAATGCGACTGAGCACGAGCTGACCCATTTCAAAATTCCTGGGACACACTTTCTTATTATAGGCGCGGGCCATTCTTTATTGATACAACTGTCCGTGACAAATTGCCGACATCTGTTTTTCATCAACTAATGACAACTGCTCCAGTCGGGTCTTAACCCATTCAATGCCCTCAATTTCTGCTACAACAATTATGTAGAGCAAATGGATTTCTACCTCTGCAGGTATGACAACTTCAGTTCCATATACCAATAAGTATGGGGTTGCTCCGATTGATGTATGCATTGTGGTATGATACCCGAGTAATGCCAAAGGAAACTTTTCATGCCATTTCCTGGAGCTTTGAATCATCTTTCTCAAAATCTTCTTGATGTTCTTATTTGCTGCTTCAACGACACCATTGGCTTTTGGCTAATAAGGAAGAGAGTTTCTATGCGTTATTTTGAATTGTTCACATACCTCTCATATTAGATGACTGTTCAAGTTTGTAGCATTATTTGTAATGATAGTTGCAGGAATGGCAAAGCGACAAATGAGATTGGAGTGCACAATGTCGACCACATCCTTTTTGGTAACTGACTTAAGAGTGATGTCCTCAACCCATTTTATGAAGTAATTGATTGCAACCAATATGAATCTATGCCCATTTGAAGTTTTTGGCTCGATCGACCCAATGATCTCCATACCTCAGGCAATAAAAGGCCAAGGTGATGACTTCGGATGAAGCTCTTTTGGAGGTGCATGAATCAAATTACCGTGCACCTGGCATTGATGTTTCCAACAAAGATGAAACAGTCTTTCTCCATGGTTATCCATTAATACCCTGCTCGCAAGATTTTCTTTGCCAACACATAACCATTCATATGAGGTCCCTACACCCCTGCGTGTACTTCATACATGATTCTTCCAGCTTCCTCGACATCAATACAACTTAGCAAATTGAGGTCCGGGGTCCTTTTATGCAAAACATCACCACTTAAGAAGAAACCACTCGCATGCTGTCTTATGGTTCTCTTTTGATATCCAGTGGCTTGCTCAGGAAATTCTTGTGTTTCAGAAAGCTTTTGATATCATGATACTAGGGCTGAATGCTAGGTTTCGCCTCAACCACATTACAATACCTATGCCTTTCTTTGATTTGTATCGCTAGAGGATCAATATGGGCATTGCCTGGGTAAGAAGCATTGAAACTAGAGTGGCGAGTGCATCGGCTAGTTCATTGTGACACCGAGGAATGTACTTGAACTCTATGGACTTGAAGATTTTGTTGAGATCTTCCTCATGTTGCCGATATGGAATGAGCTTAACGTCTCGAGTCTCCTACTCTCTCTGGGCTTGCGGATAATCAAATCAGAGTCCCCCATGATCAATAAATCTTCAACATCTTGATCGATTGCCATATTCATGCCCATGATGCAAGCTTCATACTCAGCGGTATTGTTTGTGTAGAAGAATCGGAGCCTGGCTGTAGCTGGGTAGTGCTGACCATTGGGTGAAATCAAGATTACCTTAATGCCTACACCTTTACTGCTCCGTCAAAGAACATTTTCCAAGAACGAGTGTCCTCCGAGATTACTTCTACTGAATTTACCTCTTCATCTCAGAAGTATGTGCTCAATGGTTTGTATTCAATGAGCAAGATTTGCCATTTTGCTAGTCTCCCAGTGGGCATCGGTTTCTCAAATATATACTTCAGAGTATCCAACCTGGTTATGAGGTAGGTAGTTTGGGCTTGAAGATAATGTCTCAACTTTTGAGCAACCCATGTCAAAGCACAACACATTCTCTCTAACAAAGTGTATTTGTCTTCGTAGCTGGTGACTTCTTGCTCAAATAGTAAATTGCCTGCTCTTTCTTGCCGGTTGTATCATGTTGCCCGAGGATATAGCCAAAAGAATTTTCGAAAATTGTAAGATACAAGAAGAGAGGTTGCCCCGGCTCCGGTTGGACCAATACTGGAGGATTTGATAGATATTCCTTAATTTTGTCGAAAGCCTCTTGACATTCAGATGGCCATTGGATTGCTGCATCTTTCTTCAATAGTTTGTATATAGGTTCACATGTGGTAGTCAGCTAAGCAATGAACCGACTAATATTGTTTAACCTGCCCAATAAACTCATCACGTCCTTCTTAGTTCTTAGAAGAGGTAAATCTTGAATAGCTTTTATCTTTGTTGGATCTAAATCGATACCTCTCCTACTGACTGTGAAACCCAGAAACTTGCCTGATGGGACTCCAAAGGCATATTTAGCCAGATTCAACTTCAAATCATACTTGCGCAACCGTTCAAAGAACTTTCTCAAATCTCGAACATGGTCACTCTAAGTTCGGGACTTGAGGATTACATCATCCACATACACCTCTATCTCTTGATGCATCGTGTTATGGAAAATGCAGTCATAACTATCATATAGGTTGCACCGGCATTCTTCAACCCAAACTGCATGACCTGATAATAATATGTACCCCAGGGTGTAGTGAAGGCTGTCTTTTCGGCACCTTCTTCATCCATCAACACCTGGTGATGTCCTGCGTAACAATCCACGAAGGACTGTATCTCATGTTTGGCGCAATTATCAACAAGGATGTGGATATTGGGAAAAGAGAAATTATCATTGGGACTCGCCCTGTTCAAATCTTGGTAGTCCACACACACCCGGGTTTTCCCGTCTTTCTTTGGCACTGGAACTACGTTGGCCAGCCATGTGGTATATCCGACCACTTGGATTACCCCTACCTTCAACTATTTGTGATTTCTTCTTTGATCTTATCACTGATATCAATCTTAAACTTTGTTTGCTTTTGCGGTACTGGAGGACAATCAGGGTAAGTTGGCAATTTGTGCACCACGAGATCCACGCTCAGTCTTGGGATGTCATCATATGACCAAGCAAACACATCTTTAAACTCAAACAGGAGTTGGATTGTTGCATCTCGAGTTTTCTCTTCTATGTGAATGCTTATTTTGGATTCCTTCGACAGCTCCCAAATTAACCGGTTCAGTGTCATTCAGATCTGGCTTAGGTTTGTTCTCAAATTGTTCCAATTCTCGATTTATTTCCCTAAAAGCCTCTTATTCATCATATTTCGGTTCTTGATTCAATATTTCATAGTTAAACAGTGCGTTTGAGTTTGGGCGTGAGTCTGCAAGCATGTCATGTTATTTAAAGCCGCATTATTATAACTGAAAAGGAACAATGAGAAGGAAAAATTAACAAAAATCAGAAAGAATAAAGAGAAAAATGGACAATGAAATATCGATTTCATTTCTTGGAATTTGGAAAGATAACATGGTTTACATTTAGGAATTTAAAAGACAAGAAACTAAAATAAACATTCAAGTTACACTCTGAAATAACTCGAGATGCAGAAAAGGTGACAATGCTAGTCTACCAGGACTCCCGTCTGGTCGGGAATGGCGTAGCCTTCAAGTTTTGGAGTTTAGCATCTGGTCCCATGTAGAGCACCTCAGCGGTGCTAGTACCCTCCCCTAGCTGAACCATGTTGGTTTCATAAATCATTTGCCTCATAGCTCCACATATATCTTCGATTTCCTCAGGCATGAACACTCCATCGTCCTCTTATTCGCCATACTTAGGCTTGACAAAAGTATCATAGAGATGTGGCAATGGTTGTGGGAGAACCCATCCTTCCTTCTTCCTTTCCTCGGCCCATTTCTTATCATCTAGGGTAGGGTGGAAGCCTATCCTGAAAAACTTTTCTGCTATGGGTGGATTTACCGATTTGGATATTCCTTGCAAAGCTTTTACGAACCCTTTTCCTTGTTTGAAACCGTGTCTAATAATTTCTTTGGCCACCATGATTGAAGCATTAGACAGGAAAGGCCAAGGATACAGATTTCCCTCATCATACTGATCTGCCACCATAATTTCAAAGGCTTGATAAACAATATGCTCACTTCCTTCCCTCACCTCCAAGTATGTGATAGATGGGTCACGATAAATGGACAAATTATCTTCTCCATGGACCATGATCTCCTGATTTTCCTACTCGAATTTCACCATTTGGTGGAGGGTGGAGGGCACAGCTCCTGCAGTATGGATCCCGGGCCTTTCTAGAAGAAAATTGTATAATGTATCCATGTCCAACACCTGGAAGGTTACCTCGAAATCAACCGGGCCTATGGTTAATATCAAATCAATTTCACCGATGGTATCCCTATTAATGCTATCAAAAGCTCTCACACAAACATTATTAGAACGAATTGTTCCAGTCCAAATTTCCATTGTTTGCAGTGTGGAGAGTGGGCAGATGTCAATGCCCGAGCCTTCATCCATCATGACTCGCTTGACATAGAACCCTTCACACTTGATAGTCATATCTAAGGCTTTGTTGTGCGCTGCGCCTTCGGGAGGCAAGTCATTTTTACTGAAGGAGAGTTGATTGATAGCTAAGAACCTTTCCGCCATCCTTTCGAGCTGTTCGACTGAAGTTTCAATTGGTACATACGCCTCATTCAAGCTTTTCATAAGTATCTTATGATGTTCAGAGGATTTCGTCACTAATGATAGCAGGGACACTGTTCATAATCATCCATCTTCATTTTCTGGAAGAAAGCCTCTACTTCCTCAGCACTCACTGGCTTCTTAGACAAAAATCGCTTTCGTGTGACATTATTTACCTCATGTACATTTGAATATTTCTCAATAGAGGTTTTACTTGGAAGTTCTCCCAAAATTTCTTTACCCTTATATGTAACCACTGTTTGTTGATAGTTCCATGGCACCGTAGAGGGGTCTGTCATCGGCTTTTATGGTACGCGTCTAATAACCATTGGCTTACTCAGCCAAGGCAACCTAATTGTCCCCTATACCATATAATCTCCTTTTGGAACATACATTTGCATTCGCCTTTTTACTTCAAGCTTCCTTGGAGCTCTGACAACTAGTGGTTTTTCTTGGCGTCCTCGTGGAACATAGAGAATTCCATTTTTGGGAGGTGCCGTCTCTGCTTTTACTTCAGGTTTCTTCTTAGGCTCAGTTTTGATAATTTTATTCTTCTTCTCCCCTTTTTCTTGCTTCAGGGGAGCCTTGGTTTTCCGCTCTATATTGGAAATAGCAATTATGTCTTTCAAGGACGAATCAAACTCTATGTCTTAACAAATCATCCCGATTACCGGCCCGTTGTTGTGAGCGAGCAATGGATTGTTAGTCACATTCGGGGCTTCTTTGTCCCTCAACACTATCTTTCCTTGTTCTATCAAATATTCCACGACTTTGTTCAAAGTCCAATAGTAATCAGTACTATGCCCCTAAGCTCCTGAGTGATAAGCACATCGGATTCCCCGTTGATAGGATGGTGACTTTGGGTTTTGCCGGTTTGGGGTTATGGGCTGCGGCAGGTTCATCTGGACGAGGTTTGGGAATAGACTGGAGTAGGGTTCACCAATTTGTATAAAATATGGTCTTCTGGGTGGTTCCTGAGGACGAAAGTTATTTTGTGGGGATCATGGATTATAGTGGTTCTGGTGAGGAGGCTGGTTTCTCTAGAATGAAGGTTGATTTCTCTTGGCTTGTGGTTGTGGTCGGCCGAAAGGTTGAGCATTGATGACTGCATAAGGCGGGGAAGCATAAGTCATATCAGCATGTGGATAGTAGTGTTGAGGGGTTCTATCAGAGAACGTATGTCTTAGAGCCTGATATCTTCTTCCCCCTGATGCTGCCATAACTGTCTCTTCTTTCTTTTTACCTTTGGGCATTCCTCCAAACCCTCCTTGGATGGCTTGGGAGGTTTTTCTGATGGCTGACTAGCTCAAGATTCTACCCATCTTCAAACCATTTTCTACCATTTCCCCGATTTTAGTTGCCTCTACAAAAGGCTTGCCCATGGTCGATATCATATTTTGAAAGTAATCTGCTTCCTAGGCCTGAAGGAAAATAATGACCATATATACCTCATCCATCGGAGGCTTCACTCTTGATGCTTGTTCACGCCATTTAATTGCATATTCTCGAAAACTTTCTGAGGATTTCTTCTTTAGATTCGCCAAGGAGTTCCTGTCCGGTGCAATGTCTATGTTATATTGAAATTTCCTGACAAAGTCTTTAGCAAGATCGTCCCAAATATGCCAACATGAGACGTCTTAGTCCATATACCACTCTGAGGCAATGCTGATTAAGCTCTCTCCAAAATACGCCATTAATAGTTCCTCTTTTTTGCAGGCCCCCCGTAGCTGATTGTAATACTTCTTCAGGTGAGCAATAGGGTCGCCATGCCCGTCATACATTTCAAATTTTGGTGTTTAAACCCCGACGGCAAGTGCACATGCAGGAAAATGCACATGTCTGTATAGGAGACACTCTTTTTCCCGCTCAAGCCTTGCATATTTTTTAAGCTTTGCTCAAGGCTTCTCATTCTCTTTGCCATCTCATCCTTCTCAGAGGCTTAGGGGTGTTTTTTCATGCCCCGGTTTAATCTTGTATGGCGGTGGCTGAGAGTAAGTATATTGAGGATAATGAAGAGGGTCAGCCTGAAAGACGGGAATTTGGAATGTGAAAACTAAAGGGTCGAAAACATGCTTTGGTAGTGATGGTTGTGTTGTTGCGGAGCATGGTGGAGACGCAAAGATGTTGGGAGCACACCTAGGGGCGAACCTTAGAAGGTGTTCCTAGGAAGTGAGCAGTTATAGTAGGTTGCCCCAACGAGGTGTTTGGGTGGCTAATGGGGACAATAATAACACCTCCAGATCTAGGAAATAACTCGGGAATCCAGGGATGGTGATGGAGGTTCCTTTCCATTATTCCAAGCGTCCCATATTTCCATGAGTCGCAGAGGCAAAATCTAATTCTCTTCAGCTGTAAGGGACTTAGAGGCTGGGACCCCCGAGATGGGGTTGTCTTTAGATATGGGGATTGCAGTAAGAGTCATTTCAAATGACATCTCTGTACTTCCTTTTGATCTGGTGAAATATAGATGTTAGGCCAGCTTATCACAAACCAACCACCATTTCTAAAAGCTCAGCTAGAATTTGACTGCAAAAACGATTAGTTTAAAACAAAAAATAGATAGGAAACCATACATTAGAGTGTGATGAACCTATATAGTTAAATGAATATCTACATGTTTGCTATGGTTGCATGCGTCATCCCGGCTTTTCTCTTGTTCCCTTCACTCTTTTTTCTTTGTTTTCTCATTTTTTTCCCTCTTCTCTCTTTGTTTTGATTTTCTGCCTTTTCTTCTCTTTGGCCATGATTTTTCTCTCAATGCCTTATTTTCTTACTTGGTGTTTCTTTTTCCCTCTTGTTTTCCCTTTAATTTATTTCCCTCGTATTTCCTTTCTTTTTCTCTTCCTTAGGATTACGGTCGAATCTTATGTAGATTGCCTATGTATCATGGCCCAGCATGAATTAAATCAGGCTTAGTTCATGCAAAATAAATGTAAAATAGAAGCAAAAATGTTTTGGGATTTTCAATTTTATTGATAGCAAATACTTTGATTAAAAAAACTCAAAACTGACAGATTAACACAACATGACAGACTCTGATAAAAAGAAGAACTACAGACTCCACCGTCAACTATCCTATTTCAAAGGAAAATACAGACTCAAACAACTGATAGACTCTAGTGAAAAGAAAATATAGACTCAAACAACTGACAGACTCTAGTAGAAAAGGAAATACAGACGCAAACACTGACAAACTCTAGTAAAATGGAAATATGACAATCTTGAATACATCAAAGATCCTGGTGCCCGCGGGACATTGTTCGATCTCACTGCGGGCCTATATGAAAGTTACCCTTGTAGTCTATCCAGGTCACTCATTATTTGCTTCACAAATTTCATCACAGATGCAAAGAAGGTGGTGTGAGTCATGTTCTCGCACATTTGGCATTTCCTAGTAATGTAGTGAGCAACGGTTAAGATTATCTCTCTTATTCTGCCCTTTTCCTAAGCAATCGACCTATCTGTTGGGCCCTGGCCTCCAAAGTCTGCTCGGCTACTTGGTTATGTTCCTGGAGTTATTGCATGTCCATTTATGTCACGACCCTAGTTCACCAATCGTGAACATGTCATGACGGCACCCAGTCCCCGCGACTAGGTAAGCCTAACACATTGCGGAATATACAAGTTTATGAACTAAAAGATAAGATAACAACGAAATAATGATATAAATAGGAATGTAATCGGTAACGCTTGGCACATACACTCGTCAAACACACTGTATATATACCACCAAGACCCCGAATCCGACGGGTAACACAGACTAAAAGAGAAATACAACTGTGGCTCTATATGTCAAGAGTATCTAAACAACGAAATGAGGGAAAAACATCTAATAATACTATCAGAATAGAAGGAGGGCCTCCGGATCCGCGGACGTAGCAGATCATACCTCGAGGTCTCCAAATGTGTTGCTGGGTCACCTAGTATGGGCCTGTCCTGATGTACCTGGATCTGCACAACAAAAGTGTGCAGAAGAGTAGCATGAGTACACCACGGTGGTACTCGGTAAGTGCCAAGCCTAACCTCGATGGAGTAGTGACGAGGAAGGTCAGGGCCCTACTGAGAGCACAATAACATAATGATAGTAACATTAATAAGCAGTTTAAATAATAATGAATCCGAAATAACAACAATAAAGTGATTACTGCAACCGTCTACGATTAAGCTAACAACAAGTAACCAACTCAACAAAACGCAACCAGCAAGTCTAGGACTTGTGGGAATTGAACCCACAGTCCCACTCTATAATCAACAAATCCAGGAGCTACGGGAATTTAACCTGTAGTCCCAATAACCGTATCTCTGGGTCTCTGGGAATCGAACCCGTAGCCCATGTCTCAATACCTCAGGATATGTCTATATGATCTCAGGATCTTCGGGAATCGAACCCGTAGTCCATATCTCAATAATATATCAATAACTCCAGGTCTCCGGGAATTGAACCCGCAGCCCTTGGATCTCCGGGAATCGAACCCCCAGTCCACAAACAATACCACTTCGGGTCTCTAGGAATCGAACCCACAGCCCTGGGATCTCCAAGAATCGAACCCGCAGTCCACCAACACAACAAACAAAGAAGCGCACAGAGAAAATATAATATGCTTAACTACAACTTCACCAAAACTAGTATCAACAATTTTCAAGAAGTTCAAATAAGACAATTAGGAAAATAGACAGATAAATCCTATCTAGTCATGCTTTTCTAGTGAATACCAGGTAAATGTAACAATTTAATCAACTAAGAATAGGAATATCACTAATCGGACAATTCAAGTAAAGTGAGTTACAACAACCAGCGCATGTACACGCCCGTCACCTCGCGTAGAAGGCTTTTCAACTATCACATAATATCCTAGGGGTGAAGGTTCCCCCACACGCGGTTAGACAAGCCACTTACCTCGACTCCGGTACAAAACCGCTAAGAGACAAATCTCTTGCCGCGAATTTTGGCCTCCACAGGTGTAGTATCTGATAAAAATCAATAGAATCACATCAAAATAGGCCAATTGGGCATTACCCAATCAAAACAATTCAAAATACACCAAACCCACAAGTTGCCAAAACCGACTTTCGGTACGCTTCTCAAAAAGTTACGAAAGTTATATATTCGGGTTCCTTATCTCAACACGAGTCCGTGCATATAAAATTTATCGAAATCAGACTCCGTTTGCCCATTCAAATCAAAGATTTTCTAAAATTAAGGCCTAGGGCTAAAACCCTCCATTAACAGTGAAATAATCACGGATTTCATGATAAACTAACAAATTTAGGCCAAGAAACTTACCTCCAACGAACACCCGATGATTTCCCAGCAATCCCTCGTGAGTCTCTCTCTCTAGAACTCAAAATTTGTGTTTTGGGTGTGAAACCCACGACTACACTTGTTCTGCAATTTAATTTCACTGCCAGACACATTTGCTCTACGCGTCCGCGAAAGTCCTCACGCGTTCGCGATGGCCTGCTCAGATTACCCTTCGCGAACGCGACGCTCCCCACGCATCCTCAAAGCACAAATTCCTCAGCGCCGAATCTCACTTCTACGCGAACGCGACATCAAGTCACACGAACGCGAAACTGACTCTTCCTCTTCTATGCGTTCGCGACTCCAAGTCACGCGAACGCGAAGCATCACCCCACACCGCCTATGCGAACGTGATGCCTTGGCCTGTCTAGCCTACGCGAACGCGACCACCTTCACGCAAACGTGAAGGCCAAATCTCTGCTGCACTGACCTGCAATTTTCTGCACATTTTTCCAAGTTCCAAATGCCCGGTTGATGGTCCGAATTCATCCCGAGGCCCCCGGGACCCCAACAAAAACCACCAACATACTCCAAAACACGATACAAACTTATTCCAATCATAAAAACACCATCCTAAACATCAAACTCACCATTTTCACACGGTTTCAAGCCTAAGTTTCTTCAAAACTTCCGAAATCAACATTCAATAAAAAACCCGACCAAACGACGTCCGAATGACCTAAAAATTTGCGGACATATCCAAAATCACATAAAGAAGCTACAAAAATTGTTGGAATTCCATTCTGACCCCCGAATCAAAATCTCACCTATCGTTCGGACTCGCCAAAATTTCAAACTTCGGCATTTCAAGCCTAATTGAGCTATAGACCTCCAAAATACATTCCGAATGCGCTCCCAACCTCGAAATCACCTAACGGAGCTAATGGAACCATCAGATTTCCGTTCCGAGGTCATCTTAATACTGTTCCGACTACGGGCCATTTTCCAACTATAGAGATCTCATTTAGGGACTAAGTGTCCCAAAACACTCCAAATTTCAGAACCGACCCTCCCGGCAAACCACAATAGCAGAAATGAACTTAGGGGAACAGTTAAATTGGGGATCGGGGCGTAAATTTCAAAAATGACCGGCCGTTGTGCCAAGGCCGTGTAGCAATGCTCTTTTTAAATCTCGAATTCTTTTGCTTGTTTAATCATTTTGTTTTTTGTGGTGATGACCTTTTCCTTAATCCCGTGACCTCATTATCGTATTCTTCATTCAACTGTCTAACCATGCAGGCTCGTTCTTCTGCGTTTTTAGCCAATTGTTTTCGAACCCCGGCTAATTCCCTTTCTGCTTTGTTGAGGTCAAAACTATAGTCATTTATTTTTTTCCATAGATATTCTATAGGTTTTGCATCTTAGGCACTCCTGACGGGATCTTCGGATGCTATCCGCATCTTTTGAATCTGGGCTCGTAAGGCTTCATTCTCTTTGGCCGATTTCTTTTTCTCACCCTCTTCGGCTGCGGCTTGTACACTGTTTTCAAACTAAAGGTCTCAGACTTGCTTTTCCAATTCTCATATTTTAGCTATGTATTCATTTTCTTTAGCTAACCAGGCACATAGTTCTTGCGATGATTCAGCAAAATCTTTGAGGTGAGTTCTTTTGGCTGGCCTCCCAAATACAACGTCCCTTCTATACCAGGCATAATACTCAGGTGACACTTCTCTTTTAGATTGATCCCGCACACAAGTATTCGCCGACAAGTATTGACATTTACTCCAGACTTGGCAGACCCTTGCTTCAGGAAACTGGCCATCAGGACCAATCTTAACCACTTGGAGACTAATATCATCGTCTCTTTTCACTATTTGGCATCTCGCGAGTTGCCTTAAAATCCGATGTGGAACATAAGGCTAAATTCTCTTTAGACCCATCAAGAGGAAGTGCGGCTCTGCTACTGGCATATATATGATTTCATCAACAGGCAACCATCCAAATGTCCACTCTATTTGACTGGCAGTGAGGGACCGAATGTATGATGTCCATCCCGTGAATCCTTCAGGCAAGTTGACCCCCTTAATCCTCGTATAAAACTCCTCTATATAGATTTTTTCTGTAGACCCATAATTTAGGAACTGAGGATGATGGCACAGGTGTTCGGTCATCCACATTTGCAACAATAGATTGCACCCCTCAAAGAAGTCTCCTCCGACTTTGCAGGCCATAAAAGTGCAGAAGATTTCAGCAAATATCATGGGCGCAAAGGTGCTTTTGTCTTGTGTGAGTAAAGTGCTGACGACCCCGACTATCATTATATCAAAATTTCCATCTTTCTTTGGGAATACCAAAAGCCCCAAAAAGACCACCATAAAACCAAAACGTCTATGTTTTTCCCATTTTTGGCGGTTTCCTTTGCTACATATCTTGTTTTCCAGTTATTGAACCCTCCAATGTGACCATATCTTTGGTATAAGAAGTGTGTAGTACAAAAAACATCCACCAAATCCGTGTTATGGACCATCCTGATTATCTTCAGCGAGTCTAAGAATTTGTGCACGGCCACGATTCTTGGGGCAACCAAGTACTTGTGTCTTAAAGGATCCTCAACACTTCCGATGTACCCGGCTATTTCCTCTAAGTCAGGGTGTGTTCAAAGTCTGAAAATGGAACACGTTATCACAGCATGTAACTAATGCTCTTATGATATCTCCCCGAGGCGTAGTTTGCAACAAACCTGTAAGCCCTTTCAAATATTTTTTGACTTTACCTTGCCCTTCTCCCACTAGATCGTTCCACCACAGACACAACACCAAAGGGATTTTATTCATGATTAAGAAAGGTTAATTTGAATCGTGCTCATCTTGCACATTTATTTAAAGTGATTTAATGACTTATTCTCACTTAAACAAAAAATGGCTATTTTCGCAAATTTTTCATTTACGAAAAACAAAGACATAGTTTTGTAGATACGGCCTTTCAGCGCTTCTGGGAGGAAGATTATGAGGTTGTGCCCGCAAACCATTTAAACATGACTCAAGGTGGTTGTTCTTGCAAAAAGAGCCTTTCGACATCCTTTTTGTGGACATTCGACTTATTTTAAAACAAGAATGGCATCACCCGACTTATTTGACAAAAATTAAAATTTGGTGTTTTGGCTACTTTTGCAAAGGGTGGTTAGACCAGATGAGGATTGCCTACGTATCTCACATCTGGTGAGAATCAAACCAGCTTAGTTCGGGCAAATTTGCCGAAAACTATTTTGAACAACAATTTTTCTTTCTATGTTTTTTTTCAAATATTTTTCTCTTTTCCATTTTTCATTTTTCAAAAATCCGACAGCATTTCAATACTATTAGGGCATTGATTTTATTCAAATGGTCACCCTCACATAGTCCTAACACCGCTTATTTTTTCTCAATTTTCACTTATTTAGACAAGCCGATCAACATGCAATGATGAGCAAATAAATGCGCAAGTAGCACGTAAGATGCATCAGGATAGTCAAATCATTTCAGGTCACCTGTCCTAGACGGACCCAACCCCTGTGTTGAGTCCCCTAAGTCAAATGCACATGATGCAAACAAACATCCTACTAGGGATCTAGCATGAGGTTGAGTTATTCTAGGTTCAAAACCTGGGTATATGTTCTAGACTGTGTACCCGAGCGGACAACTCGAGTTGAGAAGGGGGCTACGTACCGGGAACCAAAAGGCCATCAGGCTTAGTAACTTGTCCAGCCTCTTTCTTATTTTAAGGTATGACACTAACATAATTGGGAGTCTCAACCAGTAAGCACATCCCCCGAGATGAGAAGAGAAGGGCTTCGTAATAATTTTATATATACAATTCAGATAATATCAAAGCGGTAACGCACTATCACGACCCGAATTTCCCACCATCGGGGGTCATGATGGCGCCTACTAGTGGAAGCTAGGCAAGTCAAATATTAATTACACCTCCATTAATTACCAAATTCTTATTAAGACTTTAAAATTAAAAACATATAAATCACAGCGGAAAATTAAACTTAGCGGAAGACTTAGTCAATCTTATCAAATATGATAAGGAAAACCCCAAACATGATACACTACGCAAGACTGGTGTCACAATACTCACGAACTTCTAAGAATAATACACACAATTGTTTGAAAGAAAATATAAGCTATTTATCTCGAATACATGAGATAACAGAATGAAATACATAGATAGAAGAGACAACGGGTCCTGCGGACGCCTGCAAGGCTACCTCGTAGTCTCAGTAGTCGGAATATCCACAATCGCTACTGCCGTTGCTGCTGTCCGTAACCTGTATCTGCGCAAAAAGAGCACAGAGTGTAGTATCAGCACAACCGACCCCATGTGCTGGTAAGTGCCTAGCCTATCCCCGCGAAATAGTGACGAGACTAAGGCCAGTCACCCACATAAACCTGTACAGTTGCAATATATATATACATGTACAAAAATATTTATAAGGAAAGACTCTGCTCTGAAATAACAGTCAATAACTCGTGATATCCAGAATAATCTAGTCAACATAATAAATCTTACTTTCATGTCTCAATTTCCTTTTTCAGTTCATATCTTGTGGTAGGCGTACCACCCGCTCCCAACTATCACAGTAATTCTATCTTGTGGTAGGCGTACCACCCGCTCCCAAATATATCAATAGATTATATCTTGTGGTAGGCGTACCACCCGCTCCCAAATATATCAATAGATTATATCTTGTGGTAGGCGTACCACCCGCTCCCAAATATATCAAAAGGCTACCGGCAACTATGGCCAATGCCAAGATTTAAATCATTTTGTGGTCGGCGTGCCACACGATCCCATTTCTTATTATATAAGTGGTCGGCGCGCCACACGATCCCAATTCATAAATGTATAAGTGGTCGGCGCACCACATGATCCCAATTCATAAATATATATATATTACCAGCATTTAGCCAATAATCTCTGCATCAACAATATTTATACATAACTAAATTCTTATTCCTTCAAGCTGGGATAGAACAAACACTTACCTCAAATGTTTTACGAACAATTCAATCTGTGGAAATGGCTTTTCCTTTCAAATTCGGCTCCAATCCAATCGTATCTATACACAATTGATTTTATATCATCAATACTACTCAACAAACTAATTCATAAGGCCAATTTCAACTTTTACAACATTCTGCCCGGAATAGTGAATTTCGACCCCGGGCTGTCACGACCCTAGTTCACCAATTGTGAACATGTCGTGATGGCACCCAGTCCCCAAGACTAGGTAAGCCTAACACGTTACGGAATATATAAGTTATAAATACTTAAATAAGAAACAGCGGAAAAATAACATAAAAGATATGTAATCCGTGCCGCTTGGCACATACATCCGTCACACAATGAATAAAACACTACCAAGATCCGAAACCCCACGGTAACACAGACTAAAAGGGGAAATACAATTGTGGCTCTATGTGTAAAGAGTATCTAACAACGAAATGAAGAAAAATGCCAACTAGTAATACTAGAATAGAAGGGAAGCCTCCGGATCCGCGGACGTAGCGCAGATCATACCTCGAAGTCTCCCGGAAAGCTGCGGAATCACCTAGTACGAGCCTCCTCTGATGTACCTGGATCTGCACAACAAAAGTGTGCGCAGAAGAGTAGCATGAGTACACCACGGCGGTACTCGGTAAGTGCCAAGCCTAACCTCGATGGAGTAGTGACGAGGTAGGTCCAGGGCCCTACCGAGAAAACAATAATATAATGATGATAACAAAATAAACAGTTTAAATGATAATAATTTCCGAAATAACAACATTATGATGATTACCGCAACCTGTCTACAATTAAGCTAACAACAAATAACCAACTCAAATAAACAAATCCAGGATCCGTGGGAATTGAACCCACAGTCCCATTCTCAGTACCTCCGGGTCTCCGGGAATCGAACCCGCAGCCCATGTCTCAATAATATCTCAATAACTCGGGATCTCCGGGAATCGAACCCGCAGTCCCTACCAATAAGTCGGGATCTCGGGAATCGAACCCGTAGTCCACATTTCAATAATCTCGGGATCTCGGGAATCGAACCCGTAGTCCACATTTCAATAATCTCGGGATCTCGGGAATCGAACCCGTAGTCCATATTTCAATAAGCTCAGGATCTCGGGAATCGAACCCGTAGTCCATATTTCAATAAGCTCGGGATCTCGGGAATCGAACCCGTAGTCCATAACCACAGCAAGTAAAGGAATACACAGAGAGAAGTATAATATGCTTAATGATAACTTCGCCGATGAACGGCGCCAAGCAATTACCAAGAAAACTCAAGTAAGTCAATTAAGCAACTAGACAGTTAGATTCTATCTAATCATGGTTTTCTAACTACTACCGGGTAGGAATATCGAATTTAACAACTAAGAACAGAGGAATATCACTCATTGAACATTTTGAGTAAAGTATGTGTTCAACAACCAGCGCATGTACACGCCCGTCACCTCGAGTACAAGGCATTTAAAGTATCACAATAATATCCTAGGGGTGAAAGTCCCCCACACGAGGTTAGACAAGCCACTTACCTCAATTCCGGTACAAAACCGCTAAGAAATAACCCTTTTGCCGTGAATGTCGGCCTCCACAAGTGTAGTATCTGATAAAAATCAATAGAATCACATCAAAATAGGCCAATTGGGCATTACCCAATCAAAATAACTCAAAATATACCAAAACCCACAAGTTGCCAAAACCCGACTTTCGGTACGCTTATCGAAAAATCACGAAAATTATATATTCGGGTTCCTTATCTCAATACGAGTCTAGGCATATAAAATTTACCAAAATCGGACTCCATTTGCCCACTCAAATCAGAGATTTTCTAATATTTAGGCCTAGGGCTCAACCCACCTTTAATCCCCCATTTTCAGTGAAATAATCACAGATTTCATGATAAACCAACGAATTAAGGTCAAGAAACTTACCCCCGATGATTTCCCGATGATATCCCAGCGTTTCCCCGTCAATTTCCTCTCTTGGAGCTCAAAAATGGCGTTTTTGTGTATGGGGGCCGCGGCTGTTATGTTCTGAACTTAAACTCACTGCCAGACCCCAGTGCTCTACGTGTTCGTGAAGGTACTCACGCGTCCGCGAAGGTCTGTTCAATTTACCCTTCGCGAACGCGATGCTCCCCACGCGTCCGCGAAGCACAAAATTCCCCGGCGCCAAGTCCCACCTCTACGCGAACGCGACAGCAACTATGCGAACGCGATGCTGACTCTCCCCCTTCTACGCGTTCGCGAACCTAGGTCACGCGAACGCGAAGCATCACATCTCACCACCTACGCGAACGCGTTGGTCTTATCGCGAACGCGATGCCTTGGCATGACTGGCCTACGCGAACGCAACCACCTTCACGCGAACGCGAAGGCCAAATCCCTGCTGCACTGACCTGCAATTTTCTGCAGGTTTTTCAAGGCTTCAAAATGCCCGTTTGATGGTCCGAATTCATCCCGAGGCCCCCGGGACCCCAACGAAAACCACCAACATACTCCAAAATACGATACAAACTTGTTCCAATCATAAAAACACGTCTAACAACATCAAAACCCATAATTCACATCGAATTGAAGCCTAAATTTCTTAAAACTTTCCGAATTGCACATTCGATCAACACTCCAACCAAACACGTCCGAATGACCTGAAAATTTGCGGACATATCCAAAATCACATAACGAAGCTATAGAAATTGTCGGAATTCCATTCCGACCCCCGGATCAAAATCTCGCCTATCGTTTGGATTCGCCAAAATTTCATCCTTCGGCATTTCAAGCCTAATTGAGCTACGGACCTCCAAAATACATTCCGAACGCGCTCCTAACCCCGAAATCACCCAACGGAGCTAATGGAACCATCGGATTTTCGTTCCGAGATCGTCTTAACACTGTTCCGGCTACGGACCATTTTCTAGCTTTAAAGCTCTCCTTTAGGGACTAAGTGTCCCAAAATGCTCCTAATTTCAGAACCGACTCTCTCGGCAAACCACAATAGCAGAAATGAACTTAGGGGAACAGTTAAATTGGGGATTGGGGCGTAATTTTCTAAAACGACCGGTCGGGTCGTTACATCTTCCCACACTTAAAGATTCGTTCGTCCTCGAACGAGCATAGAAAACATACCTGGAGTAGTGAAAAGATGAGGGTACTGGCTGCGCATATCCTGCTCGGTCTCCCAAGTCGCCTCCTCGACCGGCTGGCCCCGCCACCGAACCTTTACCGAAGCGATATTCTTTGACCTTAGCTTTCTGGCCTGTCTGTCTAAAATGGCTACTGGCTCCTCAACATAAGACAGATCCTTGTCTAGTTAAACAGATGTGAAATCCAGCACATCCGACGAGTCACCATGGTATCTCCGGAGCATGGAGACATGAAATACGGGGTGAACTCCGGCTAGGCTGGGAGGTAAGGCCAACTCATAAGCAACCTCCCCAACATGCCTCAAAATCTCAAAAGGGCCAATAAATCTAGGACTCGGCTTTCCTTTCTTCCCAAACCTCATAACGCCCTTCATGGGCGTGACTCGAAGTAGAACCCGCTCACCAACCATAAAAGCCACATCGCGAACCTTCTTGTCCGCATAACTCTTCTCTCTAGACTGGGCTGCACGAAGTCTGTCCTGAATCACCTTGACCTTGTCCATAGCCTCCTGAACCATATCAGTACCTAGCAACCTGGCCTCGCCCGGCTCAAACCAACCCACGGGAGAACTGCACCTCCTACCATATAGGGCCTCGTACGGTGCCATCTGAATACTAGACTGGTAGCTGTTGTTATAAGCAAACTCCGCCAGCGGCAAGAAGTGATCCCATGAACCTCCAAACTCAATCACGCACGCACGGAGCATATCCTCCAAAATCCGAATAGTGCGCTCGGACTGCCCATCAGTCTGGGGGTGAAATGCTGTGCTCAGCTCCACCCGAGTACCTAACTCCTGCTGTACAGCTCTCCAGAACCGTGAAGTGAACTGAGTGCCTCTATCTGAAATGATGGAAACTGGAATACCATGCAGCCGAACTATCTCCCTGATATAGATCTCCGCCAGTCGTTCCGATGAATAAGCAGTGCTCACCGGTATAAAATGGGCGGACTTGGTCAGCCGATCCACAATGACCCAAATGGAATCAAACTTCCTAACCGTCCGTGGAAGTCCAGATACAAAGTCCATGATAATGCGCTCCCATTTCCATTCGGGAATCTCAATTCGCTACATCAATCCACCAGGATGCTGATGCTCATACTTCACCTGCTGACAGTTGAGGCATCTGAAAACATAATCAACTATATCCCTCTTCATCCGCCTCCACCAGTAATGCTGTTTCAAGTCCCTGATACATCTTCGCGGCTCCCGGATGGATGGAATACCGCGAGCTATGGGCCTCTGCTAGAATCGGCTCTCGAAGATCATCTACATTGGGCACACAGATGCGTCCCTGCATCCTCATAACTCCATCATCTCCGATGGTAACATCTCGAGCATCACCACGCCGAACTCTATCCCTGGAGGACAAGCAAATGAGGGTCGTCGAACTGACGCTCCCTGATGCGGTCAGATAGAGAAGGCCGAGAAATCACACAAGCCACAACCCGGCTAGGCTCCGAAAGATCCAATCTAACAAACTGTCTGGCTAAAGCCTGAACATCCATCGCCATAGGCCTCTCCGAAGCTGGTAGATACGCCAAGCTCCCCAAACTCTCACAGCGGAAAATTAAACTTAGCGGAAGACTTAGTCAATCTTATCAAATATGATAAGGAAAACCCCAAACATGATACACTACCCAAGACCTGGTGTCACAATACTCACGAACTTCTAAGAATAATACACACAATTGTCTGAAAGAAAATATAAGTTGTTTATCTCGAATACATGAGATAACAGAATGAAATACATAGATAGAAGAGACAACGGGTCCTGCGGACGCCTGCAAGGCTACCTCGTAGTCTCAGTAGTCGGAATATCCACAATCGCTACTGTCGATGCTGCTGTCCGTAACCTGTATATGCGCCAAAAAGAGCGCAGAGTGTAGTATCAGCACAACCGACCCCATGTGCTCGTAAGTGCCTGGCCTATCCCAGCGAAATAGTGACGAGACTAAGGCCAGTCACCCACATAAACCTGTACAGTTGCAATATATATATACATGTACAAAAATATTTATAAGGAAAGACTCTGCTCTGAAATAACAGTCAATAACTCGTGATATCCAGAATAATCTAGTCAACAGAATAAATCTTACTTTCATGTCTCAATTTCCTTTTTCATTTCATATCTTGTGGTATGCGTACCACCCGCTCCCAACTATCACAGTAATTCTATCTTGTGGTAGGCGTACCACCCGCTCCCAAATATATCAATAGATTATATCTTGTGGTAGGCCTACCACCCGCTCCCAAATATATCAATAGATTATATCTTGTGGTACGCGTACCACCTGCTCCCAAATATATCAATAGATTATATCTTGTGGTAGGCGTACCACCCGCTCCCAAATATATCAAAAGGCTACCGGCAACTATGGCCAATGCCAAGATTTAAATCATTTTGTGGTCGGCGTGCCACACGATCCCATTTCTTATTATATAAGTGGTCGGCGCGCCACACGATCCCAATTCATAAATGTATAAGTGGTCGGCGCGCCACACGATCCAAATTCATAAATATATATATTACCGATATTTAGCCAATAATCTCTACATCAACAATATTTATACATAACTAAATTCCTATTCCTTCAAGCTAGGATAGAACAAACACTTACCTCAAATGTTTTACGAACAATTCAATCTGTGGCAATGCCTTTTCCTTTCAAATTCGGCTCCAATCCAATCGTATCTATACACAATTGATTTAATATCATCAATACTACTCAACAAACTAATTCATAAGGCCAATTTCAACTTTTACAACATTCTGCCCGGAATAGTGAATTTCGACCCCGGGCCCACATGGTCGGAACTCGGGGTTCGGACCAAAATCCGGTTACCCATCCCCCACGAGTTCAAGTATATGATTTGTTTCAAAATCGGACCTCAATTCGAGGTCCAATTTCCTAATTCATGAAAAACCCTATATTCTACCAAAAACAAGAAATTCTACCATGAAAACCTTTGATTTCTATTGAAAAACATGTTTAATGTTGTTAGGAATTGAAAGAATTAAGTAAAAAGTGACTTACAATTGTTTTGAAGAAGAGGGAGTTCGTGAAGTATCGCAAATGGGTGTTTTTAGGTTGTGAAATGTGAAGAATGAAGCTGGAAATCGTGATTTACAGGTCTCTGTGTTCGATTTGCGAACATGAGATCGCAATTGCGAACCCCGACCAATTTCTGGAGTTTGAAAAATAAGCTAAGGCTGGGAAGTTCGCATTTGCGAACTTTTGTTCGCATTTGCGAACTTTTGTTCGCATTTGCGAAGCCAAGACAAAACTGGGAAGTTCGCATTTGCGAACTATTGTTCGCATTTGCGAACACAGGCAAAATATTCGGAAGTTCGCATTTGCGAACTATTGTTCGCATTTGCGAACACAGGCAGAATATTTGGAAGTTCTCATTTGCGAACTATTGTTCGCATTTGCGAACACAGGCAGAATGTTGGGAAGTTCGCATTTGCGAACTATTGTTCGCATTTGCGAACACAGGCAGAATATTGGGAAGTTCGCATTTGCGAACTATTGTTCGCATTTGTGAACTCTGCAGACCAGGTGCTGACAACAACTTTCTAACATGAAAAATTGATCTCGTGGCCTATCCAAAGTTCACCCGAGCCCTCGGGGCTCCAAACCAAATATGCACACTGACTTAAAAACATCATACGAACTTGCTCGCGCGATCAAATCGCCAAAATAACATCAAAATCAATGAATTGAGCCTTAAAACTCAAGAATTCTTTCAAATTTCATAATTTCCAAAATTTCCAATTTAAGGCCGAAACACGTCAAACGACGTCCGTTTTCAACCAAACTTTACAAGAAGCGCTTAACCAATATATTTGACCTGTACCGGGTGTCGGAACCAAAATACGAGCCCGATATCACCACTTTTCAATCAAATTTCAGTTTCATTTTCCTTAAACATTTTCAGAAAACAATTTAACAGAAAAATTCTTTTACCGGAGTTGTAGACCTCGGATTTCAATTCCGGGCATATGCCCAAGTTCCATATTTTTCTACGGATTTTTTGAGACCGACAAATCACGGTTCCGGATCCATTTATCAAAAATGTTGACCAAAGTCAACCATATCAATATTAATATCAAAATTCCTCAAATTTTTCACATATTTTACATATTTCAACATAAAAATTTTCCAGCTTCGTGCCCGAACTGTGCACGCAAATTGAGGCAACTATAAATGAGGTTTTCAAGACCTCAAAAGCTCAAAATGATTAATAAAACAAGTGATGACCCTTTGGGTCGTCACACGCACTTAGCACATTTAGCATGAAACATGTAGGAAAATTAGACAAAACCAAATATAATAATTATACTAAGCTCGAATTCTTGAACCCTGAATCGGAATTCTGGGTTCGTTTCCCCAGCAGAGTCACCAGAGCTATCACACCTCCTTTTTACACACCTACCCCGAAGGATAATATATAAGGAAGTTTTTCTATTTAAAGTGACATTATTCGAAATAAAATTATTTATTTATTTTTACAGTCACCAGTTGGGATAGGATTGACTTTTGGTGTCCCAAGTCACCGGTTAACTTGTATCCCAAATCGAGGAAAATTTCAACTTCCCAATTGGAGTCTGCAAACTAGAAATTATGAATAAGGAATTCTGTTAACCCGAGGGATGGTGTTAGGCACCCTCGGATTTCGTGGTTCTAGTATGGTCGCTTAAATTATTATAATTGGCTTAAAATCTGATGTTAATATATGTTTTAACTTATGTGCTTTTTTTTTTTAATTTTAAAACCGCTTTTAATATTATTTTTAAAGAGAACTGCAATGTCGCGAAAATGCATCTCGAACCACGTCACGTAAATACACATGTGGGTTTTCACACATTTTATCTTCGTTGAGATTTGAATTTGGGTCACATAAATATGAACTTGAGTTTAGGAAGGTAAAATTATTAAATTAGGACCTAAAGCAACTAACGTGTTTATTATTTTTGTGGGAGGCCATGAAATTCGCTAAATGGCACGTCTCAAATGCTAAGTATTTTAATACATGCATTTAAAGAGGGCCCCGCAATTGATGCATTATGTTTGGATGGGATCACCTCATTGTATTATTTAAAGGTCAACCTAGGGTAAACTATAATTTTCTATTGATTTCGTCACTAAACGACCTAATTACTTAGTTATGTGAGTCAATTATTACTAGGAATACTCAAAGGGACTCAAGCTTCAAGTTCAAAATTTAAACAAGTAAATGGACCTTCAGCATTTCCTGGGCTTAAACAAACGGCCCAGTCCCTGTAACATGAGGCCGCCCAGCAGTTTGGACTCTAGTAAAATCCAATCTGATCAAAATAAGCTAAGTTTTGCCCATCGAGGAACTGGGATAAACGTGGGCCCAGTCTTGACCCAAACAAATAAATCAAGGTCAAATTCCTATGTATCTTATGCACTAAACCCTGATTATTATTGGAAGTTGTAGTTTTAACTAAATGGTGATTTAATACCCAAGACCATTAGTCAGCACATGGACAAAAAAAAAAACAATAGGATCAAGTAATAGTTTATTTATTAAATCCATGAGGAACTTTACATCATGCTTGAAACCTGATTTTTGCTTGCTTGAATCATATGCCAAAAGAAAAAGGAAATTAAGGATCTCATATCATTTTCATATCTGAACTGGTCTTTACTTATATTCTATTTGAATGTTAAATGAAAAAGCCAGCAAACCACAACACATTTAAGTACAAACGTTATTGAAATAGCTTCTGCAATTATGAACATGCAATCCAAGTCCAAAATCTAATGCCATTCGAATGTTGAACTATTTCTACAAGTGAGAATCCACATTCAGCTTCTATACTTATGTTGTTACCAATATCAACTATTAAACTAATCACTAAACACAATTACCCTAAGCTAATTAACAGTCCAATACAAACTGGCAGTCCAAAGTAGCTCAATCAAAATAGGCCAAAAGCAATTCGAAATAGTCCTAATTATACAGTCTATGGCCTATTGTTTCATGTTAATACAAACTAGATAAGTAGACATTAACTAACTCCTATTGATCTACTAATACATCTCAGTCTAGGCATGCATGGTTCAGGAGCAAATAGGTGAGCAATTTTATTTCACTTTCAAACTTGGAGTTATAACAGAGGAGATTCGTGTACCTGAAAATTAGAGTGCAATAAGAAGGAAATAAGATCAGCAGCAGATGACTCTATGACAGGTTTCAAAATGATAGCAGGAGAATTTTAGGACCAAAATAACACCACTAAATTCGAAAATCAACTCAACAAACCCTGCAAATAACCAATCAAACCACTCGAACAAACCAAATTCAAGTTGAAAAATTAACTTTAGAACTTTAAAGTTTCAGCTACTGCATAGAATAGTATGTTTTTGTGAGTTTTATCCTGTATTTTTGTGTATTTTTGGTTTTTTTTTGAAAGCAATTGATCAAAAAGAAGTTTTGAACTATAAGAATTTAGATTTTGAACTTCTTTGAATTTGAAATTCAAATTTGGAGGCTCAGATTTGCAGAAATGGTTTTTTGGGAGGGAAATTAGAAACTGAAAATTTTTGGAGAATTTTTAGAGATTGAAACTTGTGAAAGAATGCATGGAGATTGCCTTTTATAGGCAGAAAATTAGGGGGAAGCTTCTAGATTCCATTACTCATTTTCTCCCCTTTTTTATTTTCAGCTTATATACATTAGTCCCTAAAATTTTGGCTTGTTGCTCAAGTTACCGCACTAAGGTCCTAAAACTCTAATTGGAACACCATCTAGAATGTTCTAGGGGTTTTCAAATCATGTTACTTGCAAGATTATTATAATCTAAAAGCCTATACTATCCTTGAATTTATTCTGAAATTACTAACAACTAAACAAACCTTTTTAACTCAGTCATGATTAATCAACAAATCAAAAACTCTTCAGATATAACCAAACATTTCCTAAAAATGGATAATCAATCTAACTAACTAATTCTAATTAAAGTTGAAAATAACTCTAATTGAACTATGTTCTAAGGCCAACAAATCAACTATAACATAAAAAACTGGAGGAAAATTATCAGCACACATGAATTATTCAATTAACAAATTAAAATAATAATCCTAAGATACTACAAATCAAATTAACAAGAACTCACTAAAAACAAATCCTAAAAACTCTAGTTTAATTCAAGAACGAAAATTAAATCAAATCAGAATTATATTATGAGCAAAACAAAACAACTCACTGATTTACTCCTAAATTCAAATTAGAAAACCCATCAAATCAAGAACAAAACAAAAATCAAATCGAATTAACGCCCTAAATTAATCCTAAAACCAAAATGATAGATTAAAAGAGAACAAAATAGAAATCCAAAAAATAACAAGTAACGAAGAAGAAATATCCTAAGAGCATTCATTGATTTTACTAAACAAATACTAAAACAAGATTAAAATAAGGAAAAAAATACCTTAATTAACAATGATTCCGGACAAGCCCTTGCAAAATTTGGACTGAAACTTATACTTAATCGTGTGTTTCTAGGAGAAACACAAGAGTAAGGACTATTATAGTCCAAAATAGAACGAACTCCAAAGTTTTGAAAATAAGGGTTTCGAGGTCAATTTTTGATCTGAAATTCGAGGAGATGTAGGAGGATTTGAATGAAGATGGCCATGGATTCAGAAAGAGGGCCTTGGGGAGAACATATGGTGTAAAACTGGGATTGTTTGGTGGTGCGCTGTCATGAGCGGCAGAGGCGGCGCCACAATTTTTGATTATTCAAGGAGATAGGCTCATATTCGAGGAATGATATTTTGGGAATTAGAAAGAGGAGGGAAAAAGGAGTTGAGGGTGTAAATTTAAGATTGATTGGAGCTTTTCCGCCGACAGAGATGATTTCAGGCCGGCGGCGATAACGGAGGGTGGTGGTGTATAATAGGGGTGTTAGAGACGGTGATTTCAGGATAGGGGGGCTGTATCCCACACTTTTATACCCCTAAACCTCGTTAGTTTCAGACCGTTGTATTGATGAGATCCAACCGTCACGATTGAAGGGTGAAAAATGACGTCGTTTGGATGTAACAAACTGGACCGGGTGAGCTGTGTATTTGGGCATTGACTGGGACTGTTTGGAAGGGGTTTGGCTTGGGTTGGGGCAAAATTACATGAAATTGGCCCAAGCAGGCTGGCCCCTCTTCTCTTTTATCTTTATTTTCTTTTAAATTATTTCCTTTCTTTTATATAATTTTAATTCATTTTCATTTTATTATTTTTTAGATTTTTGTTAAATACAAAATTTAAAATGAAAGGACCCGATTTAACTCTAATTTTCTAAAGTTAACTAAATTCTAATTTAAAAGAAAACTAAGGAAAAATCGAAAATTAAAAGTAAAAATTCAAAAGGACTATTTTTTATTATTTTCTCTTATTTTTTTGCAATGTTAATTAACTATTAAACCTCAACTATAAAATTGGATTCTAAATGCAAATGTGCCATTTTTGTATTTTTATGAGTTATGCCAACCAAAAATGAACACAAACACAGAAATCATGCAATTAATTCCCTAAAATTCAAAGAATAAAAGAAAAATCCTAATTCTAATGATTTTATTGGAGTAATTTAAGTGTGGCAAAATTTACGTGCTCACAGCAATCAGTACTTACTTCCAACCGATCAAATTCCTACTCTGCGACGTCCTTGCCTCTAAAACCAGCCTCCAAACATCTTGAATCAAAACAAAAGCATTACAATGCAATCAATATAAGCTAATGGAATGAATCCTAGACAAAAAACTAGCAAATTAGGCACAAATCTCGAAATCCTCCCAAATTCGGCCCTCGGGCCCACGTCTCAAAATTTGACAAAAATTACAAAACTAGAAAGACCTTCACTCACGAGTCTACCCATACCCAAATCATCAAAATTTTGACATCAAATGGCCATACAAATCCCCAAAATCATCTCTCCAATTCTCTTCCATCTCCCCCCCCCCCCAAATTTTATAGCCCAATTCCCAATCTAGATGATAAAAATTAAGGTACAATTTTGGAATCTAACCAAAATCAAGTGAAAAACACTTAACCAAATCACCTCTCTAAAATTGCCTTCAAAGATTGCCCAATCACGTAGTCTCTAACTCAAAATGGGATAAACCCTCAATTTTGATAGTTAACATTGCTGCCCAGATTTTACTCTTCGTGAATGCGGTAGTGCCCTCGCATTCGCGAAGCACAACCTACCTCAGACTGAAAATTCCTCCTTCATGAACGCAAAGATCCACTTGAGAATGCAATGACCACCCTGCTTGATCCTACGCGAATACGGAACTCTCATCGTGAACGCTTATGCTTAATTTCCTTAAGCTCTAATGACCGTTAACTCTACACAAACGTGACGCCCAAGTCACGAGTGTGTAGCATTAATATCTTAAACCTTCCCGAATGCAAGAAAATACTTCATGAACGCAAAGAACAACTCAGTTTCCCCTCTCACACTTCGCGAACGCGATGAAGGAATTCTCTACAACAAAGTACCACAAAAACTACCAACTTCTAAAACGATGAACTGATCCATTGACCACCCAAAACTCACCCCAGGACCTTGGGTCCTCAACCAAACATATAAACATAACATCATTCAAACTTAGTCGAATCTTCAAATCACACAAAACAATACCAAAATACCAAATTACCCTCGAATTCAAGCCTAAGAACATCCAAATTTCCAAATTTTACAAACGATGCAAAAACCTATCTAATGATGTTCGAATGACCCTAAATTTTCACACTCATCACAAATGACACTATGAACCTACTCCAAGTTTTGGAATTTCACCCAACCCCGATACCAAATTTTCCACTGCCAACTGATAACTAGGGATTTTGACGTGTTTCACGCTCCTTCTTGCTTATGCTTTAGTTATAGGTTGTTATAAAATAGTCCCAATAGGCTCATAAGTTGTGCTTGATTACATGTTTGATCGACAAAGTGAAAAAATATCAAACATCAACTCAAAATGAAACCTGCTCAAGTACCTAAGACAAGGCAAAACTCAGGACAACAGGCCTAGTGCAAATGCATTACTCTTTGTGCGGTCCGCACTAGATAGATTTAGAGAGTCAAAAATTAAGGCTTCAAGCAACACGGCCACAGTACGCATTGTGCGGTCCGTGGTGAATGCTTCGCGGCCGCACTACCATTATGTGCGATCCCCGGAAGTGAACTTCAGATAGTTGAAATTGCCAAGGTTCAAACCCATGCGGTCCGCAGTCGTGTTTGTGCGGACTGTGCTAGCTGCCTCCGTGGCCACAGTCCATTCTACACGGTCCGTGGAGCCCGTGTTCAAAGAGACAAGATTTGAAGTCCAAGAGCCTAGTATGGCCGCAGTCCATTTTGTACGGCTCGCATTGACCCCGTCGGGGCATTTTTGTCTAGTTTCTTCAGCTTAGTATAAATAAGAAACTTTTTTCATTTTTAGGGTATAGGTTAATTCCAGAACGCAGTTGCTCTCGTAAGAACATCATATATAGCCATTTTTGGTATCTTACCTTAGTTTGAACGATAATTTCTTGTGTTTTACTTTAGTGTTAAATTAATATGTCTTCTTTTTCATCTATTTCTCTACTTTCTTGTTCAAGCATGAGTAGCTAAGCCCATTAGCTAGGGTTGTGGATCAAACCTATTGTGGGTAATTAAAGGGTGTTATGATTTAAGGTTAGATTAACAATGGGTGTTTGTATTTGGATTAATTTTATGGTTCAATTTATGAATTAGTGGTTGCAAACACTGATTTGTGCTAAGTTGACTTGAGCTCTTCTTGAGAAAGAGAGCCTAAGTCTCCAAAATTTTCCCAACAAGTAATTGGGATGGGCTCAAGAGAATTGACAATCCCAATTAAAGGTTTGAATCTCGAGAGTAATTACCCGACTTGAACCCTAGTTGCTTGAGCTAATTTGCCTACCCAATTGGTCTCAAGAGAGTCAATTGGGAAAAATCACTTTCTCTACCGAGAGGTGTGAGAGTGGATAAAAATGTGCTGCGGTTATACATATTTTCCCAATCATGGCAATCAAGCCTTAGAAGAAAATACCTGTCAATTAGCCACCTAGGTGAAAGTCACAATCCTAGTGCCCCTTAATCCATTAGATACAACTTTTAGCAATTATATCTTAACATAATCTAGTTTCAATTCTAATTTGTAGTTGATAGTAGTAGTTTATAAAAGAAAACCCAAATATGTTGGAAGTGACTAACAATTACACGATTCTAAACTAGATAGATACATCAACTCCATTTCTAGCTCCCTGAGGAATTTGATCCCGACCCTCATATTGGGTAAAAGCTATTGCGACCCTCTCTTGCTACCTTTTATTGGTGCAGAGTTGGCAGTGATCACTTTTTGGCGCTGTTGCCGGGGAGCTAATGGTTTTGACTATCTATTTAGTTAGTTTTGTATTGTGTTCTTCTTCCCTTCTTGTTTACTAATTTTGTTTGTGTCGATTACTCAGGTACCAATGGCTCTCAATGCTAATTACCATATTGGAAACGTGATTGCAGGGGAGGAGGTAGATGATCTTGATCAAGATAAGGTTCTTATATTACCTCAAGATCAATGTAGAGGACGTCAGGCCAATGCAAATGACAACAATAATATTCCAGACCCTGCTTTGCCACCGCCAAGAGTGGCTCCAAGAGTCCTTCCAAATCACGGTTATACGAGTGCCATTGTTCCTCCCCAAATTCAGGTGGAGAACTTTCAAATAAAAAATATCATGTTGAACTTGCTCGAGCAAAGAGGGTGTTTTACAGGCACCTCAAATCAAAATGCCTACAAGCACTTAAAGGGGTTCGTAGATACATGCTGGGGGCGCAAGTAGATGAATGTGTCCGATAAGGAACTTAGATTGAGGCTTTTCCCGTTCTCTCTTTGGGGTAAAGGATTTGTTTGGATAGAAAGGCTCCCCAATCATTCCATCAACATGGGATGAATTGGAAGACAAGTTTATTTCCAAATGTTTTTCACCCGGACAGATTGCGGCACTTCCAAATAAGACATTGCGCTTCAAGAAAGAGCCTATGGAACCTTTGCATGAGATATGGGAGTTGTTTAAAACTATGGTGAAAGAGTGACCTAAGAACGATGTGACTGAAAAGTGATGATTCAACAAACCTTTTATCGGGACATCAATACTACTAATCAATGCATTGCGAACCAATTGGCCGTAGGCAACTTTATGAAGCTTCCCTACAATGAAGATTATGATATTTTGGGTGAAATGGCCAACACTTCTTCAGTATGGCAAAGTAGAGCAAATGTTCCCCAAGGTGACCCCACAATCATCCATGTGCACAAGGTAATTGCATGAACACGGTCAAGCTATTGGTGAGCTTACTACTACTATGAATCAACTGGCGAAGGCACAATTACAAAAAGTCCAAAATCCTCGCCAAGTCAATGCCATGGAAGGAGTAAATATGTTTAAGAGAACGTAAAGAGGGAAACAATCTCAAGGGAATTGTGAACAATATGACAACAATGACGATGGTGTTTTTTCAAATAAGTGTTATGATGAGCAAAGTGAAGAGGTATAATATGTCAACAACTATCAAGGTAATAGAGGCAACTCTTCAAACCAACAATGATGACCCCAAGGAAACTGGGGCAATCAACAACAAGGTGGTGGCAATTGGAATAACAATAACAATAACAACCAAGGTGGTAATTGGAATAACAACAACCAAGGTAGTAAGTAGGGGAATAACAATCAAGGCAACCAAGGGATTTGAAATGGTAATAACATCAATTGGAATAACAATAGTCAAGGTGGGTTGAACAACAATGGAAACCAACCGAGGGTAAGGCTTTCAAAGGCCCCCGATGTACCAACAACCGAACAATCCTCTTCCATTTCAATCTCAAGAATCTTGTTATTCGGGAAATGATATGGGAATAATAGAAATGATGTTCAAACAAATGATTAAGAAGAACCAAGATTCCAATGCTCAATTAATTTCCTACAATACCTCTATTCGGAACATGGAGGTATAATAAGGCCAAATCTCTCAGTCGTTAAATACTCGCACTAAGGGTTCTCTACCAAGTCATATAGTAGTGAACCCAAAGGTGGTAACAATCATGTGATGGTGGTTACAACAAGAATTGAGAGATACGATGATGTGCATGCCTCGACAGATAAGCAAGTTGTGGATGATGATGTTGAGTAGCGAGAAAATGATGAACCTTTGATAGTTGAAGACGTGGTTGACAACAATGTGAACAATGAAGTGGGGATAGATATTGATGAGACCGAGATGGAAACTCAAGATGCCGTAAACCCGTCTAGGGAATACGTGATTGACATGCCCGAGATGGTGGTGCCCAAAGCCAAGGAACCTTTGCCTAGGCCTCCTCCACCTTATCCTCAATGGTTATAAAAGAAAAAAAGTGACAATCAATTCACGAAGTTCATTGATAGGATGAAAATCCTTACAATTAATGTGCCTTTGGTGGAGGCACTTGAACAAATGCTAGGTTATGCAGAGTTAATAAAGGATTTGGTCACTATTAAAAGTGGTAGATGGATTGTGAAACAAAAAAAATAACATATCAAGTTAGTGCTATCGTGCATTCTATGGCCCCAAAACTTGAAGACCCCGAAGCTTTTACTATCCCTTGCACTATTGGAAGTGCAGATTTTGCCAAGGCCCTTTGTGATTTGGGGTATAACATAACTTTGATGCCTTATTCACTCTTCAAGACTTGGGAATTGGGCAACCTAGGCCAACCTCAATGAGACTTCAAATGGCGGATCGTTTCGATGAAGCGACCGTTGGGCATAATTGATGATGTGCTTGTCTGGGTGGACAAGTTTATATTGCCGGCTGAATTTATCATTTTGGATTGTGAAGTGGACTACAAAGTCCCAAGTATTCAAGGGAGACCTTTCCTTACTACGGGAAAGTCATTGGTTGATGTTGAAGTGGGTGAGCTAACTTTTCGAGTGGGAGATGAGAAGGTCGTCTTCCATGTTTGCAAATCCATGATGCAACCCAATAGCACCGAGGTGTACTCATTGGCAAACAATGTCACAACTATGATAGTGGATGACACAAGTTTTATGATTAATATGGAGGATCCTCTTGAGGCCGTGCTTCTAAATCTTGAAGTCAATGATGATGCTAGTAGAGTGGTGTGCATGAATGCTTTGCCCAACATGGGTTCGTATTCTTATGAGCCTAGGAAATTGTCCTTGGATCTTAAAAATCAGAAAACTCTACCAATTAAGCCATCTATTGAGGAGCCACCAGTGTTGGAGTTAAAACCACTTCCTCCAGACCTCAGGTGTGAGCACGTAATTTTTGCCCTAGGCAAATAAATTCCAATATTAAAATAAATAATATTTTATTTGTAATTATGTGTTTGATTGAAATAAAGTGTATGTTTGTGATTGAAACAATTAGAAATTAAAATGAAAAAATTAAAAAAAATAGGTTAATTAGAAATGTCACGAAAAAAAACAAAGGAATTAAAGAAAATCAACAAAAAATACAAATATACCGGAAATTAAAATAAAAATAGCGAAAAATGTCAAAACATACAAGAAAAATTAGAGAAAATAGGAAACTAAAAGAGAATTAATAATTGAAAGGAATATAAAAAGAGAAAAATTAAATACAACAAGAAAAAATACAGAAAAATAAGTAAAATACTACAAAAATACATATATTACATTAATTGGGCCAAAGTGTTAAAGCCCAAAAACACATTAGCCCACAGGGACTGTTATATCCGGTCCGTTTTTGTAGGTTTAATCCTAGCCGTCCGTGCAATTGATCAAACAGACCATTTTGAACCCCTGTAATTAAACCAAACGACGTAGTTTTGTCAATTAAATCCTGGCCGTCCATCTAGGTTGATTCGACGGAGACCAGGCCGTCTTCAGTAATGCTCAAACGATGTCATTTAGAATCTTTTGATCCTGGCCGTTGATCAAGAGTGATCCAAGGGCCTGGATCACCCAGGCTATTCAGGGTATTTAAGGCCAAGTCTCTTCAGAGACCGTCCATATCGTTAAGTCCCAAACCCTAGCCGCCTTACCCCTCTTCTTCTTTACCTTCATCTTCTTCTTTATCTCATATCCGTTCATGGAGACTGGCCGGCTCCAATGGCGATCTCCGGCTACCCCTGCCCCCAAAACCTTTCTCTTCTACCTTCTTCACTTGAAACCACCTTAAAACCAAAAGAAACCCAGAAGAAATCCCATGTTCTTGAAAACACGGCCAACAGAGTTTTCTCCGTTGAACTTTAAACTATGAGACAGCCTTCCAAATTTACACCATATGACAACCATGAGGGTATCTTTAACCCCACATGAGTGGTTTCCCTCGAATGTCATCGAAATCGTTCGAATCTTCAAAACAAATTCGCCGGAACCCTAACTCTGGCGAACCACCAAAACGATACCTACCCCAAAACATACCCCTCTACCTTCTAACACTCCCTTCACCATAAAATCCCAAGAAATCAACCAGTTAAAGAAAATCTAAAAATAAAGACTTCAAGTCTTTGAAGTCTGAAAAACTGGGAGAAAAAGAAAAGAAAAAGAATAAGAAAAGAAAATAAAAAGGAAGAAAAGAATAAGGAAGCTCAGGAGACAGTTCCTGCCAAGCTAAGTCCTCATCTCCTGTTTTTCTTGGTTTTGATTGATAGCATGATTTCCTTGTTTATTTCGCTTTCTTGTTAGTCGTCGTTAATCTGTTTGCATGATTAGTTGTTAAAATATCTTCATCTTCTATCTTCTGATTATTTTATCTTTTATTTGTTTTCTGTTATAATATGCCTTCAATAGCTTCATATTCTAATTTCTATAAGCCATGGCATATTCTAGTAAACTGCTATCATTAGCCTGTTATCAATCATGTCTACTATGCTTGACTGGTATATTTGAGCCTTTAGGGTTTCTTATAAGTATGTACATGAATATGTTGTGAGTATGCTTCCTTATGTTGGATTTGTTAGCTATGCTTAAATATGAGTTATGAGTCGTTTAATTGAGATTCAACCATTATCTAATTTCCCTCTGAGTTTTGATTAAATGATAAATGATTTCTGATTATGGCTATGTGTGCAAATTGACATAAGTAGGCTGTATTTGTAATAGATTCATGTATTAGACTATGATTAGTCCTATTGTGCTTTAGGCTATTGGTTATATCTGTAATAGATAACTGATTAAGTGCATGGCTAATATTGAAAGTATTTTAATTGGCTAATATTGAAAATAATCTAAAAAGGCCTACAATTGAAATGATTTAAGGTCTGTTTGATTAACATAGCCACTCTTGAGACATTGGAGTGGCTAAGTCTAAAAGCCTAAGTTTAAAATGGCTAATTCTGTAAGTCTAAAAGCCTAAGTTTAAAATGGCTAATTCTATAAGTCTAAAAGCCTAAGTTTAAAATGGCTAATTTTGTAAGTCTTAAGCCTAAGTAAGAAGCAGGCTAGTCCTGCAATTCAATTCAATAAGTAATAATACAAAGGTTACCTCTTAAAGAGGTTAAATTTGAAAAGAATAAGGTTTAAAGCTGTCCAAGTCTTAAATGACTTGTAATAGGTGGCCAATAGTTAAATAACAACTAAAACCTAAATACCTAGACCTTGGACAGGTCGGGTAATTAATAAATAATAGCAGGGGTATAAAAAGGAATGAAAATGGCATAATTGCAGATTTAATAGAGCCTGTAGGGATAAATTAGACATTCGGTCCTAGTATTTCTACAAAAATGGCATAATTGCTGATTTAATAGAGCATGTAGGGATAAATTAGACATTTAGGCCTAGTATTTCTGCAATAATGCACAAAACAAAGGGCAAAACAGACCCAATAAAAAGGCTTAATTGTTAAAACCATTAGCAAGTGAGTGTACTATAGTAATATGCCCATAATAGAAGCCAAAAGATCACCCTAGAACCTTCCAGCAAGGGCTGGAAGGCATTTCAAATCTAAAAATGGGTACTAAACTGTAGTTAATAAAAGAATTAAGGGGAGGGAATTGGTAATAAGATTTTTGAATTCCCCCCTCAAAATTTCACCAATAACACCTATAAATAGGATGTAACTAAGCCTGAAAAAGGGCTGGATTTTAGAAATTCAGAGAAAACTTTAGAAATTAAGAGTGAAATATCCTAATCTAAGGGTGAATTACTGGGTATAGTCGAGCACAGTTCTGAAACTCAACTAGGAATCTTCTATTACTCTCATTGTTGGGATTCTATTGGATTTTCTTCAAGTTTGTTGTTGAATTGCTTATCTGCTGAGCTTGAAAACTTTATTCGACCGTGCTGTTCAACTGTGTTTGTTGTGTTTGCTCTGTTTGTTCGATTCTGCTGTTGTGTTTTATTGCTGTGATCAATTGATTATCCTTCCTCATTTGCATCCTTAGACTCATAGATCTATTTTGCTGATTCAGGTACACATCTACTGCTTAAACATGTAATTGGCAGCTGATAGGAAACAATGAATACTATGAGTTGATTTCCCGAAGTGATTGTCTATATTATATTTTATATGTTCTTATTTTTATCGTACAAGTAGATCATTTGTAATTCAATAGGAAATGGTTGTATAATTGATACATATGAGACATGAGGTGATGCTGATGAAAAATGTAATAGGTAGGGTAGTATAGAATCCTTATAGCTGCAATCACCTAGATTTAGTTTAAAAATAGGTTAATTAGTTAAACTAACTCACCTAGCTTTAAAAATAATCTCGTAACATGCATATAACCATAGTAATAACACGAATTAGAATGTGCTAATTAGTTTAGCTTTAGTATGTTTATTCATCTTAGATATTTTAATAACAACTGGAAATGGCATAAGCTTAAGACCAGTAGTTAATTACAAAGTTAAGAATCATGTGACTGATCGAAGTAGTTAACAAAAATAGCCTGCTGTTTGAAGTTCAAATTAGTAATCGATAATTATAGCCAAATAGTATGAATTACAACTAGTTGATAAAAAACAGTTCAATTCGTATAGTTGAGTAGCATTACTGTAAGTAAAATGTGAAGAAAGGTTGTCTATTGTTCAAATTTGATTAGTGTTAAATAATTGTGATTTAGAAGTGGTATAGTTAAGTCTGTATTCCTGTTTCTCCTTCTGAAATAAAAACAATTTGGTTGATTCCTCTATTGATTTCGAGTATTTGTATATATCAAGAAATTCCAGATCTGTTTTCTTCTTTCTTTTTCGTTTAGTCTGGGCCTGAAGAACAGCGCAGGCCTGCATCCAATTGGACTTATAACTGGGCTTCTGAAAAATGACTTCAGCGTATTCTGGGTTTCTGAAACCCAGATATACAAGTTGGTCCACTGAATTCGAGCCCCAAACGTCCAGGCCTAGGAATATAAATGATAAGGCCTGGATATGTTTCTGAAATTATAACGAAACTAAAAATGACTATGGCAAAAAACCAAAAGTAGAAAATATAGTTTTTGTTAGGATTGGACTATTAAAAATAAACAGGACGAGCCTCATATGAAAACAAAACAAACAGGGCCCCCATATAAATAATTATAATGTGATAGATTCGGGAAGACCGTTTAGTAAATTCCACGGTCTTTCCAAAAGAGTAATAAGCCGTAGACGCTATAAGGCACGATTTTAAAATATATTTTCCCTAATATGAGTGCACATCTAATGTGACTCAAATCTTGAATCTGGATGAAGCCGAAACGTGTTAAAAGTCATAGGCGTACTGGTTGCGGTGTGACTCGAAATACGTTTTCGCGACATCGCAAGTCATAAAATATTAAAAGAGAAACATTGCACACGTTGTAAAAATCATATAGTGAAATCAAGTAAAATAAAAAATGACAGTTGAGCGACCGTGTTGAAACCACGGAATCCGGGAGTGCCTAACACCTTCTCTCGGGTTAACAGAGTTCCTTATCCAGATTTCTTGTTTAGCGGACTGTTAAAATCGAGTCAACTTCCTCGGATTTGGGATTAACCGGTGACTTGGGACACCATTATTTTCCCAAGTGGCGACTCTAAAATTTTAAATAAAATCCCGATCCGATTGTCCTTAAATTGGAAAAACTCCTTCCTCGTTGTTATTATATCCCATCTCGGGCATATTTATAATTAACGAGGTATACTTTATTCTCCTTTTTTGGGAAAACTAAAAGGTAGTAAAAAGGGAGGTGTGACAGCTCTGGCGACTCTGCTGGGGATAAGCAACCCAGAACTTCGGTTCAAGGTTTAAGAATTCGAGCTCGATAGAATTGTTGTTCTTGATGTTATTTGACTTCATTATATGCTTTGATAAACGTGCCATGTGTTTTTATCTCTTTGATATTATATGGATTGTATATATGGAATTGTGCCGAAAACCCTTCTCTTCTTTACCTCCGGGGATGTGTTTACTGGTTGAGACTCCCCCTTTTGTTAAGTTATACCAAAAATAAGAAATAGGGGCCGGATAAGTTATAAAGCCGAACTACCCCGCGGGTCCTCGGTACGTAGCGCCCTCCTCGATCCGAGTTGTCCACTTGGGTACATGGTCTAGCACCATATGAAACAACATGATATTGAACATAGGTCTAGGACGATTATTTGCATCATAACTGACTTAGGGGACTCAACACAGGGGTTGGGTCCATGTAGGACAGGTGACCCGGAATTTTAAAAACCGAGCATATTATATGTTGCATTTATTTGTCCTGGATCATTATGCGGACCGGCAAAATTCCTGAAAAAAAAAAAGAGAAAATCTAGAATAGAAAATATTGAAATATTGGCGAAACGCTATTGAAAATTTGAAAAGAAAATCTGAAAAAATAGGAAGAACAATGTTGTTGAAATAATTGGTCACATAACAATCTGACTGAACTACGCAGGTTTGATTCTCGCCATTTGGTGGGATACGTAGGCAATCCTTGATGGGTCCAACCACCCTTTTAGAAAATAACCAAAAAATATTGAGTTTTAGTTTCAAATAATCAAAGTGATTGCTGTTTTTGAAAATAGCCGAATGTTTCGAAAGGACGCCGGAAGGCTGTTTTGGCAAAAATGGCCGCTTTGAAGTCATGTCTTTTTCTTTCAAAATAAATATCCTGAAAAGGTTAATTCTTTCAAAAAATTGTCTTTGAAAAATATTTTTCCTTTTTTGAATAAAATTGCCTTTATTAAATGTGCAGGATGAGCACAGTACAAAATGAACCCTTCACCTTAATGAATAAAATCCCTTTGGAGTTAAGGCTATGGTGGAACAATCTGGGTCAAGAAGGACAAGTTTTGGTGAAACACTATCTAAAGGATCTTACTGGGTTGATGGACATAAAACCCCATGGTGATATTATTCGGGCACTCGTCACTTGTTGGGATCCCGCGCATAATGTTCTACACTTCTAAGATTTTGAGCTCACTCCTAACTCAGAAGAAATTGCTTATTATATCGGGAAAGATGAGGTTCCTCTGAAGGATAAATACTCGGTGGCTTCGAGGGCAATAACAGTGCACAGATTCCTCGATTCCCTGAAAATTGCCAGGAACGTCCATAATGAAGACTTGGCTAATGGATTTTGTTCTTTAAGTTTCATCTACCGCAGATATGGTCATATTGGGGATTCAACGACCCTATAAACAAGCTCTGCAGTAAATCTAACCGGGTCAAGTGGGAAGAGCATAGGAGATTTGCCTTTATAGTGGCATTCCTCGGATTAGTCATACTCCCAAGGAAATATGGAAACATTGATATAAGGGTCGATGGGGTTGCTAGTACTCTTCTTGTGCAAGATAATAGCACATTGGCGCCGATGATTGTGGCTGATATCTTCCATGCCCTCACATCCTGTAAAGCGGGGCATGACTTCTTCGAGGGTTGCTGTGACGACCCAAAGGGTCATCACTTATTTAATTAATTATTTCGAGCTTCTGAGGCCTTGAAAACCTCATTCTATGTTGCCTCGATTTACGTGCACAATCCGAGCATGTAGCCGGAAAGATTTTTTGATAGAACATATGAATTCTATGAGAAATTTGGATAAAAATGATATTAATATTGATATGGTTGACTTCGGTCAACATTTTTGGTAAACGGATCCGGACCCGAGATTGGATGGTCCCGAGAGGTCCGTAGGAAAATATGGGACTTGGACATGTGTTCGTAGTCGAATTCTGAGGCCTAGAGCCCAAGTTATGAATTTTTATGTGAAATTGTTTTTGATGTAATTATTAAAGGAAATAAATTAATTGACCTTGGTACCGGGCTCGTATTTTGGTTCCGACGCCCGGTACAAGTCTTAAATATTATATATGTGATTTCTGTAAAGTTTGGTGACATTTGGATATCGTTTGAGATGTTTTGGACCTTGAGTTCCAAGTTAAGAAGTTTTGAAAATCAAAAGTATGAAAATCATGAGTTTGAGGCTTGATTTGATTAAAACGAAGTGATATTGGCGATATGATCGCACGAACAAGTCCATAATGTGTTTTTGAGGTTGTGTACGTGTTTGGTTTGGAGCCCGGGGGGCTCGGGTAAAGATTTGATAGGCCGTTGGATGAAATTCTGAATTTTGAACTGCTGGTTTTTTTCACCCAGTTGTTGGCTTCGCAATTGCGAAGAATTTCTCGCAATTGCGAAGGAGACAGTGTAAGGCAAGGCTCGCAAATGCGAACCTTGATCGCAAATGCGAAGCCGGCCTTGTTCGCAAATGCGAACAATTGTTCGCATTTGCGAAGGTCCCCAGTGCTGCCTATGTTCGCAAATGCGAACAATAGTTCGCAAATGCGAACATTTCCCATACTGCCTTGGTTCGCAAATGCGAACCATTGTTCGCAAATGCGAACACTGCCTTATACAGCATGTGTTCGCAAATGCGAACAATAGTTCGCAAATGCGAACTTCCCAGTTTTGCCTTGGCTTCGCAAATGCGAAGAAAAGTTCGCAAATGCGAACTTCCCACCCTTAGCTTATTTTTCAAACTCCAGAAATTGGTCGGGGTTCGCAATTGCGAACCCATGTTCGCAAATGCGAACACGGAGACCTGAAAAACACGAATTTCAGTCATTTCTTCACATTTTACAAAACCAAAACACCCATTTGCGATTCTTCAAGGATTTCTTCGTCATCAAAACGATTGTAAGTCACTTTTTACTTAATTCTTTCAATTCCTAACATCATTAAACATGTTTTTCATAAGAAATCAATGATTTTCATGGTAGAATTCTTGTTTTTGTTAGAAAATAGGGTTTTTCATAAATTGGGGAATTGGACCTCGAATTGAGGTCCGATTTTGAAACAAATCATATACATGAACTCGTGGGGGATGAGTAAACGGATTTTGGTCCTAACCCCGAGTTCCGACCATGTGGGCCCGAGGTTGATATTCACTATTCCGGGCAGAATGTTGGAAAAGTTGTATTTGGTCTTAAGAATTAGTTTGTTGAGTAGAATTGATGATATTAAATCAATTGTGTATAGATACGGTTGGATTGGAGCCAAATTGAAAGAAAAGACATTTCTACGGAGTGAATTGTTCATAAGCATTCGAGGTAAGTGTTTGTTCTATCCTAGCTTGAGGGAATAGGATTATGTGTTATGTGTTATGTGATCGAGTGCGGTGTATGGGCTGTGGTGACGAGCATCCATACACCGGCGTCTAGTATGACCGTGAGTCGTTGGAAATTGATTATTTGAGATATATTACAGATGAATTGTTATTGTTCCCCCTTGTTGGGACTTGTTGTGATGATAATTATTGAATACCCTTGATGGGACGATTTATGAATTACTGTTTCTTTCTTTGCCCTTAACTGTGATTGTTATTTGGGTGAGGAAGAGTGATAATGAACGAAGGGTGATGCCGTGCCATGTTTATTTATTTATGCACGAAGGTTAATGCCGTGCCATGTTTATTTATTGATTATGCACGAAGGATCATGACGTGCCCCGTTATTGAACCATGTACGAAGGATCATGCCGTACTATGGATGTGAGGATGAGAGTAAAAGCACGAAGGGTGATGCCGTGTACTTTATTTGTTTATTTGGTGAGGATGAGAGTAAAAGCACGAAGGGTGATGCCGTGCAACTCCTTGCTATTTCTTGAATTTATATTACTTGTGTTTACATTATACTTTGTTTTTCCTTGTGAATTTATTAACTGTTGTTAATTGTTGAATTCTTTAAGATATTCCTTATTGTGTTAATACTTGATTATTTCTTATTATTTTGTGGTACATATATACATATTGAATTGCACAGGTTTATGTGAGTGTCTGGTCCTAGGCTTGTCACTACTTCGCCGGGATAGGCCAGGCACTTACCAGCACATGGGGTCGGTTGTGCTGATATTACACTTCTGTGCGTTTTTGCACAGGTCCAGGTTACGATCAGGAGCAGCAGCAGCAGTAAATCGATTGCGTGGGAACTAATCATATTTGAGACCGAGGTAGCTTGCGGACGTCCGCAAGCCCGGCGTCTCTTTCTTTATTTATGTTATTAGTCGTAGTCTCTTTGTTCCGAGACAAACGGAATTATGTTATATTTCCTTCAAACTTTTATGTGTAGTATTCCATAGTAGTTCGTGAGTTGGTGACTCCACGTCTTGGGTAGAGGATTTCCAGTATGATTTTCACCTTGTGAATTGTTATTTCCATTTTGATAAAGCATTCCGCATTTATTTATTTAAAATTGTGTTAAAATCAGGATAGTATGAATACAGTGGCTTGCCTAGCTACCACGAGTAGGCGCCATCACGATCCCGATGTTGGGGGAAAAATCCGGGTCGTGACAAGTTGGTATCGAGCTCTAGGTTACATAGGTCTCACCACTCACGAACAAGCTTAGTAGAGTTTGAGAGGTAGGTACGGAGACGTCCGTACTTGTCCTCCAGAGTCTATTGAGTTAAGAAAGAGTCTCTCATTTGTTCTTTCTTGTCGTGCGACTTGTTCCTCAATTACCGATTGAATTTCTATTTTGTCCTTTCGCGGATGGTAAGGACACGCGCTTCTTCGTCCGCTCGACCAGCAGCCCGAGCCCCGGGCGGCTCCCGTGAGGGCAGGGGCCAAGGCCGTATCGGAGGTCGTGGTAGGGGTAGAGCTCAGCCCCCGGCAGCTACCCCGGAGGTGGAGCCTCATATTGAGATTGATGAGGAGGTTCCGGTTCCAGCAGCCCCAGTGGGCCCAGCTCAGGTCCCAGGAGAGGCTTTATTTACCCCGGATCTCCGGGATGCCTTGGTCAGAATATCGGGATTCATGGACAGCATTGCCGGAGCGGGTCTATTATCAGTTGCCCCAGCCACTTCTCAGGCTGGAGGAGGGGCCCAGACTCCTATTACTCATACTATAGAGCCAGTAGCTCCTCAGCCTCAGGCACCAGTAATCCAGCCAGCTGTGGCTACTCAGTCAGGTACCACAGCTTATGCCGGTGATGGAGTGGCCATGACTTTTGATTCGTTATGGAGGCTTGATCGGTTCTCCAAGCTATTTACCACTACATTCAGTGGAGCCGCATCAGAGGATCCTCAGGACTTTTTATTCGGTTGCCATGAGATTCTCAAGACTATGGGGATCGTGGAGACAAACGGAGTTGACTTCTGTACCTTCAGACTTGCAGGATCCGCCAAGACTTGGTGGAGAGATTATTGCTTGACTCGACCGGCAGGGTCCCCAGCTTTATCATGGGATCAGTTTGCGGAACTATTTATGGAGAAGTTTCTCCCTGCTACTCAGAGGGATGTACTTCGGAGGCGGTTTGAGCGCCTCCATCAGGGCACTATGACAGTTACACAGTATGAGACGAGATTTATTGACTTGGCTCGTCATGCAGTGGTCATACTTCCCACTGAGCGGGAGAGGGTCCGCATATTTATAGATGGGCTCAATCAGCCGATTAGACTCCAGATGGCTATGGGTGTGGGAAGTGACATATCATTTCAGGAGGCAGCCAATGCAGCACGCAGAGTTGAGATGGCTCTTGCTAGGGGAGGCGGTTATTCTTCAGATAAGAGGCCTCGTCATTCAGGCAAGTTTGGTGGTTCTTCCTCCGGTAGCAGAGAATCCTTTGATAGAGGCCAGTCCTCCAGGCCTTTTCATTCCGCCCTTCAGGCTTCACAGGGTGGATCAGGTGATCGTGGTTCTCGGGGGCATTATTCAGACCAGTCTCCTATTAATGCTCAGCCTCTTCAGAGTGTTCGTGGAGGCCATTCGGGTCGTCAGGGCCAGCAGCCCTATCAGTCTAAGAGTTGCTACGGTTGTGGTGACCCAGGTCATTTTATCAGGAATTGCCCTCTAGCAGCGGGCAACTCTCAGCAGCGAGGTCCTCGTCCTATGATTCAGGCCCCAGCTGACCTCAGCCTGCCCAGCCAGCCGGAGGCGGGGGTAGAGATTATAGAGGTGGAGGTCGAGACCGTAGAGGTGGAGACCGTCCGGCGAGAGGTAGAGGTCAGCCAGTTGATGGTCGTCCTAGAGACGCAGCTCAGAGGGGAGGTGCAGATCCCCGATTCTATGCTTTACCAACCAGGCCAGAGGCAGAGGCATCAGATGCTGTGATTACAGGTACTATTCTTGTGTGTGGCAGAGGTGCTTCGGTATTATTTGACCCTGGATCTACATATTCCTATGTGTCTTCCTACTTCGCACCGTATTTGGCTGTGCCCAGCTATGCTCTGGATATTCCAGTTTATGTGGCTACACCAGTGGGTGACTCCATTGTAGTCGATCGGGTGCATCATTCGTGCGTAGTTATATTTGGGGGTCTTGAGACCCGTGTTGATCTGTTGCTCTTGGATATGGTAGATTTTGATGTCATATTGGAAATGGACTGGTTGTCCCCATACCATGCTATTCTTGATTGTCATGCTAAGACTGTCACCTTAGCCTTGCCAGAATCACCCCGATTAGAGTGGAAGGGTACCTCAAGCCACTCCGTTCGCACCGTTATTTCTTATGTTAAGGCTCGACGTATGGTCGAGAAGGGGTGTCTAGCTTATTTGGCTTATGTTCGTGATTCCAGCGCGGAAGTTCCTTCCATTGAGTCGGTCCCTATTGCACGGGAGTTTCCTGAGGTTTTTCCTTCAGACCTGCCGGGCATGCCACCCGACAGGGATATTGATTTCTGTATTGATCTGGCACCGGGCACTCAGCCCATCTCTATTCCACCCTATCGTATGGCCCCGCCGGAACTAAAAGAGTTGAAAGATCAGTTGCAGGACCTTCTTGAGAAGGGCTTTATCAGGCCCAGTGTTTCCCCCTGGGGAGCACCTGTATTATTTGTAAAGAAGAAGGATGGCTCGATGCGGATGTGTATTTATTACCGGCAGTTAAACAAGGTGACTATCAAAAATAAATATCCACTGCCGAGGATTGATGATTTGTTTGACCAACTCCAGGGAGCGAGGGTATTCTCTAAGATAGACTTGAGGTCAGGCTACCATCAGCTGAAGATCAGGGCGGCTGACATTCCTAAGACAACCTTTCGCTCTAGATATGGGCATTATGAGTTCTTGGTCATGTCCTTCGGGTTGACCAATGCCCCAGCAGCATTCATGGAGTTGATGAATCGGGTATTCAGGCCTTACTTAGATCTATTCGTGATAGTCTTTATTGATGACATCCTGGTGTACTCCCGCAGCCAGGAAGAGCACGAGCAGCACCTCAGAGTGGTTCTTCAGACTCTGAAAGATAACCAACTATATGCCAAATTTTCTAAATGTGAGTTCTAGCTGAGTTCGGTAGCATTTCTGGGTCACATTGTATCGGTGGAAGGTATTCGGGTAGACCCAAAGAAGATTGAGGCAGTCCAGAATTGGCCTCGACCAGCTTCAGTGACTGAGATCCGGAGTTTCTTGGGATTAGCAGGTTACTACCGTCGTTTTGTAGAGGGGTTTTCTTCTATTGCGGCCCCGATGACCAGGTTGACCCAGAAGGGTGTCCAGTTTCAGTGGTCAGAGGAGTGTGAGGCGAGCTTTCAGAAGCTCAAGACAGCCTTGACCACCGCACCGGTGTTGATACTACCTACGGGTACAGGGCCTTATACAGTTTATTGTGACGCCTCTCGTACAGGGCTTGGAGCGGTATTGATGCAGGATGGTAAGGTTATCGCTTATGCTTCGAGGCAGTTAAAGATACATGAGAAGAATTATCCAGTTCATGATCTTGAGTTAGCAGCAGTGGTTCATGCCTTAAAGACTTGGAGGCATTATCTATATGGTGTGACATGTGAGGTGTACACTAATCACAAAAGCCTACAATACTTGTTCAAGCAGAAGGAGTTGAATCTACGACAGCGGAGATGGTTAGAGTTGCTAAAAGACTATGATGTTACTATCTTATATCACCCAGGTAAGGCAAATGTGGTGGCCGATGCATTGAGTAGAAAGTATGCCAGCATGGGTAGTCTTGCATATATTCCGGTCAATCAGAGACCATTAGCTCTAGATGTCCAGGCCTTAGCCAACCGGTTCGTGAGATTAGACATTTCTGAGCCTAGCAGGGTATTAGCCTGCACGGTCGCTTGTTCTTCTTTATTAGAGCGTATCCGTGAGAGGCAATTTGATGATCCTCATTTATGTGAGTTGAGAGATACAGTACAGCGGGGAGGTGCCACACAGGTAAACCTAGATGATGATGGCGTATTGAAATTGCAGGGTCGAGTTTGTGTGCCCAATGTCGAAGGGATTCGGGAGTTGATCTTAGCAGAGGCCCACAGCTCGCGGTATTCTATTCACCCAGGTGCCGCGAAGATGTACCAGGATTTGCGGCAACATTATTGGTGGCGCAGAATGAAGAAAGATATCGTTGCGTATGTCGCTCGGTGTTTAAATTGTCAGCAGGTGAAATATGAGCACCAGAGACCTGGTGGTGTGTTCCAGAGGATTGAAATTCCCGAGTGGAAATGGGAGCGGATCACTATGGACTTCATTACTGGACTTCCTTTGACTCGGAGGAAATTTGATGCCGTTTGGGTCATTGTTGATAGGCTGACCAAATCAGCACACTTTATTCCAGTATCTGTCTCCTACTCGTCGGAGAGGTTGGCGGAGGTTTACATTAGGGAGATTGTTTGTCTCCATGGGGTGCCAGTATCTATTATCTCTGATCGGGGAACACAGTTTACCTCGCGGTTCTGGAGAGCGGTCCAGCGGGAGTTAGGCACCCAGGTTCAGTTGAGTACAGCATTTCATCCTCAGACGGATGGCCAGTCCGAGAGGACTATTCAGATTCTTGAGGACATGCTTCGAGCCTGTGTTATTGATTTCGGAGGCTCGTGGGATCGGTTTCTACCATTAGCAGAGTTCGCCTACAATAACAGTTACCAATCTAGCATCCAGATGGCTCCGTATGAGGCGTTGTATGGTAGGCGATGTCGATCACCAGTTGGATGGTTTGAACCGGGAGAGGCTCGGTTGTTGGGTACGGACTTAGTTCAGGAGGCCTTAGATAAGGTCAAGACTATTCGGGAGAGATTGCGTTCAGCTCAGTCCAGGCAAAAGACTTATGCGGATCGCAAGGTGCGAAATGTAGATTTCATGGTTGGTGAACGAGTATTGCTCCGAGTATCGCCTATGAAGGGCGTGATGAGGTTCGGAAAGAAGGGCAAGCTCGGCCCTAGGTATATTGGTCCATTTGAGATTTTAGACAGAGTGGGAGGGGTGGCTTACAGATTAGCTTTGCCGCCTAACTTATCAGCCGTGCATCCAGTTTTTCACGTATCTATGCTTCGGAGATACCACGGCGATCCCACACATGTGTTAGACTTCAGTATTGTCCAATTGGACAATGATCTATCTTACGAGGAGGAGCCGGTGGCTATTCTAGACCGGCAGGTTCGACAGTTGAGGTCGAAGAGTTATCCTTCTGTGCGTGTTCAGTGGAGAGGTCAGCCTCCTGAGGCATCGACCTGGGAGTCCGAGTCTGATATGCGGAGCCGCTACCCACATTTGTTTCCTGACTCAGGTACTTCTTTATTTTGTCCGTTCGAGGACGAACGGTTGTTTTAGAGGTGGAGATTGTGACGACCCAAAGGGTCATCACTTATTTAATTAATCATTTCGAGCTTCTGAGGCCTTGAAAACCTCATTCTATGTTGCCTCGATTTACGTGCATGATCCGAGTATGTAGCCGGAAAGATTTTTTGATAGAAAATATGAATTCTATGAGAAATTTGGATAAAAATGATATTAATATTGATATGGTTGACTTCGGTCAACATTTTTGGTAAACGGATCCGGACCCGAGATTGGATGGTCCCGAGAGGTCCGTAGGAAAACATGGAACTTGGACATGTGTCCGGAGTCGAATTCTGAGGCCTAGAGCCCAAGTTATGAATTTTTATGTGAAATTGTTTTTGATGTAATTATTAAAGGAAATAAATTAATTGATCTTGGTATCGGGCTCGTATTTTGGTTCCGACGCCCGGTACAAGTCTTAAATATTATATATGTGATTTCTGTAAAGTTTATTGACATTTGGATGTCGTTTGAGATGTTTTGGACCTTGAGTTCCAAGTTAAGAAGTTTTGAAAATCAAAAGTATGAAAATCATGAGTTTGAGGCTTGATTTGATTAAAACGAAGTGATATTGGCGATATGATCGCACGAACAAGTCCATAATGTGTTTTTGAGGTTGTGTACATGTTTGGTTTGGAGCCCGGGGGCTCGGGTAAAGATTTGATAGGCCGTTGGATGAAATTCTGAATTTTGAACTGCTGGTTTTTTCACCCAGCTGTTGGCTTCGCAATTGCGAAGAATTTCTCGCAATTGCGAAGGGGACAGTGTAAGGCAAGGCTCGCAAATGCGAACCTTGATCGCAAATGCGAAGCCAGCCTTGTTCGCAAATGCGAACAATTGTTCGCATTTGCGAAGGTCCCCAATGCTGCCTATGTTCACAAATGCGAACAATAGTTCGCAAATGCGAACATTTCCCATACTGCCTTGGTTCACAAATGCGAACCATTGTTCGCAAATGCGAACACTGCCTTATACAGCATGTGTTCGCAAATGCGAACATTGGTTCGCAAATGCGAACATCCCTTTGATTGCCAGTGTTCGCAAATGCGAACAAATGTTCGCAAATGCGAACTTCCCAGCCTTAGCTTATTTTTCAAACTCCAGAAATTGGTCGGGGTTCGCAATTGCGAACCCATGTTCGCAAATGCGAACACAGAGACCTGAAAAACACGAATTTCAATCATTTCTTCACATTTTACAAAACCAAAACACCCATTTGCGATTCTTCAAGGATTTCTTCTTCATCAAAACGATTGTAAGTCACTTTTTACTTAATTCTTTCAATTCCTAACATCATTAAACATGTTTTTCATAAGAAATCAATGATTTTCATGGTAGAATTCTTGTTTATGTTAGAAAATAGGGTTTTTCATAAATTGGGGAATTAGACCTCGAATTGAGGTCCGATTTTGAAACAAATCATATACATGAACTCGTGGGGGGATGGGTAACCGGATTTTGGTCCTAACCCCGAGTTCCGACCATGTGGGCCCGGGGTTGAAATTCACTATTCCGGGCAGAATGTTGGAAAAGTTGTATTTGGTCTTAAGAATTAGTTTGTTGAGTAGAATTGATGATATTAAATCAATTGTGTATAGATACGGTTGGATTGGAGCCAAATTGAAAGAAAAGACATTTCCACGGAGTGAATTGTTCATAAGCATTCGAGGTAAGTGTTTGTTCTATCCTAGCTTGAGGGAATAGGATTATGTGTTATGTGTTATGTGATCGAGTGCGGTGTATGGGTCTGTGGTGACGAGCATCCATACACTGGCGTCTAGTATGACCGTGAGTCATTGGAAATTGATTATTTGAGATATATTACAGATGAATTGTTATTGTTCCCCCTTGTTGGGACTTGTTGTGATGATAATTATTGAATACCCTTGATGGGACGGTTTATGAATTATTGTTTCTTTCTTTGCCCTTAACCGTGATTGTTATTTGGGTGAGGAAGAGTGATAATGCACGAAGGGTGATGCCGTGCCATGTTTATTTATTTATGCACGAAGGTTAATGCCGTGCCATGTTTATTTATTGATTATGCACGAAGGATCATGCCGTGCCCTGTTATTGAACCATGTACGAAGGATCATGCCGTACTATGGATGTGAGGATGAGAGTAAAAGCACGAAGGGTGATGCCGTGTACTTTATTTGTTTATTTGGTGAGGATGAGAGTAAAAGCACGAAGGGTGATGCCGTGCAACTGCTTGTTATTTCTTGAATTGATATTACTTGTGTTTACATTATACTTTGTTTTTCCTTGTGAATTTATTAACTGTTGTTAATTGTTGAATTCTTTAAGATATTCCTTATTGTGTTAATACTTGATTATTTCTTATTATTTTGTGGTACATATATACATATTGAATTGCACAGGTTTATGTGAGTGTCCTGGTCCTAGGCTTGTCACTACTTCGCCGGGATAGGCCAGGCACTTACCAGCACATGGGGTCGGTTGTGCTGATATTACACTTCTGTGCGTTTTTGCACAGGTCCAGGTTACGATCAGGAGCAGCAGTAGCAGTAAATCGATTGCGTGGGAACTAATCATATTTGAGACCGAGGTAGCTTGCAGACGTCCACAGGCCCGGCGTCTCTTTCTTTATTTATGTTATTAGCTGTAGTCTCTTTGTTCCGAGACAAACAGAATTATATTATATTTCCTTCAAACTTTTATGTGTAGTATTCCATAGTAGTTCGTGAGTTGGTGACTCCACGTCTTGGGTAGAGGATTTCGGTATGATTTTCACCTTGTGATTTGTTATTTCTATTTCGATAAAGCATTCCGCATTTATTTAAGTAAAATTGTGTTAAAAGCAGGATAGTATGAATACGGTGGCTTGCCTAGCTACCACGAGTAGGCGCCATCACGATCCCGATGTTGGGGGAAAAATCCGGGTCGTGACAGTTGCGATTTGATTCTCCAGATATGGTTGATAGAACATTTGTGTCGTCACCCTCTGTTCTCGAGTTATGGATCGTCTGAAAAGACGTGCATTGAAGAGTTTTATATGAGAACAAAAGAAGTTAAGTTGCCGGAAGGAGCAAAAGGTTGGATTTCATACTTGCGATTGTTGACTGCCAGCCAAATTGATTGAGCATACGGATGGTTATCCCTCAACGAGGTGATATACATGCCAACAGAAGGGTTGCATTTCTTGATAATGGATCTTAAAAGCATTTAGCTTTATGCACCGTATAGGGTACTACGACAGCTTGGGAGATATCATGTTATACCAAAAGACGGGGACCTCAGTCTACAAGCAGTAGAAATCAGTCCGGACGGACAATTCTCAGAAGCAAAGATTGGACAGATTTGGAATGAATGCTAATGCTCGAAGGTAGACACTTGTGTAGGAAACCGAGCTCAAGGAGAAGTATCACCAGGGTATGCTGCATGGTACCGCCGGGATGTCGAGCATGATAGACCAATGAAAAGGCCTCACATTCAAGAATTGGCCGAGCAGTCTAAGGAGCACAGCTATTGGGTGGCCAGAGAAAATGAGTACATACCCAGAATCAGTTTGTTAGAGAAACAATTCCAAGACCTCAAATTCGAGAGCGACTTACAAGCGGCATCCGATGAGGGAGAAAAGAAGCAGTTGAGAAAAGAGAATGAAATCTTAAAGGCTCAAATTGCAAAGATGAAAACTGTAGCCAAAAGCCCAGTTCGCCTAGTCCAAGATGAGAAATTGATTGAAAATATTCGGCGCAAAGTGAATGACTATAGATTTGATCTTGATAAAGCGGAAAAGGAGTTTGTCGGGGCTCGGAAACAACTGGCCTGAAATGCCAAGGAAAGAGTTAGAATGGTTCAGCAATTACAAGATGAACACAAGGTTGAGGTAGCTCGATTGAGAAAGAAAATCATTACAGCCGAAGTCAAAAGTAGAAAGCAAACCAAAGAGTTTGAAGTAGAGAGAGAACATTGCTACATGGCTATGGCTCGGTTAGAATTTGAGCTACAACAACTACAAAAAGAGAACCAACAAACCTTAGACGCTCGTGCCAAAAAGATTGGTAGGCTACTTCAGGAAAAAGGGATCATCCGAAAAAGAATCGTCAACATTGCTCAGTACATCACAAGGAAATGCCAATTGTGTGAAGATATGTCCCAGTCAACATTCACATCAGTAGTGAAGTTCTTTGTAAAGCAAGTAATGTCCGACCTGGATAAACTCCAAAGTGGATTAGCATATAGTCCCGCGGCAAGACCGAACGACGTCTCGCGGGCACTAGGAGATTTAATGTATTCGTAGGGCATGCATTTTGTATCTGTATTCTTTCTTCTGCATTTGTAGAACAACATCATTTGTAACCGATGTTTTGAGTATCAATGAAAATTCAAAAGAAGTTGTTGTTATTTTCCTTCCATTTTATACAAATTGTCCGGGCGATAGGCAAACATGTAGGAACGGAAAGCAAAAATGAAAATAAAAAGCGAAAAAGAAGAAAACAAGAAAGAATAAAGAAATGAATAGAAAAACAATGAAAAATAGAGGTGAAAAGAAAGTGGTGGTTCAAAGACGAATAAATGCCGGGATGATGCATAATGATCAAGGCAAAAGTTGTGATTCTTAATTATGACATTTTACCCCTTATGAGCTAACTATTAATGAGTTTTGTTGTTGATTAGTATCAAATTTTCAGCTGGCAACTGGTATTCTAGCACATCACAGCTACAATACACGTTCAAAAGCTATGACTAAAGTAGTGACTCAGGAGATCGAGCCAACCATTATGGACCCGGTACAGGAAGAAGAAGTTGTAGACGTTGCGGGTATGAAACAGGAGGTGTATAAGTTAAGGCAGCAACTGTCGAAGATGTACCAGGCCTGGTCTAGGGGTCAACCTTTGCCTTCCTATCCAGCCAACCCAGCATACGTCCTTCCCACAAATTCGAATCCTGAGCCACATACTATGAATTCATCCTCCACATACCCAAGCTACCGACATTACTATGCCACTACTTCACAGGCACCACCACCACTATCCAAACAAGTTCCATCATAACCACCTCAGGTCGCCCCGGTATATGTGGCACCACCACCTGTCGCTCTACATAAATCATCCCGTGAACCAGTGTTCCATGTTCAGGACACTAATTATTATCCACCGGAGCCCACATTCAGGCAACATGACTCCTACACACCGCTTATAGATATGACAGAAGAAAAGCCTGTCAGAAATTTGGAACAAGAAGAGATGGCACGAAAGATGAGATGTCTTGAACAATCCTTCTGTAACATACAACGACTAGGAGGCCAAGTGAGTGTTGCGTATAAAGATTTATGCTTGTTTCTGGAGGTGCAGCTCCTGGCTGAATTTAAGCTACCTAAGTTTGATATATACGACGGACACGGGGATCCAGTAGCCCATCTGAGGGGTTACTGCAGTAAAATGCGTGGAGCAGGGGGAAGAGACGATTTATTGATGACTTAATTTAGCAAGAGCTTAAGCGGTTCAGCGCTGGAGTGGTATACCCGACACGATCATACTAGGTAGTTCATCTGGGATGACCTAGCTCAATCATTCGCCATCCATTTCCAGTACAATCTAGAGATAATCCTTGACAGTCTGTCACTAACAAAAATGGAGAAGAAACCCGGGGAAAGTTTCCGGGAGTACGGGTTCAGATGGAGGGAACATGTTGCACGAGTAGACCCTCCCATGAAGGAAACAAAAATGGTGGACTGATTTCTACAAGCTTTAGAGTCAACTTATTACGGTCACCTGGTATCGGCGATTGGAAAAACCTTCAACGAGGTGGTCAAAATGGGAAGCTTCGTAGAAGAGGGGTTAAAACCAAATAAGATCATGAGTTATTCGGTTATTAAAGCCACAAACCAGGCAATACAAACCGGAACTGGAGGACCAATTGGCAAAAAGAAGAAGGATGAAGTTGCGGTCGTTGAAAGTAGACCGTGGTCTCGGGGCACAAATACATCCACCTGGTCCATACCAACCATATCCACCAACACCCTACAACCGACCTCCACCATAGTATCCTCCCACCATTCCATATTTTTCCGCCCCACATGCTCAACATTATCCACCGCCTCCACATGTATGGCGAACCCCAACTCCACAAAATGTCTAACACGCACAAAACACTTACCCACCTTCCAAAACATACAAAAATACAAATAGACCCAGCTTCCGTCCAGATCCGGAGGTAAGAGGAAACAGATCCCAAGGAAGGAAAATATTCACTCCGTTAGGGGAGTTATATACAGTTTTTTTCACCGCCTGAGGGAGCTAGGGATGCCAAGCCCTATTGAGCCAAAAATTCCAAACCCACCACCCAGAAACCTTGACCAATCAGTCCGATGTGAATGTTGTTCCAAGGCGCCGGGACATGATATAGAAAAGTGTTGGCACTTAAAATAAGCCATATAGGAGCTTATTGATACCAGGAAGATCGAGGTGCAGGCTCCAGAAACTCCAAATATCACACAAAATCCATTGCCATCCCATCATGAGACGCACGTGATAGAGTTGGAGCAGGGAGAGCACAGTAAGAAAGCTTCTCAATCAGTGATGATGATTAAAGCTAATATTAAAGTAGAAGGAGAAAGCATCAGCTGAGTGGTCGAGCCCGTGAAAGTTGTAGTGCCGGGAGCCAAGCCTTTGTTGACTGTGAAAGGAGCTTATGTGGAACCTGTGGTTATCAAACCGGTGGTGCAGATGCCAGTCGTAAACACCAGGGCCATATCGTGGAATTATGATAAAGTTACATTGATGTACAAGGGGAAGGAGGTTAAAGGAGAAGTCAAGGAAACACATGGCCTAATTCCCTCCGCGCGATGCTTTGCCCTGGAAGAGTTGAGGAAGACAAAAATGGTAAAGGAGAACCCGAATCATGTGAAGAAGGCAGTTACTGAAGAAGAAGCGGAAGATTTCTTGAAAAAGATGAAGGCTCAGGACTACTCAATAGTGGAGCAATTGAGAAAAACGCCTATGCAGATTTCATTATTATCATTGCTAATTCATTCTGAAGAGCACAGGAAGGCGTTGATGAAAATTCTGAACGAAGCACATGTGCCTGAAAAGACTTCAGTATGCCATCTGGAGAAAATCACGAATAAGATATTTTAGACAAACAAGATAACATTTTCAGATAATGAGTTGCCGCTTGAAGGAATGGAGCATAACAAAGCACTATATCTCACAGTTAAGTGTGGAGAATCTATAGTTACACGTGTTCTGGTAAAAAATGGGTCAAATGCCAATATTTGCCCACTCTCAACCTTGGGAAAGCTGAAGGTCAATCCTGATAGAATTCATCGAAATAGTGTGTGTGTACGGGGCTTTGATGGAGGAGGCAAGAATATTGTAGGGGACATTGTGTTAGAGATTACTATCGGATCGGTGGACTTCACTATGGAGTTCCAAGTGCTAGATGTTGTTGTTTCTTACAATCTATTATTGGGACGTTCGTGGATCCACGCGGCGAAAGCTGTACCATCCTCTCTGCATCAGATGGTGAAATTTGAATGGGAACAACAGGAGATCATAGTGCATGGAGATGATGATGACTACAATACTATAACACCGTTCGAAGAAACTAAAGGGGATAAGGGCCCGTAGGTATATCAAGTCATGGATGCTATGGTGGTTAATAAAATATCCGAAGGGGAGAACATGAAGATTCCCACAGTGGCTCCTACAGCAGTGATGGTAGCCAAGGAAATGATAAGAAATGGGTTTGCGCCAGGAAAAGGTTTGGGGGTAACTCTACAAGGTATAACACAACCAATCCACTTGCTGGGAAGTAATGACACTTTTGGCCTGGGTTTTAAGCCTACTGTTGCCGATATCCAAAGAGCCAAGAAAATGAAGAAGAAAAGTTGGTCCCTCCCAAACCTATTCCAAAACTATCTGATTCCTTTACTAGGCCTGGTATACGAAGACATTTGGCGACTATTACGCCAAGTCGTGCTGAAATAAAACCGGATGCGGAGCTCCTAGCAAGGTGCGAGATGCTGTTTGAAAATGTGAATATGTTGGAGATGGGTGAGGGAACGAGTAAAATGGATGTTCAATTCGTGGGGCCCATCATTGCGCTTAATAACTGGGAAGCTACTCCTCTTCCGATCAGGAGGGAGTTGTGGTAGTTAGCTTTAAATATTTCATTTCCCCATAAGTGTTTTGTTTTGTAATCCCACACCCCATCAAAAACAAATCTATCTAATGCTTGTTACCTTTTTGAAAAATCAATGAAATCCAATTTCTTTCGTTCTTCCATTTTGCCTTATTTTATTTTTCTTCTTTTGTACAGTTCAATATTTGCTGATTCTAATGATATGTCATGCATGAAGGATTCCCGGTCCAGTCTTGATAATCGAATAGTTATACAGGAAATTGAAAGTGAACATGAAGTAGAATATGAGAATGAGGAAATACTGGAGGAAATCAGTAAAGATTTGAATCATTATGAGGAAAACCCAAACCGAACTTAAACGAGACGAAATCTATTAATCTGGGAAGTGAGGAGAATGTCCGAGAAAAAATAATCGGTGTACATTTAGAGGCTTCCCTCAGAGAAGATTTAATTGAGTTATTACATGAGTACAAGGACATATTTGCTTGGTCCTATAATGACATGCCCAGACTCAGCACTGATCTGGTGGTACATAAATTGCCTATTTATCCGGAATGCTGGCCGGTAAAATAGAAGCTAAGAAAGTTTAAAATGGACATTAGTGTGAAAATAAAAGAAGAAGTTAACAAGAAATTCGAGGCGAAGGTCATACGGGTCACTAAATATCCCACCTGGTTAGCTAATGTTGTGCTAGTTCCGAAGAAGGATGGAAAAACCAGGGTGTGCATTGACTACAGGGACCTTAATAAGGCCAGTCCAAAGGATGATTTTCCATTGCCAAATATCCATATACTGATTGACAATTGCGCCAAGCATGAAATTGGTTCTTTTGTGGACTGTTATGCGGGTTATCATCAGATCCTGATGGATGAAGAAGATGCAGAAAAGACAACCTTTATCACGCCTTGGGGAACATATTATTACAGGATGATGCCGTTTGGGTTGAAGAATGCCGGGGCTACATATATGAGGGCGATGACCACTATGTTTCATGACATGATGCACCGAGAGATAGAAGTATATGTGGACGATGTCATCATTAAGTCCAAAAAGCAATGTGACCATGTCAATTATTTGATGAAGTTTTTTCAGAGGCTCCGAAGATATAATCTCAAGCTCAATCCAGCAAAGTGTGCTTTTAGGGTGCCTTCAGAAAAGTTACTGGGGTTTATAGTAAGCCGGCGTGGTATTGAATTGGATCCTTCAAAGATAAAATCAATCCAGAATTTGCCTCTGCCGAAGAATAAGAAAGAAGTGATGAGTCTATTAGGTAGGTTGAATTACATCAGTAGGTTCATTGCTCAGCTAACGTCAACATGTGAGCCCATTTTCAAAATGTTAAAGAAAGATGCTGCGGTAAATTGGACTGATGAATGCCAAGAGGCCTTTGACAAGATTAAAGAATATTTGGCCAATCCTCCAATATTAGTTCCACCAGAACCGGGAAGACCTCTGATCTTGTATTTGACTGTGTTAGACAATACTTTTGGCTGCGTATTGGGGCAGCATGATGAGACGGGAAAGAAAGAGCAGGCGATATATTACCTCAGCAAAAAGTTCATATCTTATGAACTAAAATACACTCAGTTGGAAAGAACGTGTTGTGCTCTAACCTGGGTTGCTTAGAAACTGAAACATTACATGTCAGCTTATACCACATATTTGATATCATGGTTGGATCCATTGAAGTATATATTTCAGAAGCCTATGCCTACAGGAAGACTTGCTAAATGGTAGATTCTGCTCACAGAATTTGACATCATCTACGTAACATGAACGGCAATAAAGGCGCAAGCAGTTGCAGATCATCTAGTAGAGAACCCAGTGGATGATGAATATGAGCCGCTAAAAACATATTTTCCGGATGAAAAGGCAATGAATGTTGAAGATGTAGAGCAAGATGACAAGCCAGGATGGAGAATGTACTTCAATGGAGCCGTCAACAGTAAGGGAGTTGGAATTGGAGCAGTACTTATTTTAGAAACGGCTCAGCATTATCCCGTTACCGCTCAACTTCGATTTTTTTTTGCACCAACAATATGGCGGAATATGAAGCATGCATATTGGGATTGAGGATGGCAATAGATATGGATGTTCAAGAGATTTTGGTCATGGGTGACTCGGATCTCTTTATACATCAGATTCAGGGAGAATGGGAGACAAGAGATTTAAAGTTGATACCTTATCGGCAATGTCTACATGAACTGTCCTAGAGATTTCAATCTATAGAGTTCAAACATATCCCAAGAATGCACAATGAAGTAGCAGATGCTTTAGCCACATTATCTTTCATGCTGCATCATCCAGATACAACTTATGTAGACCCACTACAGATACAAGTGCGTGATCAAAATGCTTATTGTTTTGCCATGGAAGAAGAACTTGATGGAGAGCCGTGGTATCATGATATCAAAGAATACTTGAAGACAGGGAAGTACCCAGAACAAGCCACTTAAGATCAAAAGAGGGCTATAAGATGATTGGCAAATGGATTTTTCCTCAGTGGAGGAGTTGTATATAAAACAACACCTGATTTGGGTTATTGAGATGCATAGACGCGCAGCAAGCTGACACAATTATGGCTGAGGTACATGTGGGAGTTTGTGGACCTCATATGAGCGGAAACTTTTTAGCAAAGAAAATACTGAGAGCAGGATATTATTGGGTCACCATGGAGCGTGATTATATTAGATATGTGAGGAAATGCCATCAATGTCAAATACACGGAGATATGATTCACTCTCCACCCTATGAGTTGCATACAATGTCTGCACCCTGGCAATTCGTTGCCTGGGGCATGGATGTCATCGGACAAATAGAGCCTGCAACATCTAATGGACACATATTTTTCTTGGTCGCAATTGATTATTTCACCAAATGGATGGAGGCAAAGACATTTAAGGCAGTGACAAAGAAGGCCGTGGTGGATTTCGTGCATGCAAATATCATATGTCATTTTGGAATTCCTAAAGTAATTATCACAGATAATGGTGCAAATCTGAACAGTCACCTCATGGCAGAAGCACGTCAAAAATTCAAAATTCTGCATCGTAACTCTACACCTTACAGGCCGAAAGCGAATGGAGTGGTAGAAGCTGCGAATAAGATATAAAGAAGATTCTCAGAAAATGGTGGAAGAGTAAAGGAAATGGCATGAAAAGTTACTTTCACTCTTATGGGTTATCGTACAACTGTACGTACTTCAATCGGTGCCACACCTTATTCGTTGGTATATGGAACTGAGGCAGTTATACCCGCAGAAATTGAGATACCATCTCTTCAAATCATAGCTAAAGCTGAAATCGATGATGATGAATGGGTAAAAGCTCGGTTGGAACAACGGAATTTGATTGATGAAAAGAGGTTAGCAGCGATTTTCCATGGGCAATTATATCAGCGGAGAATGGCTAGAGCATACAATAAGAAGGTACGTCCTTAGAAATTTGAAGAGGGACAATTGGTATTGAGGTGTATTCTGGCGCATTGGGCTGAAGCGAAAGGCAAATTTGCACCAAACTGCAAGGACCTTTCATGGTATCACGGGTATTGTCAAATGGAGCCCTATATCTAACAGATGTTGAAGGAAAATGCGTAGAGACTGCTATCAATTCAGATGCAGTCAAGAGATATTATGTATGATTCCTTTTTCATTTGTATAATTGTATTTGTCATGATTTTGGAATTGAAATGATGAAGGCATTTCATTCTCTATCCAAACACTTTGGTTGTGTTTGGTATGAAGGAAAATGTTTTCCTTGGAAAATGTTTTCCTAGAAAATATTTTCCTGGAAAATGAATGATTTTGTCACTTATTTTCTCATGTTTGGTTAGTGAGTGGAAAACATTTTCCGGAAAATGTTTTCTAGTGTTTGGTTAGAAAGTAAGAAAATATTTTCTTAGGAAAATAAAATTTTATGTTACTCTCCTTACCTCCCATCCTCCCCCAATTTCCATGTGTTCTGTGCTAATCCCCCCCCCCCCCCACACACAAACAATTATATTTTTCTTCAAAAATTCAATTATTCTTTTAAAAAATTCACATAAACTTAAAAGAACTAATATGTTGATTTATTTTTTCACGCAAGAACGTTAAAATTTGAGGTCCATAACTAAAAAAATGCTTTTTTCTTATTGAAACAAAATGAAAGTACCCTTTCTATAATGTACAACACAAAAAATATTCATATTGTTAGTCAATTGAAATTTGAAATTTCAAAAAGAAAACTTTGAGGTAAAAAAATAGAGAATTTTTCACAAAAGGCATTTATTAAGACCTAATTAGCAATAAATAGAAACTATTTCCATGTTTTACGTTATTTTATGATGTATATAGTGTATTAAACGAATTGTATTCAATAATACAACATGAAATGACGCCGCACAAATAGGGATTCCTGTAAATTATGATCTGTATTTAGGTGTATTAAGCTGTATTAAGCGGGAAAAAAGTAACGTTTCAGCGCAAATCATGGAAGGTGAATCTGTATTTAGGTGTATTAAGCTATATTAAGCGGCGTCATTACAAAAAAAATGGGAGTTATACCATAAATTGGTGAGAGAAAAATATTTTGTACCATCTAATAAGGCTTAAATATAGGAAAGTATTAAATTTAAATTTTTTGCTACAAAATAAAAAAGGTTATTATATTATGTAAAATCTTAAAAAGGTATTTATATGTTATAAATAGGGTACTAACCTATTCCATAGGTGGTAAAATTTCCTTTTTCTATCCGTGGGTGTTGGCCTGAATTCTTTCCCTTCTGACCTTTAATAAATTTTACCCTTAAAAAAACAAATTGTGGTAAAAAAAGAATTTTGGGGGGAGGGGGTTGGGGGTAGGGTGGGGGCTAGGTGGTGTATAAAAATGCAAAAACAGAAATTTAAAATTGCAAAATAAAATTTAAGGTAAAAAAAATATTTTTTTCAGGGGAAGGGGTAGGGGGTAGGAATGGGGGCTGCGTGGTGTAGAAAAATAAAAAAATAAAAATTTAAAATTACAAAAAAAATAAAAAAATAAAGGTAAAAAATATATTTTTTGCGTGGGTGGTGGTGGAGGTGTAGTAGGGTGGATAGAAAAACTGAAATTTTTAAAAAAAAAATGAAAAAAACAATTCTTTTATTGGAGAGGGCGTGTGGTGGGTTGGTGAGGGTGATAAAGGTTGAGAAGAAGCTTTGGAAAATGTTTTCCCTTCTTTTGATAAGGAAAACATTTTCCTCTAATTGGAGGAAAATGAATTGATAAGGAAAATATTTTTCAAAACATTTAAACCAACCAAACATGGAAAAATTGGAAAACATTTTCCAGAAAATGTTTTCCTTCGTACCAAACAAACCCTTTATCCATTGACATCCCTATTGAGCCTTATTTTGTTCCATTCTTTCATATCCCTCTCTCGGAGTTTTTCATGATGCAAGAGAAGAAAATGGAAAAATGATGAAAAAGAAAAAAAATAGGAAAAGCAAAATGCAAACAAAATAAAAAGAATACAAAAGACAAAATAAAGTCGGGAAAAGTCAAGATGCAACAATGAATACGGACGTAGTCCGAACTACGTTTTGACTTGATCCCGAAAGGGTACGTAGGCAGCCTCTCTGAGGTTCAGTCATGATAAAAATAAAATCCAAAATTCCCCCACATATTGAAACTAGGGCAGAAGTTATGTTTATGATTCCGAGAGTTGTAAATATTTTTGAATCCTCGTTAAAATTTTGAGCCGTTTATACCCTTCTTTATGAACCCATCCAAAAGCCACATTACGGTCCAAAGAAAGACCTTCTAATCAATTTCAAGAAAATGACAATACAATGAGAATAAGGAAAATAGGGCATGGTGTAACGACCCGGCCTGTCGTTACGGGAATTTCCACCCTGTTACCTTGCATTTACATATATTATGCTTTTAAATCAGTATTAGAGTATATCAGGTGAGTTAGGAGTGATTTGGATTGAAAATGCAACAAATAGCATGTTTGAAGAAAGCTTGAAAATGAAAAGTCAACCAAGAGTTGACTTTTGAGTTAGAGTGCTCGGAACCAGATTCTGATGATTCGACTAGTTCCGGGGGATCATTTATGACTTAGGAGAACAATCGGAATTGAATTCGGAGGTCCGGTGTAGTTTTAAGCTTGAATTGGCGAATGTTGAATTTTGGCGAAAACCGGATGGTAGGTGATATTTTGATCCGATGGTCGGAATGGAATTCCGACAATTTCTGTAGCTTCGTTATGTGATTTTGGATATGTCTGCAAATTTTCAGGTCATTCGGACATCGTTTGATCGGGTTTTGGATTGAATGTTAGTTTTGAAAGTTTTTAAGAAATTTAGGCTTGAATCCGTGGGTAATTAATGATTTTGATGTTTAGGATGGTGTTTTTATGATTGGAACAAGTTCGTATCATGTTTTGGAGTATGTTGGTGGTTTTCGTTGGGGTCCCGGGGGTCTCGGGATGAATCCGGGGGTCCAAACGGACCATTTTTGGAAGAAAAGAGAAAAAACTGGCTGCTGTCATAAACGCAGCAGACATTTGCTCTCCGCGATCGCGGGGAGGGGGATGCGATCGCGTAGAGCTGGAGACTAAGGCATCGCGATCGCAGGGTAACAAGACGCGATCGCGTAGAATTAAACGGGTGTTCATCGCGATCGCAGGGTCATCTACGCGATCGCGTAGAAGAAGAAATGGGTCCAGGGGGAATGAGCTACGCGATCGCAGGAATGAAGGACGCGATCGCGTGAAGCAGGGTGATTGTGCATCGCGATCGCGTGAAGGAAGTCGCGATCGCGTGAGGCCGAGATTTTGAGCATCGCGATCGCGTGAAGCAAGTCGCGATCGCGTAGAAGGATCAGTTCTGGCAGTGAACTTAAGTCCAGAAACAGAGAGTTACGGGTTTACACCCCCAAAACACACATTTGAGCCCTAGAGAGAAGAAAACTCGAGGAAATCACCTGAGAAGTCATCGGGTATTCGTCGGAGGTAAGATTCTTGACTCAAAAACATCAATTTATGGTAGTATTAACATCAATCTTCATGAAATTGGGTTGAAATCTTGAAGAAATGTGGCCTAAATATTGAAAACGGGATTTTTGGATTTGGGAGGCCATTTGAACTCCGATTTCGATAAATTTTATATGCACGGACTCGTGGCGAGATAAGGATCGCGTTGGTGCTAATTTCGGAATTTTCCGAGCAGTGGGGCCCGGGGTCGGGTTTTACCAACTTAGTGTAATTATGCGAATTTCATATAAATTGAAGTGGGTTATGATTCTTTGACCCGTATTTGATATAATTATTGTTATTTGACTAGATTCTACACACGAGGCAACGAAATTCAAAGGAAAAGGCATCGCGGACGATTCTACGACCGGCTAAAGGTGAGTAGTTTGTGTATATTGTAGCCTGAGGGTTTGAAACCCCGGCTTAGCACATTGTGACACTAATAGGGCGTGGCTCGCACACCGTGGCAGGTGCGGGATTGATTGTGATTGGGGATTGAGACTTGGTCCATCCCGAAGGTGAATAATATGTTGTTAGTGTTGGAAATACACTGTATTTGCTATATTTGTGGGCTGTAAGCCTTGTTTGGGGCCTTGTGCCGATCTGTAGCGTCCTTAGAGGACAATATTTATGTGATAGCTATAATTGCTTAAATCACTGATCTCAGTCCCGGAAATTGAAATCACACTTTTGAAATGCTAAGTCACCGGCTTTTGCAAAATTAATAAAGTTAAAGTATTTTTCATAAATTATGAATTGAGAACTGGAAATAAGGAAAATAAATTGTTTTGTGACTTAATTGCTTATTGGGGACTGAGTATGGGATCGGGCTGCACGCCGCAGTGGTTGATGTGAGGATCGGGCTGCACGCCGCAGCAGTATTGCGCTTGGGCTGTAGGAGCCCCTCCGGAGTCTGTACACACTCCCAGTGAGCGCCGTCGACGTTAAATTGGATCGGGCTACACACCGTAGCGGTTATGTGCATTGCATTGCATCCTTATTTGTTGAATTACTCTGTGGTAGCTGAATTGTACTGTTGATGCTAGTTCGTAGGAGATTCACACTGTAGTGTAGCTTCATAATGTGGTATTTTGTGGATTTCTTACTGTCAGCTACATATATATATATTTGTTACTCACTGAGTACTTAGTACTCACCCCTACTCCCTGCACCTTTTGTGTGCAGACTCAGGTACACAGGAGCAGTAGACGGACATCTCCGGCGTTTACATTGTCACATCGAGTTGCTGAGGTAGCTGCCTACGTTCGCAGAGCCTAGCTTCTCCTCTCATTCCAGTTGTTATTGTATATTTTGTATTCAGACTTGAGTACTTCTATATCGTACTCTCTATTTCCTGTTGGATCTTGTTAGAGGCTCTAGACTTGTGACTCCGGATCTTTGGGAGTGTCAGTATTTTGTTCAGTATTATTATTATTGGAGTTCTTAAACACATATATTCTTCTTGTGTTGTCCATTTGGGGACGAGTATTTTGCGATAATTAAATTGTTGGTCTGGCTGGCCTAGCTTAAATTGTTGGGCGCCATCACGACCGGATTTGGGTCGTGACAGTTGGTATCAGAGCTCTAGGTTATTAGGACTCGCGAGTCATGAGCCGGTTTAGTAGGCTTTCGCAGATCGGTACGTAGACGTCCGTATCTATCTTCGAAGGGCTACGGAAACTTTAGGAAAAACCTCATTTTCTTGAATTCATATCGTGCGATTTGTGTTATCATGAAATTAAATCTTTCCATATTCTATTCTCTCGCGGATGGCGAGAACACGAGCTAACGGACGTGGCGGACGACCACCATTGGCACCCAGAGGCCGTGGTCGTGGCAGAGGTAGGGCAGCAGCACCAGCACCAGCACCTGCTGACCCACCAGCCGATCATACTCAGGACCAGATTCCAGCGGCGAACGCTCCGGCAGCTCGGGTTCAGGCACCGGCAGTGCCTATTGTGATACCGGGTCTTCAGGAGACCTTGGCTCAGATATTATCAGTGTGCACAGGCTTGGCACAGGTAGTTGCTGCTACTGCTGCAGTATCATCTTCACAGGCAGGGGGAGGGAATCGGACCCCCGTGGCTCACACACCCGAGCCAGTTCAGCCAGTTGCGCCCGTTGCACCGGCTCCTGCATATGTGGTTCCAGTTATGCCCGACGATGAGCAGCGTCGTTTGGAGAGATTTGAGAGGCTACAGCCTCCGACATTCAGTGGAGCTGAGGGCGAGGATGCCCGGGGTTTTCTTGACAGATGTCAGCGCATGCTTCGCACCGCGGGTATTCTAGAGTCCAGCGGTGTTTCATTCACCACTTTTCAGTTCACAGGTGCAGCATTTCAGTGGTGGGAGGATTTCGAGAGGCGTAGGCCCGCTGGGGCAGTGCCCCTCACTTGGCAGCAGTTCTCCATGGTATTTTTGGAGAAGTACGTGCCTCGGTCTCGGAGAGAGGAGCTGCGACGTCAGTTCGAGTGGTTGAAGCAGGGAGAGATGACGGTTAATTAGTACGAGATGAGATTCACACAGTTAGCCGGTCATGCCATGTGGATGGTTCCTGCAGACAGGGAGAGGATTCGGAGATTTATTGATGGTCTTATTTATCCCATCCGCATATTGATGACCAGGGAGAGAGTTTCGACGGTTACCTTTGAGGAGGTGGTTGATGCTGCCCGTCACATTGAGACAGATCGCCGCAGAGAGCGAGAGGAGAGAGAGGCTAAGAGGCCTCGTGGTACTGGCAGTTACAGTGGTGCTCCATCTAGGGGCCAATTTCAGCATAGCAGAGGTCGCTCTTTCAGGTCTCATCAGTCTGGACGAGTAGAGTCCAGTGGGTTTTCATCAGATTGTGGTCGTCAGGGCCATCAGGGTTATCAGGGTCAGCAGAGCTGTCAGTAGAGTCAGCCTGCACTGAGTGCTCTTCCAGCTCAGAGCTATGCTCCTGTTTCCTCAGCACCGGGTTCATCTGTAGCGAGGGGTCCTCAGTAGCCCCTTCTTCCATCTTCAGGCCGTTGTTTTGGCTTCGGTGACTTGGGCCATATCAGGAGAGAGTGTCCTTAGTGGCTTCGCAAGAGGTCTCAGCAGAGGGATCAACCCTCGTCTTCTACTCCTGTTTCTTCAGCGCCGCTCAGTCGGCTAGGACCGGTGGCCAGGTATCCACAGGTCGCCCTAGGGGTGAGGATCATACTGGTGGAGGCCAGGCTCGTTTCTATGCTCTTCCGGACAGGAAGGATGCTAGCGCTTCAGATGCGGTTATTTCAGGTATTATCTCAGTCTGCCACAAGGATGCTTCTGTCTTATTTGATCCCGGATCCACCTATTCTTATGTCTCTACTTATTTTGCACATCATTTGGGTATGAACCGTGGTATTCTTGCCTTGCCCGTACATGTGTCTACCCCAGTGGGGGATACTGTTGTTGTGGATCAGGTATATCGATCCTGTATTATTACTATTGGGGGTCCGGAGACCCGAGTTGATTTATTACTACCGGGCATGGTAGATTTCGATGTAATTCTAGGCATGGATTGGCTATCTCCTTACCATGCGATTCTGGACTGTCATGCCAAGACAGTCACACTAGCTATTCCAGGTAATCCGAGGATCGAGTGGCGTGGCTTGACTGATTATGTGTCCGACAAGGTGATTTCTTATATAAAGGCTCAACGAATGATTGGCAAGGGTTGTTTATCTTATTTGGCCTTCATTAGAAATGTTGAGGCCGAGACACCCAGTCTTGATTCGGTTCCCATTGTGAGGGAGTTTCCGGATGTATTTCCAGCAGACCTGCCAGGCATGCCGCCTGAACGAGATATTGATTTTGGTATTGACTTGGTGCCGGGCACTCAGCCCATTTCTATTCCTCCCTATCGCATGGCACCAGCAGAGTTAAAAGAATTGAAAGAACAGCTTCAGGAACTCTTAGATAAGGGTTTCATTCGTCCAAGTGTGTCACCTTGGGGTGCACCGGTGTTGTTCGTGAAGAAGAAAGATGGCACAATGAGAATGTGCATTGATTACGGGCAGCTGAACAAGGTAACGATGAAGAATAAGTACCCATTACCTCGTATTGAGGACCTATTTGATCAGCTCCAGGGAGCTAGTGTATTTTCTAAGATTGATCTACGATCGGGCTATCATCAGTTGAAGATCAGGGACTCAGATATTATGAAGACAGCGTTCGGGACGCGATATGGGCACTACGAGTTCCTGGTGATGTCTTTCGGGTTGACTAATGCCCCAGCTGCATTCATGCACTTGATGAATAGTGTATTTCGGCCGTACCTTGATTTTTTTGTGATTGTGTTTATTGATGATATCCTGGTATATTCACGCAACCAGGAGGAGCATGCACAGCATTTGAGAGTGGCATTGCAGAGGTTGAGAGAAGAGAAGCTTTATGCAAAATTCTCTATGTGTGAGTTCTGGCTAGATACTGTGGGTTTTCTGGGACATATAGTGTCCAGTGATGGTATTAGGGTTGATCCTCAGAAGGTTGAGGCAGTGCAGAATTGGCCCAGACCTTCCTCAGCTACAGAGATTCGTAGTTTTCTCGGCTTGGCAGGCTATTATCGTCGGTTTGTTCAGGATTTTTCATCTATTGCTTCACCGTTGACTAAGCTGACACAGAAGAATGCTCCATTTGTGTGGTCCGATGAATGTGAAGAGAGCTTTCAGAAGCTCAAGGAGGCTTTGACCACGGCTCCAGTACTTGTGTTACCATCAGCCTCAGGGTCATATACGGTGTATTGTGATGCTTCTAGAGTTGGACTCGGTTGTGTGTTGATGCAGGAGGGTAGAGTTATTGCATATGCTTCTCGTCGGCTAAAGCCCCACGAGAAGAACTACCCTGTTCATGATTTGGAGTTAGCTGCTATTGTTCATGCCTTGAAGATTTGGAGGCATTACCTGTATGGTGTATCTTGTGATGTATATACAGACCACCGCAGCCTTCAGCATTTGTTTAAGCAAAAAGATCTAAATTTGAGGCAGCGGAGATGGCTTGAATTGCTTAAAGACTATGATATTACTATCTTGTACCATCCCGGGAAAGCCAATGTAGTGGCTGATGCATTGAGCCGGAAGGCTATTAGTATGGGCGGTTTGGCGTATATTCCAGTTGGGGAGAGACCCCTAGCAGTTGATGTTCAGGCGTTAGCTAATCAGATGGTAAGGCTGGATATTTCTGAGCCCGGTCGGGTGATGGCTTGTGTAGTAGCTCGTTCTTCTTTATATGATCGTATTCGAGAGCGCCAGTATGATGATCCACACTTACTTGTCCTTAAGGACAGAGTTCAGCATGATGATGCTAGAGATGTCACTATTGATAGTGAGAGTGTATTGCGGATGCAGGGCCGGATATGTGTGCCCAATGTTGATGACCTTCGTGAGTTGATATTGGAAGAGGCCCATAGTTCGCGGTATTCTATTCATCCAGGAGCCGCGAAGATGTATCAGGATTTGAAGCAGCATTACTGGTGGAGAAAGATGAAGAAAGATATTGTGAGCCATGTGGCTCGGTGTCTAAACTGTCAGCAGGTCAAGTATGAGCATCAGAGACCTGGTGGTGTATTCCAGCGAATTGATATTCCGGAGTGGAAGTGGGAAAGAATAACTATGGACTTTGTTAGTGGACTCCCTCGGACAGCGAGGAAGTTTGATTCAGTTTGGGTGGTGGTGGATAGGTTGACCAAGTCAGCTCACTTCATCCCAGTGTGTACTACCTATACCTCAGAGCGGTTGGCAGAGATATTCATCCGTGAGATAGTGAGATTGCATGGAGTTCCCATTTCTATTATATCAGATAGAGGTACCCAGTTCACTTCTCAATTCTGGAGGACATTTCAGCGAGAGTTGGGTTCACAGGTAGAGTTGAGCACAACATTTCATCCACGGACGGATGGGCAGTCTGAGCGTACTATTCAGATATTGGAGGACATGTTGCGTGCTTGTGTCATTGATTTTGGTGGTTCATGGGCTGATTATTTGCCTTTGGCGGAGTTTGCTTACAATAATAGCTATCGGTCCAGCATTCAGATGGCACCGTATGAAGCTTTATATGGGAGGCGGTGTAGGTCTCCAGTTGGTTGGTTCGAGCCCGGCGAGGCTAGGTTGTTAGGGACAGAGTTAGTCCAAGATGCCTTAGACAAGGTGAAGGTGATTCAGGAGAGACTTCGCACAGCTCAGTCGCGTCAGAAGAGTTATGCAGACCGGAAGGTCCGAGATGTGTCTTATTCAGTAGGTGAGAAGGTGTTGTTGAAAGTTTCGCCTATGAAGGGTGTTATGAGGTTTGGAAAGAAAGGAAAGTTGAGCCCAAGGTTCATTGGACCTTTTGAGGTGCTTAGGAAAGTTGGGGAGGTGGCTTATATGCTTGCTTTGCCACCCGGTTTGTCGGGAGTTCACCCGGTGTTCCATGTATCTATGCTCCGGAAGTATGTCGGAGACCCGTCTCATGTGTTGGACTTCAGCACGATACGGCTAGATGAGGATTTGACTTATGATGTGGAACCAGTAGCCATTTTGGGTCGACGGGTTCGTAAGCTGAGATCTAAGGATATAGCTTCAGTGAAAGTGCAGTGGAGAGGTCGTCCCGTGGAGGAAGCAACTTGGGAGACCGAGCAGGAGATGCGAAGTAGATATCCACACTTGTTTGATGCTCCAGGTATGTTTCTTAACCCGCTCGCGGATGAGCGTTTGTTTAAGTTGGGGAGAATGTAACGACCCGGCCTGTCGTTACGGGAATTTCCACCCCGTTACCTTGCATTTACATATATTATGCTTTTAAATCAGTATTAGAGTATATCGGGTGAGTTAGGAGTGATTTGGATTGAAAATGCAACAAATAGCATGTTTGAAGAAAGCTTGAAAATGAAAAGTCAACCAAGAGTTGACTTTTGAGTTAGAGTGCTCGGAACCGGATTCTGATGATTCGACTAGTTCCGGGGGATCATTTATGACTTAGGAGAACAATCGGAATTGAATTCGGAGGTCCGGTGTAGTTTTAAGCTTGAATTGGCGAATGTTGAATTTTGGTGAAAACCGGATGGTAGGTGATATTTTGATCCGGGGGTCGGAATGGAATTCCGACAATTTCTGTAGCTTCGTTATGTGATTTTGGATATGTCTGCAAATTTTCAGGTCATTCGGACATAGTTTGATCGGGTTTTGGATTGAATGTTAGTTTTGAAAGTTTTTAAGAAATTTAGGCTTGAATCCGTGGGTAATTAATGATTTTGATGTTTAGGATGGTGTTTTTATGATTGGAACAAGTTCGTATCATGTTTTGGAGTATGTTGGTGGTTTTCGTTGGGGTCCCGGGGTCTCGGGATGAATCCGGGGGTCCAAACGGACCATTTTTGGAAGAAAAGAGAAAGCTGGTTGCTGTCATAAACGCAGCAGACATTTGCTCTCCGCGATCGCGGGGAGGGGGATGCGATCGCGTAGAGCTGGAGACTAAGGCATCGCGATCGCAGGGTAACAAGACGCGATCGCGTAGAATTAAACGGGTGTTCATCGCGATCACAGGGTCATCTACGCGATCGCGTAAAAGAAGAAATGGGTCCAGGGGGAATGAGCTACGCGATCGCAGGAATGAAGGACGCGATCGCGTGAAGCAGGGTGATTGTGCATCACGATTGCGTGAAGGAAGTCGCGATCGCGTGAGGCCAAGATTTTGAGCATCGCGATCGCGTGAAGCAAGTCGCGATCGCGTAGAAGGATCAGTTCTGGCAGTGAATTTAAGTCCAGAAACAGAGAGTTACGGGTTTACACCCCCAAAACACACATTTGAGCCCTAGAGAGAAGAAAACTCGAGGAAATCACCTGAGAAGTCATCGGGTATTCGTCGGAGGTAAGATTCTTGACTCAAAAACATCAATTTATGGTAGTATTAACATCAATCTTCATGAAATTGGGTTGAAATCTTGAAGAAATGTGGCCTAAATATTGAAAACGGGATTTTTGGATTTGGGAGGCCATTTGAACTCCGATTTCGATAAATTTTATATGCACGGACTCGTGGCGAGATAAGGATCGCGTTGGTGCTAATTTCGGAATTTTCCGAGCAGTGGGGCCCGGGGTCGGGTTTTACCAACTTAGTGTAATTATGCGAATTTCATATAAATTGAAGTGGGTTATGATTCTTTGACCCGTATTTGATATAATTATTGTTATTTGACTAGATTCTACACACGAGGCAACGAAATTCAAAGGAAAAGGCATCGCGGACGATTCTACGACCGGCTAAAGGTTAGTAGTTTGTGTATATTGTAGCCTGAGGGTTCGAAACCCCGGCTTAGCACATTGTGACGCTAATAGGGCGTGGCTCGCACACCGTGGCAGGTGCAGGATTGATTGTGACTAGGGATTGAGACTTGGTCCATCCCGGATGTGAATAATGTGTTAATTAGTGTTGGAAATACACTGTATTTGATATTTTTGTGGGCTGTAAGCCTTGTTTGGGGCCTTGTGCCGATCCGTAGCGTCCTTAGAGGACAATATTTATGTGATAGCTATAATTGCTTAAATCACTGATCTCAGTCCTGGAAATTGAAATCACACTTTTGAAATGCTAAGTCACCGGCTTTTGCAAAATTAATAAAGTTAAAGTATTTTTCATATATTATGAAATGAGAACTGGAAATAAGGAAAATAAATTGTTTTGTGACTTAATTGCTTATTGTGGACTGAGTATGGGATCGGGTTGCACGCCGCAGTGGTTGATGTGAGGATCGGCCTGCACGCCGCAGCAGTATTGCGCTTGGGCTGTAGGAGCCCCTCCGGAGTCTGTACACACCCCCGGTGAGCGCCGTCGACGTTAAATTGGATCGGGCTACACGCCGTAGCGGTTATGTGCATTGCATTGCATCTGTATTTGTTGAATTACTCTCTGTGGTAGGTGTATTGTATTATTGTTGCTAGTTCGTAGGAGATTCGGACTGTAGTGTAGCTTCATATTGTGGTATTTTGTGGATTTCTTACTCTCAGCTACATATATATATTTGTTACTCACTGAGTACTTAGTACTCACCCCTACTCCCTGCACCTTTTGTGTGCAGACTCAGGTACACAGGAGCAGTAGACGGACATCTCCGGCGTTTACATTGTCACATCGAGTTGCTGAGGTAGCTGCCTACGTTCGCAGAGCCTAGCTCCTCCTCTCATTCCAGTTGTTATTTTATATTTTGTATTCAGACTTGAGTACTTCTATATCGTACTCTCTATTTCCTGTTGGATCTTGTTAGAGGCTCTAGACTTGTGACTCCGGATCTTTGGGAGTGTCAGTATTTTGTTCAGTATTATTATTATTGGAGTTCTTAAACACATATATTCTTCTTGGGTTGTCCATTTGGGGACGAGTATTTTGCGATAATTAAATTGTTGGTCTGGCTGGCCTAGCTTAAATTGTTGGGCGCCATCACGACCGGATTTGGGTCGTGACACATGGACAGTACCGTTGGTTCAGAAAACAAAAGAACAAAAATAAAAATAAAAATAAGAGAGTCTTATCAGTGAAAACCTTAACCGGCACTGTAAGGCGACTGTGAGATTGAGAGAATAAATGAGAGAGTCTTATTCGTGAAAACCTTAACCGGCACCGTAAGGCGAATGTGAGGACTATTTTGTGGAAAAAGAAAAACAGCAAAAAATAAGATTGGTTTGGGTTGAAAGACAGTTGGAGTTGAGATAATGACAATTCGATTGGACGGACTGGGTCTGAGTTTAAATACATGGCATGGTCTGAGGAATCAGTCGTCATACCCAGATAAGTTCTATCTCTACTCCAAATTACCCTTACCCCTTTTTCAAATTCATATTTTTATGCATTTCATTGATTAAAAAACCAGTTTGCCCATTGAAGGCTAACTACCAGCTTCTCATGTTAATAGGTGTAATAATGCTGGGTCGAAAAAAAAAAGAGAAAAAGAGAAAGAAAAACAAATAAAGAAGGATGGAAATGAAAGCCAAAGAAAATGAAAACAAAGGAAAGACAAAAGGAGATTACAAACAAAATGTGGCAAAGGGTTTCACAACAGAATAAAGCAAGAGGAGGACGGCAATGGAAGCAAAGTCAGCAAAATGCCAGTTGCCAGCATTTTATAACAAATAAGATTGTTCTCTGATTTAGACAGGAATAAAAAGATTCAAATTTTTCACTAATCACTTTAAAGTGAATGTGACCAATGTGGAAGAAGAAAAACACAATAAAGAAGAAGTACAACAATAAAAGGAGGAATCTGTAGAGGAGGACTCTTTTAGTCAAACAAAAAAAATTACCCAAAAACAGCAAGAAGGTATTGTCTTTTCAAAACTCATACCCAAGTTATCAAACTGAGAAAATATATTCTGCATTTTCACTTTCATGCATCAGGCGCCCACCTGGATAACAAGGGAATATTTTCTGCATTTTCATTTTTCATGCATCAGGCGCCCACCTGGATAACAAGGGAATATTTTTTGCATTTTCATTTTCATGCATCAGGTGCCCACCTGGATAATAAGGGAATATTTTCTGCATTATCATTTTCATGCATCAGGCGCCCACCTGGATAATAAGGGAATATTTTCTGCATTTTCATTTTCACGCATCAGGCGCCCACCTGGATAACGAGGGAATATTTTCTGCATTCTCATTTTTCATGCATCAGGCGCCCACCTGGATAACAAGGGAATATTTTCTGCATTTTGCATTTTCATGCATCAGGCGCCCACCTGGATAACAAGGGAATATTTTTTGCATTTTCATTTTTCATGCATCAGGCGCCCACCTGGATAACAAGGGAATATTTTCTGCATTTTACATTTTCATGCATCAAGCGCCCACCTGGATAATAAGGGAATACATTTCTGCAATATTAATTTCCGTTCAGGCGCCCACCTGTATAACAAGGGAATACATTTCTGCAATTTTAATTTCTGTTCAGGCGCCCACCTGTATAACAAGGGAATACATTTCTGTAATTTTAATTTTTGTTCATGCGCTCACCTAACAACAAGGGAATACATTTCTACAATTTTAATTTTTGTTCAGGCGCCCACCTGTATAACAAGGGAATACATTTATGCAATTTTAATTTGTTTTTATCTAACATGAAGTAACACCATGACATGAGAAAAGCCCACACTAGGGCAGATAAAATGTTTTTGTTGTTTTCATCTTGTTTTAAGCATGTATCAACCCAGAAGCAGGGAATACAAATCGAAGTCACACTGAAGGGAAAGAAGCAAATATACCAGATGGAAGAGAATAAATCAAAAATCCACATAAAGAAGGATGATAGCATAAGAGACGGAAAAACAAGGAAGAATGAGAAGACAAGAAGTAGATATGAACCATTGTAATTAATAGGATTATAGCTTAGAATAGATTTTTCAGTTTTCATTTTATCCTTGGTGTAATAAGGAGTAAGTCAGTGGTCATAGCAATAGCAGTAGCAGCAGCAAAGTCTTGGTAGTTTCAAACTACCAGACCTTCTCGAACTACACTGACATGATTCTTGTTTAGCCCAGGATATGTAGGCAACCTCTGAGGCAGTGTGCGGTCAAAAAGTTTTTAAAATGCTTCTCACGGAATATGCTAGTGGGCAAAATCTCTCATTAATGCTCACTTGTCTTTGCACTAAAACTCTTCGTGTTCCCGAGCAAAGAGGGGCAGCTGTGAGCACGTGATTTTTGCTCTAGGCAAATAAATTCCAATATTAAAATAAATAATTTGCAATTATGTGTTTGATTGAAATAAAGTGTATGTTTGTGATTGAAACAATTAGAAATTAAAATTAGAAAATTAAAAAAAAATAGGTTAATTAGAAATGTCACGAAAAAAAAACAAAGGAATGAAAGAAAATCAACAAAAAATACAAATATACCGAAAATTAAAGAAAAAATAGCAACAAATGTCAAAAAATACCAAAAATTAGAGAAAATAGGAAATTAAAAGAGAATTAATAATTGAAAGGAATATAAAAAGAGAAAAATGAAATACAACAAGAAAAATATAGAAAAATAATTAAAATACAACAAAAATACATATAATACAATAATTGGGCCAAAGAGTTAATGCCCAAAAACACATTAGCCCACATGGACTGTTATGTCCAGTCTGTTTTTGGAGGGTTAATCCTAGCCGTCAGTGCAATTGATCAAACGGACCATTTTCAACCCCTGTAATTAAACCAAACGACGTAGTTCAGTCAATTAAATCCTGGTCGTCCATCTAGGTTGATCTGACGGAAACCAGGCCGTCTTCAATAATGCTCGAACGATGTCGTTTAGAATCTTTTGATCATGGTCATTGATCAAGAGTGATCCAAGCGCCAGGATCACCCAGGCTATTCAGTGTATTTAAGACCAAGTCTCTTCAGAGACCGGCCATTTGATTAAGTCCCAAACCCTAGCCGCCTTGCCCCTCTTCTTCTTTACCTTCATCTTCTTCTTCATCTCATCTCCGTTCATGGAAACTGGCAGGCTCCAATGGCCGTCTCCGGCCACCCCTAACCCCAAAACCTTTCTCTTCTACCTTCTTCACTTGTATCCACCTTAAAACCAAAAGAAACCCAGAATAAATCCCCTGTTCTTGAAAACACGACCACCAGAATTTTCTCCGGTGACCTTTAAACTATGAGACAGCCTCCCAAATTTACATCATATGACCACCATGAGGGGATCGTTAACCCCACATGAGTGGTTTCCCTTAAATGTCACCGGAATCGTTCAAATCTTCAAAACAAATTTGCCAGAACCCTAACTCCGGCGAACCACCAAAATGATACCCACCCCAAAACACACCCCTCTACCTTCTAACACTCCCTTCACCATGTAATCCCAAGAAACCGACCAGTTAAAGAAAATCTGGAAAATAAAGACTTCAAGTCTTTGAAGTCTGAAAAACTGGGAGAAAAAGAAAAGAAAAAGAACAAGAAAAGAAAAGAAAAAGAAAGAAAAGAATAAGGAAGCTCGGGAGACAGTTCCTGCCAAGCTAAGTCCTCATCTCCTATTTTTCTTGGTTTTGATTGATAACATGATTTCTTTGTTTATTTCACTTTCTTTGTTAGTCGTAGTTAATCTGTTTGCATGATTAGTTGTTAAAATCTCTTCATTTCTATCTTCTGATTATCTTACCTTTTATATGTTTTCTGTTATAATGTGCCTTCAATAGCTTCATCTTCTGATTTCTATTAGCCATGGCATATTCTAGTAAACCTGCTATTATTAGCCTATTATTAATCATGTCTACTATGCTTGACTGGTATATTTGAGCCTTTTAGGGTTTCTTATAAGTCTGTTAATGAATATGTTGTGAGTATGCGTCCTTATGTTGGATTTGTTAGTTATGCTTAAATATGAGTTATGAGTCGTTTAATTGAGATTCAACCATTATCTAATTTCCCTATGAGTTTTGATTAAATGATAAATGATTTCTGATTATGGCTGTGTGCAAATTGACATAAGTAGGCTGTATTTGTAATAGATTCATGTATTAGACTATGATTAGTCCTAGTGTGCTTTAGGGTATTGGTTATAACTGTAATAGATAACTGATTAGGTGAATGGCTAATACTGAAAGTATTTTAATTGGCTAATATTGAAAATAATCTAAAAAGGGCTACAATTGAAATGATTTAAGGTCTGTTTGATTAACATAGCCACTCTTGAGACATTGGAGCGGCTAAGTCTAAAAGCCTAAATTTAAAATGGCTAATTCTGTAAGTCTAAAAGCCTAAGTTTAAAATATCTAATTCTGTAAGCCTAAAAGCCTAAGTTTAAAATGGCTAATTTTGTAAGTCTTAAGCCTAAGTAAGAAGCAGGCTAGTCCTGCAATTCAATTCAATAAGTAAAAATAAAGAGGTTAATATTGAAAAGAATAAGGTTTAAAGCTGGCCAAGTCTTAACTGACTTGTAATAGGCGTCCAACAGTTAAATAACAACTAAAACCTGAATACCTAGACCTTGGACATGTCGGGTAATCTTTATATATATAATATTGAGGGACATAGAAGAGGTGATGTGGCATTCTCTAAAGTTGGAATTTCTATTTATCTTTTACATCAGTTTTTTGCCTTTTTTCTCCTGTTTTAAAAATTAATTTGATATTTTAAAATGTCCAACAGTCACTTAATTAATTCTAGAGTAATTGCGTCTGTTCAAATTATTAAATTAAATCCTAAAAGTCACTATTACACAAAGGAGCTATTAGAATTCCAAAAGGAAACAGATGTTCCTCATTTCAATCCCTTTAAACTTCCTTCATTGAGTGGCATCTCTTAACTCAAACTTCGTCCAACATCTCCTGATCATCATCATTCGTAAACTAGGATATATATGAGTTTGCAATGTTATTTTATGAAATTTTAACCATTTTTCTCTTCGTAATTTTCTACTATATTTTGGGTTGTTATTTAGAGTAATGCATACTGAATTCTATACGAATGAAACTATTCACATATAGTAATTACTTCCCTCCATATTGTGAACCTAAAGCTTTAATTTTTTTTCTGCCATGAAAGGTGAACATCTGCATAACCAAATTATTTTTAATTTGTTTATTGCTTAGATAGTTTCAATTGGTCAGCCAAGTAACCATTTGCAAGTCTACTGGCATTATTATATTGTTAACGAATAATATAAAAAGGTTTGATTCTCTATTTTGAATTTATTTTCCTGTTTTGTATCTTTTCTTTGTATATTTGTTTTTTATCTTGTGCCTTGCCTTGAGCATTAAGAAAAAAAACACTACTACTATTTATCTATTTTCTTCCTTCTTCTTCTTCTTAATTCTTTTTTTTTTAAGATTTGTTTGTTCTTTTCCATGTGTGATTGGAACTTCATTTATCTATGAATTCAGTATGCTGGGTTTCTATTTGATTGTAGGTTGTAGCAACAAAGCTTGAATAAATTTTTTTGACTTATTTACTTAATTAGCTTAACCATATAGTACTCTTGGATATCAATACTTTGAGAGGCGAAAAAAATAATTTCACATAATTTCGAGAGAGAACGGAACTAGCACAATAATTTTGAGTCACTTCAGTACATGAGTGAGCCCGCCCGACGGATCCCCTTTGTTCATTGGGGGAGGGGTCATGCCTTCCCGCCTGCTTAGTTTCATAAGTATTGGGTCACAAATATGCCCTAGATGTGAAGAATTTTTTTTATGTTTTTCTTTATATGCTTTAAGTTTTTAAAGTTTTTACTTTTAACAAATTATCTATAAATTATGTCATACCTGAGATTAGGGAAGAGGAGGAGAGTGTGAAATGTAAAGTGATTAATTTCAGTACCTGTATAAGCATGATTTGTGGGGAAGGATGGAGCTTACAATATCCTAAAAATTGAGATGTTATCGTGGGTGTGATTGTTGTGAAGTAAGAGAGTATTTGACTTAATGTGGCACATCTTAGAGACTAGGATTACTACTTATCTATTTTTCTCCTTTTATTTTATTTTTCTTCAAATTATTTTGCTTTATCCTATTTATTTAAAGCCTAAAAGTCCATTTAGGGGAAAAACGTCTCCATATAGAAGAAGCATCCGTTCGGAAGAATCAAGGGTCACCTTAACAAGCATCCATTCAAGCAGTCCAACAACTTAACTCATTAATGGGGAAGTTCAAGAATTTCAAAAAAAAAAAAACTAAAAATAAAGCAAAAAACCTAGAGGATTGAAAATTTGAGAAAGTCTTACTATAAAATTTCTAACGGAAATCAAATCATAATACGTAATGTATATCTCAAAAATAGCTTTATTGCTACTAAGCATTATTTTGCCTCTTCAACTCCAAATCAGTTACAACTTTTAATAGTTATATTATATATAAGTAACTACATCGAAACTTTCTTTTCTTCACCATTACCACTTCTTCATATATAGTTCATATCCACACCTCACAAATCTAAGTTTTTGAAAAACTTTTTTGTTGTTGATATATTTGGTATTGGGTTTGGATCATAAATAACAACATTAAGCATTCCGAAATCCATGGGCATGGTAAAACAAAGTTGTGTGTTCACTTGAATTTTCAAAAAACGATTTGGGTGAGTTTCTTTTTATCTTTTTCTTTTCCTTCAGTAGTCTCTCCTCTCAATTTATAAAAGATCTAATGAGTGTCTTCAGATGGTAAAATTATATATTAGGAGAAAGAAGCAGACTTCTCGAAAATTTTGTACTATGTTTTTTCTTGTGGTCCTCTCAATTTATAAAAGAGCTTATCGTGTAAGGAGATAAACAAGTTTATATTAGGAGAACGAAGCGAATTTTAAAAGTTTCGTAATAAAAAATTTCACGAAAAGGCTCTGGGATGGACGGTATAGAAAGAAACAATCTAAATGAATAACAAACAAAACGATTAAAAAGTCGTTATGGAAAGAGGCATGGGAAAAACTCTTATCAACCACTATGTCTTCCCTTTTCCCATAAAACTCTTTTGCTAATATTGTCATCTTTCATGGACTTGCCTTAAAATTTATACAGTTTCAGAAGTTTTAAATTTATTTGAAAATAGCATGATCATTTGTTAATTAATTATTCTTCAGTCATCAGGCACCTTTTAACATCCTCCTATAATACTCATCTTCTGTTTTTATTAAACTTTCTTCGGTTGCCTAGGCAAGCCTGGTGGACATTGCGTCAAGAAAGTTATCCTCTATGCACGAAGACTCGAGGGGTGTTTGTTATGCACATGCCAGTTAGGAAACATACAGAATATGATTGTTTAGTTAAAGGTACTACTATTAACCTTTTTTTTTAATTATTTTCATGTTAAAGATAAACTGATTAATATGGTCTTACAAATGCTTATATCTTCATAATACAGTTATCTTTTATCATATAGGGTTTTTACAACAGATAAAAAGTTTTATATCAATTCTATGGATAATTGTCAAGGTAAATGGTTTATACTATACGTAACACTTTTGTTACGTTGTTTTTCGTTGCAGATTAACAATACATTTATCTTTTCTTATATATTTAACTAAAATATATTAAGTTTCCAAAGATATGACATATACAAAAATCTCACAAATACGGATCGAGTATTTAAAAAGTGAGCAAGTCGAATGGAGAACCCAACTATATTAAAGAGTTTCACCATATTATTCATGTAAAGAATGCTTGCTGATATATTTGTATATGTATAATAATATGTTATTTATATAATTATTAAAATCATATTTAATTTTTGTTAATGATCGCGCATAGCGCGAGCAGATTAACTAGTTAATAAATAGTACCAGAGGTATAAAAAAGAATGAAAATGGCATAATTATAGATTTAATAGAGCCTGTAGGGATAAATTAGACATTCAGGCCTAGTATTTCTGCAATAATGCACAAAACAAAGGGTAAAACAGACCCAATAAAAAAGCTTAATTGTTAAAACCCTTAGGAAGTGAGGGTACTATAGTAATAGGCCCATAATAGAAGCCAAATGATCACCCTAGAACCTTCCAGCAAGGGCTGGAAGGCATTTCAAATATGAAAATGGGTACTAAACTGTAGTTAATAAAAGAATTATGGGGAGGGAATTGGTAATAAGATTTTTAAATTTTCCCCTCAAAATTTTACCAATAACACCTATAATTAGGTTGTAACTAAGCCTGAAAAGGGGCTGGATTTTAGAAATTCAGAGAAAACTTCTGAAATTAAGAGTGAAATATCCTAATCTAAGAGTGAATTACTGGGTATAGTCGAGCACAGTTCTGAAACTCAACTAGGAATCTTCTATTACTCTCATTGTTGGGATTCTATTGGGTTTTATTCAAGTTTGCTGTTGAATTGCTTATCTACTGAGCTTGAAAACTTCATTCGACTGTGCTGTTCAACTGTGTTTGCTCTGTTTATTCGATTCTGCTGCTGTGTTTTGCTATTGTGATCAATTGATTATCCTTCCTTATTTGCATCCTTAGACTCATATATCTATTTTGCTGAATCAGGTACACAACTACTACTTAAACATGTAATTGGCAGCTGATATGAAGCAATGAATACTATGCGTTGATTTCTAGAAGTGATTGTCTCTATTATATTTTATATGTTGTTATTTTTATCGTACAAGTAGATCATTTGTAATTCAATAGGAAATCGTTGTATAATTGATACATATGAGACATGAGGTGATGCTGATGAACAATGTAATAGGTAGGGTGGTATAGAATCCCTATAGCTGCAATCACCTAGATTTAGATTAAAAACAGGTTAATTAGTTAAACTAACTCACCTAGCTTTAAAAATAATCTCGTAACAAGCATATAACCACAGTAATAATATGCATTAGAACGTGGTAATTAGTTTAGCTTTAGTCTGTTTATTTATCTTAAATAGTTTAATAACAACTAGAAATGGCGTAAGCTTAAAACCAGTAGTTAATTACAAAGTTAAGATTCATGTGATTGATCGAAGTAGTTAACACAAATAGTCGGCTATTTGAAGTTCAAATTAGTAATCGATAATTATAGCCAAATAGTATCAATTACAACTAGTTGATAAAAAATAGTTCAATTCGTATAGTTGAGTAGCATTACTGTTAATAAAATACGAAGAAAGGTTGATTGTTGTTCAGATTTGATTAGTGTTAAATAATTTTGATTTAGAAGTGGTATAGTTAAGTCTGTATTCTTGTTTCTCTTTCTAAAATAAATACAATTTGGTTGATTCCTCTATTGATTTTGAGTATTTGTATATATCATGAAATTCTAGTTCTGTTTTCTTTTTTCTTTTTCGTTTAGTCCGGGCCTGAAGAACATCGCAGGCCTGGATCCAATTGGACTTATAACTGGGCTTCTGAAAAATGACTTCAGCGTATTCTAGGTTTCTGAAACCCAGATATACAAGCTGGTCCACTGAATTTGAGCCCCAAACGTCCAGGCCTGGGAATATAAATGATAAGGCCTAGATATGTTTCTGAAATTATAACGAAACTAAAAATGACTAAGGGAAAAACCAAAATTAAAAAATATAATATTCATTAGGATTGGACTATTTAAAATAAACAGGACGAGCCTCGTATGAAAACAAAACAAACCGACCCCCCATATAAATAATAATAATGTGATAGATTCAGGAAGATTGTTTAGTAAATTCCACAGTCTTTCCAAAAGAATAATAAGCCATAGACGCTATAAGGCACGATTTTAAAATATAATTTCCCTAATATGAGTGCACATCTAATGTGACTCAAATCTTAAATCTCGGTGAAGCCGAAACATGTTAAAAGTCACAGGCGTACTGGTTTCGGTGTGACTCGAAATACGTTTTCGTGACGTCGCAAGTCATAAAATATTAAAAGCGAAACATTGCACATTTTAAAAACCATATAGTGAAATCAAGTAAAATAAAAAATGATAGTTGAGCGACCGTGTTGAAACAACGGAATCCGGGAGTGCCTTACACCTTCTCCCGGGTTAACATAATTCCTTATCTGGATTTCTTGTTGCGCGGACTATTAAAACAGAGTCAACTTCCTCGGATTCGGGATTAACCGGTGACTTGGGACTCTATTATTTTCCCAAGTGGCGACTCTGAAATTTTAAATAAAATCCCGATCCGATTGTCCTTAAATTGGAAAAACTACTTCCTCGTTGTTATTATATCCCATCCTGTGCGTATTTATAATTAATGAGGTATACCTTATTCTCCTTTTTCGGGAAAACTAAAAGGTAGTAAAAAGGGAGGTGTGACATCAGGTATGTGTTTTTGGGCACAAATTCTACTTTACTAGTTATTATTTTTTCTTGCCTCACTAACTTGCTGGTAGAAGCCATTTTGGCAATTCTCTAATAGAGGAAGAAAGCACTTGGGTGGACATTGGCTGACATTCGGGAAATAATCCCCGTATTCTACATGCACAAAATAATTTTGGAGGATGATGCAATGCCTCAATGAGGAAATGCAAGGGGTGGTGAAGAAAGAAGTGATCAAATGTCTAGATGCGAGTGTTGTGTCTCCAATCTCCGATAGCTCATGGACTCCTCCAGTACAATGGTTGCCAAAGAAAAGTGGGATGACTATGGTTACAAATGACAACAATGAAGTATTTCCCACTTGAACCATTACCGAGTGGAGAGTTTGCATGGACTACCGAAAGCTAAATAAGGTGGCCCAGATGGATCATTTACCTTTGCAGTTCCTTGACCAAATGCTTGATCGCCTTGCGGGCTATGCTTTCTATTGCTTTTTGGATGGCTACTCGGGGTATAATCAAATCTTAATAGCTCTGAAGGACCAAGAGAAGACCACTTTTACTTGTCTATAAGACACATTTGCTTTCTCTCGGATGTTGTTCGGGTTGTGCAATGCTCCGACTACCTTCCAATGATATGATGGCTATTTTCACCGACATTGTGGAAGATATATTGGAAGTCTTTATGGATGATTTTAGCGCGGTTGGTGATTTATTTGAGGAGTGCTTGGGTAATATGGATAGAGTCTTGGCTCGATGTGAAGAAATGAACCTAGTGCTAAATTGGAAAAAATGCCATTTCATGGTTGTAAAGGGTATAAAGTTGGGCCACAAAATTTCTAAGCATGGATTGAAGTAGATAAAGCCAAGATCGAGGTGATTTCAAAGCTCCCTCCTCCCAATTCAATCAAAGGGGTGAGGAGCTTTCTTGGACATGCGGGGTTCTACTGTTGGTTTATCAATGAATTTTCAAAGTGTGAATCCCCTAAGCAAGTTTCTAGAGAAATATGCTAAGTAAGTTTTTGATGATAAATATATGCAGGCCTTCAAACTTCTCAAGCATAAGTTGACCACTACCCCGATCATTACCGTACCATGTTAGAGCTTACCCTTCGAGCTCATGTGTGATGCAAGTGATATTGTGATTTGGGCTGTTTTGGGCCAACGAGTGAACAAAATGTTCCATCCCGTGTATTATGCAAGAAAGATTATAAATGAAGCTCAATGGAATGACATGGTGACAGAGAAGGAATTATTGGCTATTGTGTTCTCCATGGAAAAGTTTAGGCCATACCTTGTGGGGGCTAAGGTCATTGTCCATACCGATCATTCCGCCCTTAGGTACTTCATGACAAAGAAAGACTCAAAGGCAAGGTTGATGAGATGGGTGCTACTACTCAAAGAATTTGATCAAGAAATTATGGACCAAAAAGGTGGTGAGAATCAAGTGGCAGACCACTTATCCCGTTTGGAGGAGGAGGGGAGGCCTTGTGATGGCCTAGAAATTAATGACTCATTTCCAGATGAAAAACTCCTTGCGGTGTCAATGAATGAAATGCCATGGTTTGCCGATATTGCTAATTATCTCATGACCAGAATAAGCCCGTGCGAGCTCTCTTCTAACCAAAGGAAGAAACCCAAGCGAGATAGTTTGGACTTTTATTGGGATAAGCCATACTTGTTCAATATTTTTACGGATGGTGTGATTCAAAGGTGTGTCCCGGAGGGAGAGAAATTGAGCATTTTGGAGGCTTGTCATTCATCCCCCTACGGTGGCCATCATGGAGTGGGTGAGAACGGCTTCGAATGTTTTGAGTTGTGGTTTTTATTGGCCAACCTTGTTCAAAGATGAAAATGATTTAGTGAAAGATGTAATCAATGTCAATGAGCGGGCGGGATTTCCAAGAAATATGAGATGCCTTTAAGCATAATTCTTAAGGTAGATATCTTAGATATTTGGGGTATCGATTTTATTGGCCCTTTTATTAGCTCGTGTGGGAACACCTACAGTCTTGTAGCGATTTATTATGTGTAAAAATGAGTTTAGGACTTGTCCTTTGCCAACAATGAAGCTAGGAGTGTGGTGGCATTTATAAAGAAGAGCATTTTCACAAGGTTTGTTACACCTCGGGCAATCATTTGTGGTAGAGGATCACATTTTACAATAGAGCTTTTGGTGCCTTGATCTCCAAGTATGGTATCAATCACAAAGTCTCTATGCCTTATCATCCTCAAGCAAGTGGCTAGGTTAAAGTGTCTAATAGGGAGATCAAGAGCATTTTGTCCAAAACTATCAATACTAATAGGACCCATTGGTCTAAAAAGTTAGATGATGCTCTATGGTCTTATCAGACCGCTTACAAGACCCCAATTGGTATGTCTCCGTACCGGTTAGTGTTTGGGAAAGCATGTCACCTACCAGTGGAATTGGAGAATAAGGCCATGTGGGCCTTGAGGAAGCTTAATCTTGAGTGGGATGTTGCGGCCAATCTTCATGTTGAACAACTCAATGAAATTGATGAATTTCGATTCCATGCATACTCTAGTTCGTCCTTGGATTAAGGATAACATGAAGGACCTTCATGACAAATATGCTTATGGAAAGGAGTTCAAAGTTGGTTATTTGGTCCTCTTATTCAATTCTCGTCTAAGGTTATTTCCGGGAAAGCTGATATCAAAGTGGAGTGGACCATTTAAAGTTATGTGTGTGACACCTTTTGGTGCTCTAGATTTGAAGAACAAAAGTGGTGAAGTCTTTAGGGTGAATGAGCACCATGTCAAGCATTATCTTACGAAGTTTGATGATAGCCATGTGGTGGATGTTGGTCATTTCAAATGATGTGATGGTAAACAGCGTCGTACCGCAACGTTAAATTATGCGCTTCTTGGGAGGCTACCCATGTGTTTTTTTTTCTTTGATTTTATTAGTAGTATAGGATTTTATTTTTGGGCTAACTGGTTGTGAGATGTTGCACGAATTGAGATGATGCAGTGCAGGACATAATTGGAAAATTGTTCAATCTCTAAAGTTTCTAGTGCGGCCGTACTACACTTTGTGTGGTCCGCACTGGTATGAGCCAATATGAGGACTCTGTAAAGTTTGCCACCGCAGCCGCATGGCATTTTGTGCATACCGTAGTGGACCTCACAGCTACGGT
>JASVEL010003323.1:0-73484 GCA_032618575.1 Nicotiana noctiflora
CAAGCTTCAGCCTGGGTAACGCTTGATCTGGACCGTTGGATTTTATTATCCAACGGCCCAGATTAATCCTTTAATTCCAATATACACTCAGACTATGACTTAACCAAACGACGTCGTTTGGTTTAAGTGAGGGGATCCTGATCGTTGATCGTAAATGATCCAACGATCAGGATTCAATCTCATATCTCGTATATAAGGCTCATTCCATACCCCGCCCCCCAAGCCAGACCCCCCCTCTCCCTTCATCTCCCTCAGGAGCTCTCAAAGACCTAGCGTAACGCCGCCGTGCCCCGCCTGCCGGAAATCGCCTCACGGCGGTTCCGGTAGGCCAACGGCCACCAAACCAATGCCAAAATCTTCCCCTCACCTCACCCGTTACGAACCCAGCCTCCGCTAACCTCGAATCACTCCGGAGCTCCTCGAATCTTCATTTGAAGATTCGAGTCAAATTCGAACCAATGCCAAATCACCCCAAACTTACCCCAAACCCTCACATGGCCTCCCTCGTACCCCCGCCGGCTTTCGTTTACCTCGAATCTAACCAGAAATGCAAAAGCCCCAAATCCGAGCCCAAGAACCCTAGTTTTTGAAGAAACCCAATTCGAGCCAGGTTAGCCGTAATTGAAGTCCAAGGGACTTTAGTCTAGATGTTCTCAATCGAGAACATCTTGATTAAAGCCCGTTTGGCTTCAATAATTCCAAATCTTAGTTCGAAGCTTGGGTCGGCAGATTTCTTACGAGGTATTCATTCCTTCTTTGGTCGATTTAATTCGATTGTGCGAATATGTGTGTTTGTTTTATTCATTGTTTCAGTTCTCATGCTTTTAATTTCTCATATCCGTTGGTCTGTTCTCCTCATTTGAGGCCTTTTATTTGGCCAATTCCCTCTGCTTTCAGTAGTTAAAATGAATCATAGGTTCAATGTGATTAAAGTCGTCAAGGAATTAGTTCGTAGTATTGATCCCTGAATCTGCCTGTATGCAATTCATTAGTGTAGGGGCTTGTTACTGTTTGATTCAGATTAGAGGGGGTTAAGTGGTTATAGTTAATATGTTAATTTTTAAATCACATACCCATACAAGGGCTAGTGGAACCTGCACAGCAGGGCATCCCACTGAGGTTCCTGCCACCAGCATTGTTTAATGCTTGAGTCCATACATTGGACAGTAGATAGTGGGGTTCAGGGAATAGGGATGGGCAGAGGGGAATTTCTGAGTCTTCTGGCTTTTAGGAGTTCTTTTAACTATAAGTATAAGGGGCTAACAGAGAGAAGAGGAGATTGGAGAAGACCTGAGAGCAACTAGAGAGAAGATAGACAGTGATAACAGGCATACCTGGAGAGAACACAGTCATAGCTAGAGAGAGTACTTAGGGAGAAAATAGACAGCGAGCATACATTTCGATACACGTATAGAAAGATACAGAGAGAAAGGCTACCGTTTCATTGGATTTGTGGTCACTGCTTCGATTGTTTGCTTCAGTGGTTGAGTGTTTGGCCATTGTTGTTGTGGTGTTTGTGTCTGTGTGGCTGCTGGTCCAGTGTTGTGGCTATGCTACTGTTTTAACTGGTCCATTGTTGTTGATGTGGTGTTCATTTGGTGCTGTTGGTCAGTAGTGTTGTTGCTCTTGGTCGTTTGTGTTGCTGGCTGGTATGTTGTGTTGCTGCCTGGGTTGATTGGTGCTGTTGTTCCATTGTTGGTTGCTGGCTGGTCTATAGTGTTGCTGCCTGGGTTGGTTGTTGCTGTTGTTTCATTATTTTTGTTGCTGTTGGGTCTGTTTGTTGCTGCTTGGTCCAACATTGTGCTGGTTCAGTGTTGTTGAGGCTGGTCCAGTATTGTTCTTCTTGGTTGTTTGTTGCTGTGCTACTTGGCTGTAATTGCCATTGGATTGCTGCCATTGTTCGTTATTGGCTGTTGGTCTATTTGATTGCCGGTCTATTGGTTGTTACTGGTTTACTGTTGCTGTTACTGTTCCTTTGCTGCATTGCCATTGCTCATTCTTCCTTGTTCTTCCGCATTCCAGGTACACACCTCTGTTATTGTAGTTCCTTGGTTCGAAAAGAATGAAGTTTGAAGCTTATGCATAAAGTCTATTGAAACATGTAGTCGTCTAAAGTTCTTATGTTTAACTACATTCTGTTATTCTCCAATTAAGCTTGTATTGCTAGTCTTGGTTATGGAAAAGTGTAGCTAGGCCAAAGATACACTGTCGTTAGATAAGCACGTAAACCTGAATTAGTCTGTTGTATCTCTATTCAATCTTCTCTGCACGTGTGTGTAATCTCCAAATCTGTTAACGTTAGACCTTATGCTAAAAGCAAGATTAGCTAGGGAGTTGTTACTCAACGGAATGACCTAATTAGATTAAAAAGAGTCGGGGCGCATTTCATGTGACCCGACCCCAATTTTGGGCAAGAGTAAACAAAGCGTGTCAGGAACCACAGGCGCATTTCATGTGGTGTGGTTCGTAGCAAGTTTTAAATAATTTGGAATCAACTCTTAAGTAAAATACAACGGGATGTAGTTAGCTTTAGATTCGAATCAAAGGTGCTCCTCGCCCAATGGTTACATTAATCGCACAGATGTACATATAAAATACTTAGATTTTGAGACGCGTCGTTTCTTAACAAATCACGCCCTTCTCAACAAGTGTAAATAAGTAGTCGATCCGGGCGCATATTTTAGTTCTATCTTCTTAAATACGAGTGTGCATTTCATGCGACCCGAATCCAAACCCCGAAATGTTGAATAAGAATATGTCGAGGATCCGGGTGCATTTCATGTGACGTGATTCGAAAGCATATTTTTAAGCAACTTTCTCTTTCGTAAATCATAACCAATAATAAAAGCGGTAAATGGATATTAACTTGCACTAAGTACATAATTGTAAAAAGCAGATAGATAAGCCAAACACGACAGTTGAGCGACCGTGCTAGAACCACGGAATTCGGGAATGCCTAATACCTTCTCCCGGGTTAATAGAATTCCTTATCCGGATTTCTGGTTCGCGGACTGTTAAATAGAGTCATTCTTTTCCTCGATTCGGGATTTAACCGGTGACTTGGGACACCATAAATCTCCCAAGTGGCGACTCTGAAATAATTAAAATAAATCCCATCTCGATTGTCCTTTAATTGGAAAAACTCTTTGCATCCTCGCGGGTGCGGTAAAAAAGAGGTGTGACAGCTCTGGCGACTCTGCTGGGGAAGTTTTTTCAGAATTCGAGCTCGGAATAACCGTTGTATTTGGCATATTTTATTATCTGATTCTTTTACATGTTGGCATCAATGTGCAAATGTTGTTTTTACCGCTTTGATATTTTGTGAACTGTACATATAAATTGTGCCGGAACCAATCTCCTCTCTGAGTCTTCTAAATCATGAAGAAGGGTGCACTTCGTGTGACTTCTTTTCTGTATAGTGTCTAATTCCCATTTTAGAACGAGGTTTGGATAAGTTGCAAAACCGGTGAAGCTTCTGTATTCCCGGGTTGCTGCCTCCTCCTCGGCTCGAGTTGTCCGTTCGGGTAAGCCAGGTCTAGAACAATAAACCCGGGTTTTTAAACCTAGAATAACAAAGCTTCATGCCGGATCCCTAGTAGGAACGTTTATTTGCATCATGTCGCATTTTGGCTTAGGGGACTCAACACAGGGGTTGGGTCCGTCTAGGACAGGTGACCTGAAATGAACAGACTATCCTGCTGCATCCCGTTTGTCTTGCGCATTTATCTGTTATAGACTTGCATGCCGACCGGCTTTTAGAGATTAAAAAAAAAAAAAAAAAAAAAAAAAAAGAAAAAAAAATGTGTTTTGTTCTTAAGATAGAAATAGCTTATTTGTTTTCCTTTAGTAAAATGAATAAATAATGTCGTTTGTTTCGTCAAAACCGAACTACGTGGGTTTGATTCTCATTGGATGTGAGATACGTAGGCAACCTCCATCAGGTCCAACTTCACCTTTTGAAAAATGGCCGAAAAATCAAAACTAACTTTTGTACTAAATAAGTCGGTGACGCTGTTTTTTAAAATAGCCGAATGTTCCCGAAAGGGACGCCGGAAGGCTAATTTCGTATAAACGGCCACCTTTGGGTCAATTTTGATTTCGATCAATTTACCCCACAGCCTTAAAAGCCTTCGTCCCCGAGACGTTGAAAGGCCGTGATTGAAAACTGATTTTTTTTTTATTTTTATTTTTAGCAAAACAAAGTTGTTTTCTTATTTAAATCACCTTAATAAATGTGCAGGATGAGCACGAATCAGAATAAATCATTTTCAATCTTTAGTGAGGTCCCTCAGCAGCTCCGTATATGGTGGAACGATTTGGAAGACAGTAGCAAAAGGGTCGTAGGGAGAATTTTGGGAGGTTTGGTTGATCTGTTGAATATCGAGCCAAGGGAGGACATCATCAAGGCACTGGTATCTTTCTGGGATCCGACCCGCAATGTGTTCCGTTTTGTTGACTTTGAATTGACGCCCACATTAGAGGAAATTGCGGGCTATGCAGGACTTAATGGGAAATTAAGAGGGCAATACCTGCTCTCACCAAGACCGGTATCTCCACACGGGTTTCTGGATCTGCTGAGCATTAGTCGGAAGGTGAAAAATGATGATCTGCCTGAAAGGGTGTTGCGACCTCCAATTCTTATATCAACGGTACGGCACTCCTCGGGGTTTTGAAGAGTCAAACCTTGGACTGACTCACGCAGGGAATAAGACCAAGTGGGAGGCCAGACGAATTCTAGCATTCATAACGACATACTTGGGGATTGTGATTTGTCCGCGCGAAGATAAGAAAATAGAGATAAGTCTGGTAGGAATAGCCGATGTTGCAATCAAAAAGGCTACCAGCACGGTGGTCCCTTTGGTTTTGTCCGAGATCTATCGAGCCTTGACTGTATGCCGAGAAGGGGGCAATTTCTTCCAAGGTTGCAATCTGTTACTCCAATTATGGATGCAAGAACACCTCCATCACCGAACACAATACATGAACCATGGGTTGACCGGAAAAACCTGTATCAGGGGTTTCGAAGAACGGATGATGGGTGCTGTATTCCCTGAAGGCGTCGAGGCATGGCTTGCACGACTGAGCTCAATAGAAGCCGATCAGATTGAATGGGCATTCGGGTGGTTACCCGATACCGAAGTAATATATATGGCAGCCGAGGAGTGTTATATCCTTCTGATGGGGATCCGCAGTGTCCAACCATATGTCCCTCACCGTGTATTACGTCAACTAGGAAGGTTTCAGGTTATTCCTACCGATCAAGACCTAAGGAAGTACGCCATTGAGTCGAGCCCGGGAGTTGTCTTCCCCGAAGAGAAGGTTAGAAGGCTGTGGCACGAATGTCGGTTCCTTGAGCCTAAAACCATGGTCCGGGAAATATCTAAGGGAGAGGTGGACCCAAAGTACAACGTGTGGTTCGGGAAAAGATTTCAGATTCGTCGGAAATGTTCTAAAAGAGCCCATGTCCAACAATTCACTGAAGATTCACGGGAACAATGGGATTGGTTAGCAAAGGAGGAGGGGTACAGGACGAAGATTGGTAGGATAGAACAGCAGGTCCGGGACCTTCAGTTCGAGAAGAACATGCAAGCCTGCCACCGACGAAGGAGATAAAAAGAAGTTGGCACAAGAAAATGACTTCTTGAGAGCTCAAATCCAGCAAATGAAAAGAGATGCTGACAGACAGTCGAGGACTCGGGCCGACGAAAAATTGATAAGGGGTTTGAGAAGCCAAGTCACCGACATCCAAAGAGAATTGGACGAGTCGAAAGCCCAAACAACGAGGATCCGTGCTAGCTGGAAAAAGGAGGCACATCAACATGCACTTCACCTAAAGCGGGTGGAAGAAGATTACACCGATATCATCACTAGCCTGAGGGAAGCAAATGTTGTCCTTAGGGAGCGGGTTTTCAAGCAAGCCCAAGATGCCAGAGCAGACCTCGACCGCTGCCACAATTTGATGGCCCGACCTGCAAGGACAAGTGGATAGGCTCCTAGATCAAGTCACCAACAATGCTCGAAGATTGGGGGCGAAAAACCAGCAAATAGAGCGGCTACTCGGAGAAAGGGACATGATCAAGGATAGAATTGGAGAAATCGGGCACTATGTCACCATGAAGTGCCTAGCTTGCGAACGAATGCCCCGCGCCGACCTTTTCGCTTCAATTATGGGTTATGTTCATCGGATCATGGAAGAGTTGAGGGAACTGCACAAGGACCTCACACCAAGGCCCGCGGCAAGGCCGAATGATGCCTCGCAGGCCCCCAGGAGTTTTAGGGCATTAGATTTTTGATTGAAAATGTATTTTGAAATGTTGAGTCAAGCTAGTTGGCATTTTTATCTTTACTTTCCCAAGTCAAGCATTTTCTTTTGTTTTGCTGATTTTTGTAAGACGTGTTTTGTAACTACACGGTTTTATTTGATATAAAAGTTACTGAATTTTGCCACAATCTTGTTGCCAGAACTACGCTCGGTCTGATTCACGCGGGGTCGTGATACGTAGGCAATCCACATAAGATTCGACCACCACTAAAGAAAGAAAAAGAATCCATAGGTTAAATAACAATAAAGGCTTGCAAAGATAGTCGAAAAAGAAAAAAAAAAAAAAAGAAAAGAAAAAGAAAAAGAAAGAGAAAAAGGGCCGGAATGACGCATGTTAAAGAGTACACGTAGAAAGGGTTATTTGGTTAGGTGCATTGCATCCAACGTGCTATAACATATCTGTCAAACTCGGTGAACTAACAAGTTTGTTGCGTATTCCAGAAAGTTTAGCAGTTGGTTTGGCAGAATATACTGGCCAGTCATCACTACCGTACTAGATCCAAAGGACCAGTTACAGTAAGCATGTCGAGTTCTGGCAAGAGTCTCGAGGAAGAAAAGTCCGAGCTACAAATCATGAAGGAAGAAGTAGACCGGTTAAAACAACAGATAACGGAGATGCACTTGGCCTGGGCCAGGGAACAGTCTTCACCAAACCGCCCTACTCTCGCCTCAGCTCCGGAACATCCGCCCATCGATCCTTCAACAAGCGCCCTGAGCTATCCATACTTTCAGGGGGAAAACCCATATGCCACCCACATTCCACCAGCCAAACCAAATCCTCCTCCGACCACCCCTGTTTTTGTGGCACCTCCACCTGCTCCTCTGCAAAGGCCGGCCAGCGAGCCATATGTTCAGATCCATGACAACTCTTACTATCCTCCAGAGCCTACTTTCAGGGCTCCCGAACCACAATCACATACACCTCATTGGGATAATCCGGCAGAACCGGAAAAACACTTCCAAAGTTCGGAACACGAGGAAGTTGCCAGAAAAGTTAAAAGCCTGGAGCAGTCCTTCAGGAACATGCACGGTTTAGGCAACCAGGTCAGCGTCGCCTATAAAGATCTATGTCCATTTCCGGACGTCCAGTTACCAGCAGGGTTTAAAATGCCCAAATTCGACCTATACGAGGGGCACGGCGACCCAGTAGCCCACCTCCGAGGGTTCTGCAGTAAAATGAGAGGGGCCGGAGGACGGGACGAACTTCTGATAGCTTACTTCGGCCAGAGTCTGGGAGGATCTGCGCTGGAGTGGTACACTAGACAGGATCCCAGTAGATGGTTTACGTGGGATGATTTGGCTCAAGCTTTTATCGGCCAGTTCCAATACAATCTTGAGATAATCCCCGACCGCCTATCATTGCTAAAACTAGAGAAGAAGCCTGCTGAAAGCTTCAGGGAATTTGGTTTCCGATGGAGGAAACAGGCGGCCAGGGTAGATCCGCCGATGAGAGAAAGCGAGATGGTGGACTACTTCTTGCAGACATTAGAGCCCACCTACTTCGGACATCTGGTAACGTCCGTAGGCAAATCATTCACTGAGGTGATAAAAATGGGGGGTATGATCGAGGAAGGTTTGAAGGCCAACAAGATCATGAGTTACTCAGCACTGAAAGCCACCACTCAGGCTATCCAAAGTGGTACTGGAGGAGTACTGGGGAAAAAGAGGAGAGAGGAAGTTGCGGCCGTCGAGTCCGGGGCATGGTTCCGAAATAGAGGCCCCGCACCCCAATATAGCCCACCCCAACCTCACCACCAAAATTACTCCCACAACCCATATAGCCACCCGCAACATTACTATCCCGCACTTGATCCCCATTTTACTGTCCACCATGCACAGTCCTATTCTGCGCCTCCCGCTCATGCACCGTGGCGTGCACCAAACCCCCAGAACAATCATCCACCCCCAAGAGCTTACAGAAACCCCTCGGGCGCGAGTTTCCGTCCGAACCAGGCATTCAGGGGCGACAAGGCGCCGAGGCCAAAGACTTTCACTCCCTTAGGAGAGTCTTACACTAGTCTGTTCCACCGGTTAAAGCAGGTAGGGTTGCTGAATCCGGTTGAAGCTAAGCTGCCAAACCCTCTTCCGAAGAACCTGGACCATTCAGTAAATTGTGCCTACTGCTCGGGATGTCCGGGACACGATACAGAAAAGTGTTGGAGGCTAAAGACGGCCATCCAGGAGCTCATTGACACTCGCAGGATTGAGGTCCAGACTCCAACCGAGCCCAACATCAACCAAAACCCGCTTCCAACTCATCATGAGACCAATATGATCGAGTTGGTACGGGCGGAGGAAGGAAAGGAGAAAGCCTCTCAGACTGTAATGATGATTAAGTCTAGCGGGGCAGGAACGAGAAAAGGGCCAAGCTTTGATGAGTCGCCCAGTTGCAAGAAAGACATACCAGGAGAGTCGGAAGCAGGAAAGGAAAGTGTGAACGAAGTACCGGTGAAGCCGGCCAAGATAGTTGTACCAGGGGAAGCAATCAAGCCCATCTTGACAGTAGCAGGCGTTCGAATGGATCCTTTCATCATCCAGCCGGCAACACAGTTGCCAGTAACTAATAGCCGGGCTGTCCCATGGAATTATGCTCGGATTACAACGACCTACAGAGGAAAGGAGGTGAAAGAGGAAGTTTGTGAAGCCCAAGGGTTGACCCGCTCGGGGAGATGTTTTGCCCCTGCGGAATTAAGAAAGACCACTCCGGCAGTATTGAAAAGCCGGTCACTGATGAAGAGGCAGAAGAATTCTTGAAAAAGATGAAGCTGCATGACTACTCTGTCTTAGAGCAGCTAAAGAAGACTCCGGCGCAAATATCATTGCTATCCTTGCTGATACATTCTGAAGAACATCGGCAAGCATTGATGAAAGTCCTGAACGAGGCACATGTACCGGATAAAATCTCGGTGAGCCATCTGGAGAAGATCACCAATCGGATCTTCGAAGCAAATCGGATCACCTTCACCGATGACGAGTTGCCTGAGGAAGGCACTGAGCATAACAGGGCTTTATATCTTACGGTGAAGTGTGAAGAGGCGGTGGTTACCAAAGTCCTTGTCGATAATGGGTCCAGTGCTAACATTTGTCCTCTCTCTACACCGGGCAAATTAAAAGTAGACATCGGCAGGGTATGCAAGAACAGCGTATGTGTTCGAGGGTTTGACGGAGGAGGCAAAGCATCGGTCGGTGACATAGTGCTAATCTTGACAATTGGGCCAGTGGAGTTCACCATGGAATTCCAGGTGCTGGACATGGTGGTGTCATATAACCTCCCGATAGGGCGACCATGGATCCATGCCGCAAGAGCAGTTCCATCCAGCTTGCACCAACTCGTCAAGTTCGAGTGGGACCAACAGGAGATCGTCGTCCATGGAGAGAACGATCCACAATCGGGCACCATCATTCCCTTTGTTGAAACAGAAGAAGATGTTGGGCCGTGGGTATATCAGGTCTGCGATGTGGTGTCCGCCCACCGAGTTCCGGAAGGGGAATGTATTCCCGATGACAGGACAATTACTGCAGATGTCATGGTGGCTCACGAAATGTTGCGACATGGTTTCATACCCGGCAAAGGTCTAGGTGCATCTCTGCAAGGAATCATACAACCGGTATCGGTGGTCGAGAACTTGGGAACCTTCGGCTTGGGATTCCAGCCAACCTCAGAGGACATCCGGCGAGCAAAGAAGAGAAAGCAGAAGACATGGGTGCTCTCAAAACCCGTTCCACGCCTTTCCCAATCTTTTATCAGGTCCGGAGCAAGAGGACATCCAGCGCCAAAGATTCCCGGTCCTACGGTCAGGCCAGACGAAGAGTTCTTCAGGAAGTTCGAGGACCTATTCACAGATGTATGTATGCTCGAGGACGGTGAAGGATCTAGTCACGCCGAGATACAATTTGTGGGACCAAAGGCAAAACCGAATAACTGGAAGGCTACTCCTCTCCCTGTCCGGAAGGAGTCTTGGTAGTTTGTCTTGGATCGTTTTTTTTTCTTTCGAAATTTTGTGTTGGGGGTTTGTCCCCGGAGTAAAATCCCGTTGTTTTTAGTTCATTTTTGATTTAAGTTTGCAGTCTGTTTTCCCTTTGTACAATTCACATTAATGAAATTTGGTTCCTTCGTGTCTAATTTTGTTTATCTTTTTCTTCTTTTTACTTTTCTGAACAGCCTTCTTGCAACTGATCTTAATGATATGGCGTGCTTAAAGATTAATCAACCCAGTCTAGAAAGTCAATCGGGTTTGGAAATAATAACGCATGAAATAAGAAGTGACGAGAGTGAGTCATAGTACGGCGATGATGAAGCCGTAGAAGAAATCGGTGAAGAATTAAGTCACTTCGAGGAAAAACCCAAACCGAATTTAAATGATACCGAGGCCGTTAATCTAGGGAATGCGGATGACGTCAAAGAAACCCGGATAAGTTGTCCATATTGAACCCAATCCGAGAGAAGAATTGATCAAAACACTCATGGAGTTTAAAGATATTTTCGCATGGTCGTACGACGACATGCCAGGACTCAGCACTGATCTAGTGGTTCATAGATTACCCACTGATCCGGCATATCCTCCCGTCAAGCAAAAGCCGCGGAAATTCAAGACGGAGATGAGTGTGAAGATTAAGGAGGAGGTAACCAAGCAATTGCAGGCGAAAGTCATTCGTGTCACTCGATACCCTGAATGGTTGGCTAACGTAGTACCGGTGCCAAAGAAAGACGGAAAGATCAGAGTATGCGTGGACTATCGCAATCTCAACAAGGCAAGTCCTAAGGATAATTTCCCACTTCCCAATATCCATATCCTGATTGATAATTGCGCCGGACGCGAAATTGGATCCTTTGTGGACTGTTATGCGGGATATCATCAGATTTTGATGGATGAAGAGGACGCAGAAAAGACGGCTTTTATCACACCGCGGGGGACTTATTGCTACCGAGTGATGCCGTTTGGTTTGAAGAATGCAGGGGCAACCTATATGAGGGCGATGACTACGGTATTCCATGATATGATACACAAGGAAATTGAGGTGTACGTGGATGATGTGATCATAAAGTCTAGGCGTCAAGAAGACCATGTTGCCGACCTCAGGAAGTTCTTTCAAAGACTTCGAAGGTACGACATCAAGCTCAATCCGGCCAAATGCGCATTCGGAGTTCCCTCAGGAAAGTTGCTAGGATTCATCGTCAGCCGACGGGGCATTGAGCTGGACCCATCCAAAATCAAGTCCATTCAGGAGTTACCCCCGCCGAAGAATAAAACAGAGGTAATGAGTCTGTTGGGAAGGTTGAATTACATCAGTAGGTTTATTGCCCAGCTCACGGCAACTTGTGAACCCATATTCCGTCTATTGAAAAAAGACGCGGCGATAGAATGGACGGCAGAATGTCAGGAAGCGTTTGACCGGATCAAAGGGTATCTGTCAAATCCACCCGTACTAGTTCCGCCTGAACCGGGTAGACCCCTGATTCTTTATCTAACGATTTTAGAGAATTCGTTCGGATGCGTACTAGGGCAGCATGATCTTACTGGCTAGAAGGAACGGGCCATTTACTATCTCAGTAAGAAGTTCACGGTCCACGAGGTCAAAATTACTCATTTGGAAAAGACCTGTTGTGCTTTAACTTGGGTAGCCCAAAAGCTGAAACTTTACTTGTCTTCTTACACCACTTACCTCATTTCACGTTTGGATCCATTGAAGTATATTTTCCAGAAACCTATGCCTACAGGGAGGTTAGCAAAATGGCAAATATTACTTACGGAATTCGACATCATATACGTGACGAGGACGGCTATGAAAGCTCAAGCCCTGGCCGATCACTTAGCTGAAAATCCCGTTGATGACGAATACGAACCTTTGAGGACGTATTTTCCAGATGAGGAAGTATTGCAGATTGAGGGGTTGGAACTAACCAAGGATCCGGGATGGAAGCTCTTCTTCGATGGAGCGGCAAACGCAAAAGGAGTCGGAGTAGGGGCTGTGCTTATATCTGAAACAGGACATCATTATCCTGTTACCGCTCAACTGCGTTTTCACTGTACCAATAATATGGCTGAGTACGAGGCATGTATCTTAGGGCTGCGATTAGCGGTGGACATGGATGTACAGGACGTCTTGGTCTTGGGGGACTCGGACCTTTTAGTACATCAGATTCAGGGAGAATGGGAAACCAGAGATTTAAAGCTTATCCCATATCATCAGTGTTTGCATGATTTGACCAAACGCTTTCGATCGGTAGAATTCAAGCACATCCCAAGGATGCATAATGAGGTTGCCGACGCGTTGGCTACTTTAGCGTCAATGCTACATCACCCGGACAAGGTTCGTGTCGATCCGTTACATATCCATGTCCGGGATCAACATGCTTATTGTAATGTGATAGAGGAAGAGGTGGATGGTGAGCCATGGTTTCATGATGTCAAGGAATACCTCAGGTTAGGAGTATACCCAGAACAAGCAACTGGAGACCAAAAGCGAGCTATTCGGCGGTTGGCGAACGGATTTTTCCTTAGTGGAGGGGTGCTGTATAAAAGAACCCCGGATTTGGGATTGTTGAGATGTATAGATGCAAGTCAAGCAACAACAGTGATGACGGATATACACTCGGGAGTTTGCGGACCACACATGAGCGGATACGTATTGGCAAAGAAGATTCTTCGAGCAGGATACTATGGGCTCACTATGGAGCGGGATTGTATAAGTTTCGTGCGAAGATGCCATCAGTGTCAGATACACGGAGATTTGATTCATTCTCCACCGACTGAATTGCATACAATGTCAGCACCATGGCCGTTTGTCGCATGGGGTATGGATGTTATTGGACCTATTGAGCCTGCGGCTTCCAATGGTCACAGGTTCATTCCGGTAACGATTGATTATTTTACCAAGTGGGTGGAGGCCAAAACATTCAAATCAGTGACCAAGAAGGCGGTAGTGGACTTCGTACACTCCCACATCATTTGTAGGTTTGGAATTCCAAAGATGATCATTACGGATAACGGTGCAAATCTTAACAGTGGATTGATGAAAGAGGTATGTCAACAGTTCAAGATTACACACCGAAATTCCACACCATATCGCCCAAAAGCAAACGGTGCGGTCGAGGCAGCAAACAAGAACATAAAGAAGATATTGAGGAAAATGGTAGAAGGATCTAGGCAATGGCATGAAAAGCTACCATTCGCGCTGTTGGGTTATCGCACTACCGTCCGGACTTCGGTAGGTGCAACTCCTTACTTGTTGGTATACGGGACCGAAGCAGTAATACCCGCAGAAGTTGAGATTCCATCCCTCCGAATCGTCGCTGAAGCTGAGATTGATGACGACGAGTGGGTCAAAACCCGATTAGAGCAATTAAGCTTGATCGATGAAAAGAGATTGACAGCAGTATGTCACGGCCAATTGTATCAAAAGAGAATGGCGAGAGCATATAACAAGAAGGTACGTCCCGGGAGATTTGAAGTGGGACAGCATGTGCTGAAGAGAGTTCTACCCCATCAGGCCGAAGCGAAAGGCAAGTTCGCTCCAAATTGGCGGGGACCTTTTGTGGTGACTAGAGTATTATCCAACGGCGCTCTATGTCTGACGGATGTCGAGGGAAGATGCACCGATATGGCTATCAATTCTGATGCAGTCAAGAGATATTATGTGTAATTCTTTAATGCATTTGTCAACGTTTGGTTTCGTTTGTGTGTACTTGGCATTTTTCGGAGAATGAAATGACAGAGGCAATTTTTCTACTACCCAAACACTTTAACCTTTGTTTCCCCATTTGAGCCTTAATTATTCTTTCATATACCCTCTTTCGGAATCATCAAGGAAGATGTGTAACAGAATAGAAAAGAAACAAAGAAGTAATACAAGAAAAAGTGAACTACGTTCGACCTGATTCCTCAAGAAGGATACGTAGGCGCCACACGGCTCGGTCATAATAAAATAAAAATCAAAAAAATCCCCCAAGCAACAAAACTGGGGCAGAAGTCATTGTTTCGTTGGAAAGATAGTGTGGATTCCGAAAGTTGTAATAAGCTAACCGTTGAGGCTAAACCCCTTTCTTCAGCCTCACGCGCATAAACCATATCAAGAACCAGAAAGACCTCTCGATCAGTATTTGAGAAGTGCCAAGTCATGTGAATGAAAGCCAAGAGTGACATCCCGACCCTCGATTGAATCCAGGATGCACAAGCCGAAAGGGGATAACGCTCTAGAGGGAATCTCAGGGGTGATACCCCGCCGCGAGGAAAGAAAGCATAAATGAGAGAGTCTTAACGGTGAAAACCCTCGCGGGCACCTTAAGGCGAAGGAAGTTGAGAGAAGTAAAATGAGAGAGTCTTACGGTGAAAACCTTTACGGGCACCTTAAGGCGACGGGAGATAGAGAGAAATGAGAGAATCTCACTAGTGAAAACCCTTTGGAAGGGCACTGTGAGGTGACAGGACGAGATGGTTACAAGATGCCTGCATGAGACAGGGTTTGGACATCGGTTTACCTCTAGCAGGACGCGGTATCAGAAAGTGATTGACATGAATAGACTGGGTAGTTTAATCTCAAAGGCGCGGCATGACATTGGATCGGGCACACATTCAGATAAGTTTTCCTATTTTGAGTTCAGAAAAGTTTTTCTCTTCTTTTGTCATTTGCGGTCGGTATTCTTTTCTTTTCTTTCATTTTTCGAAAATTGATTTTTCAAAGCTTACTACCAAGTCTCCCAAAGCAGTATATTGAAAGTGAATAGGCGTGGAACGAGGCAGTAAGACAGAGGTCGTTACGATAGTAAGATTGGGATGACAGGCTGAGTGGAAGGTTCGCAAGAATTATGGAGTATGATGGACACATGTGGCATGTCCGAAAGATGATTTCACGCAACAGATCACCGGTTAAAAAGAGTCGGATCAAACCAAAGAGTGGAATAAAAGGAAAGATGAGAGGTCGTTCGTGGAAAAAGCATCGTCCCAAGCAAGCGTCAACGTCGTCCTTAAAGTTCGAGAGAGGCCGAGCAACTGAAAGAGAAAAGAGAATGGCCCCAACAAGAGTGGCACGACCACTCACTGCGTTTTGAAACTAACAATTTTTCTTTGATTTAAAGCAGGAAAAGAGGGTTCGTTGGCGGAAAAGCATACCGTCCGGAAGTTTATCAAACTGGGGCAGAAAATTTTCTCCTGTTGCGAAAATTTTCTTGAAAGCCAAAACTCAGAGGGTAAGGGTAGAAAGCAACACCAGATTTCGGGAAATACCAGCTCCGAGCAGAATAGTTTTGAGAAAGGCCAGACGAAACGATGGGATGATCTTTGAGCCTGGTATCATCCCCAGCAGTTGATGGAAAAATGGAACAATGGATTCGAGATTCCCCCAGCAGTATTACATCCCGTAATTTGCTCGAGGAGGCAAGAGCGTGAGTCCCAGAGGAGGCATGGGAAGAAGGAAGAGAATGAGGGGTGAAGGAAACAAAGAATACTTCCTCAGCAGCATCATCCCCAGCAGGCAAGTAAACAGTTCCAAAAATATCCCCAGCAGCCAGAAGAAAAGTAATACGACCCAGGGGAAGGAAATTCCAAGACGGGATAATTCAGAAGAGAAGGTGGTCCGAGAGGTAATGCAGGAACAAGGAAATGGTACAAAAGGCAAAAACGTGAGTCCCAGAGGAGGTATGGGAAGAAGGAAGAGAATGAGGGGTGAAGGAAACAAAGAATACTTCCTCAGCAGCATCATCCCCAGCAGGCGAGTAAATAGTTCCAAAAATATCCCCAGCAGCCAGAAGAAAAAGTAATACGACCCAGGGGAAGGCAATTCCAAGACAGGATAATTCAGAAGAGAAGGTGGTCCGAGAGGCAATGCAGGAAGAAGGAAATGGTACAAGAGGCAAAGGAAGGTAATCAAGATAGGATGAAATCAGTGAGTAGTAGTTGAAGTCAGGGAGCCCGCCTGGAGAATGGAGTGGCGATTTAATTTTGAAGTAGTAGTCGAAGTCGGGGAGCCCGCCTGGAGAATGGAGTGGCGATTTAATTTTGAAGTAGTAGTTGAAGTCAGGAAGCCCGCCCGGAGAATGGAGTGGCGATTTAATTTTGAAGTAGTAGTTTCATAAATTATTGCCAAATACATTTTACTTTTAAGATTGTTAATAAAGTCAGGAGCCCACCAGAAGAGAGGAGAGACGATTTAAAGTTGCTGTTAGAAACTGGAGCCCACCTGAAGAATGAAGACATATTTCAAATCATAGTAGACAAGAAACATCAGAAGGAATGGCAAAAACATCGCCAAGGCAACATCAAGATTTCCATTGGAAGAATACAAGATACAAGAACAAGGCAACATAGGAGCAAGTTGAAGATATGGATATGATTTTACAGTTCATAGACCATAATTCAGTCTAGCTTCTTATTTTGGTTTTAGCATGGTGTAATAAGGAGGTCGACAAGCAGTAGACGCAACAGCAGCATTAGTAACAGCAAGATCACAATCCCTTGGTAGTCCCAGCTACCGAAACTTCCCGAACTACATTGACCCGATTCCCTTTTAGCCAGGGATATGTAGGAGACCTTTGAAGCAAGGTTCGGTCAAAACTTTTCCAAAATGCTTCATACGGAGTACTCGAATGGGCAAAATCGCTTATATCCGCTCACTTATCTTTGCACGAAAACTCTGCGTGTTTACGCGCGGAGGGGCAGCTGTGAGCACGTGATTTTTGCCTTACTTGAGAAGTACTCCCAGAAAATTCAAAAATAAAAATAGTTTCGTGTTGGGCATGATTTTTGTGATTTTGTGTTATTTTATCTTTTTGTGTGCACGTTTATTTATTTAAATTAAAAATACAAAAAAATATATGCTAGGTTTTGCATTTTTAGTGTTTGATATCGAAGTCATGTGATTTACATTTTTTAGGTGATATGTAATTATGTACGTTAATTATAGTAAAAATAGTGGTGTTATAGGTTAGTATATATACATATGTGTGTATATATATATATATATATATATGTATATATACATATATATATATATATATACACATACACATATAGTACATCATGAAGATCCGATCTGGGCCAAAACTTAGTCTAAAAACCAGGCCCAAACGAATTTCCTCTAATCCAGCCCAAATACTCGTCCAAGCTTCAGCCTGGGTAACGCTTGATCTGGACCGTTGGATTTTATTATCCAACGGCCCAGATTAATCCTTTAATTCCAATATACACTCAGACTATGATTTAACCAAACGACGTCGTTTGGTTTAAGTGAGGGGATCCTGATCGTTGATCGTAAATGATCCAACGATCTAGATTCAATCTCATATCTCGTATATAAGGCTCATTCTCATACCCCGCCCCCCCCCAAGCCAGACCCCCCCTCTCCCTTCATCTCCCAAAGGTCTCAAAGACCCAGCGTAACGCCGCCGTGCCCCGCCTGCCGGAAATCGCCTCACGGCGGTTCCGGTAGGCCAACGGCCACCAAACCAATGCCAAAATCTTCCCCTCACCTCACCCGTTACGAACCCAGCCTCCGCTAACCTCGAATCACTCCGGAGCTCGAGTCAAATTCGAACCAATGCCAAATCACCCCAAACTTACCCCAAACCCTCACATGGCCTCCCTCGTACCCCCGCCGGCTTTCGTTTACCTCGAATCTAACCAGAAATGCAAAAGCCCCAAATCCGAGCCCAAGAACCCTAGTTTTTGAAGAAACCCAATTCGAGCCGGGTTAGCCGTAATTGAAGTCCAAGGGACTTTAGTCTAGATGTTCTCAATCGAGAACATCTTGATTAAAGCCCGTTTGGCTTCAATAATTCCAAATCTTAGTTCGAAGCTTGGGTCGGCAGATTTCTTACGAGGTATTCATTTCTTCTTTGGTCGATTTAATTCGATTGTGTGAATATGTGTGTTTGTTTTATTCATTGTTTCAGTTCTCATCTGTCATGCTTTTAATTTCTCATATCCGTTGGTTTGTTCTCCTCATTTGAGGCCTTTTATTTGGCCAATTCCCTCTGTTTTCAGTAGTTAAAATGAATCATAGGTTCAATGTGATTAAAGTCGTCAAGGAATTAGTTCGTAGTATTGATCCCTGAATCTGCCTGTATGCAATTCATTAGTGTAGGGGCTTGTTACTGTTTGATTCAGATTAGAGGGGGTTAAGTGGTTATAGTTAATAGGTTAATTTTTAAATCACATACCCATACAAGGGCTAGTGGAACCTGCACAGCAGGGCATCCCACTGAGGTTCCTGCCACCAGCATTGTTTAATGCTTGAGTCCATACTTTGGACAGTAGATAGTGGGGTTCAGGGAATAGGGATGGGCAGAGGGGAATTTCTGAGTCTTCTGGCTTTTAGGAGTTCTTTTAACTATAAGTATAAGGGGCTAACAGAGAGAAGAGGAGATTGGAGAAGACCTGAGAGCAACTAGAGAGAAGATAGACAGTGATAACAGGCATACCTGGAGAGAACACAGTCATAGCTAGAGAGAGTACTTAGGGAGAAAATAGACAGCGAGCATACATTTCGATACACGTATAGAAAGATACAGAGAGAAAGGCTACCGTTTCATTGGATTTGTGGTCACTGCTTCGATTGTTTGCTTCAGTGGTTGAGTGTTTGGCCATTGTTGTTGTGGTGTTTGTGTCTGTGTGGCTGCTGGTCCAGTGCTGTGGCTATGCTATTGTTTTAACTGGTCCATTGTTGTTGCTGTGGTGTTCATTTGGTGCTGTTGGTCAGTAGTGTTGCTGCTCTTGGTCGTTTGTGTTGCTGGCTGGTCTATAGTGTTGCTGCTCGGGTTGGTTGTTGCTGTTGTTTCATTGTTGTGTTGCTGGCTGGTCTGTTGTGTTGCTGCCTGGGTTGATTGTTGCTGTTGTTCCATTGTTGGTTGCTGTTTGTGTCTATAGTGGTGCTGCCTGGCTGGTTTTGGTTGTTGAATCCAGTTTGTCACTGGTTGTTGGTCTAAGTGACTGCTGGTCCATTGGTTGTTACTGGTTGTTGTTGCTATTGGTCTATTTGATTGCATGCCATTGGTTGTTGTGGCTGTTTGGTATATTGAGTTGCTGTTGGTTTGCTGGTTGTTACTGGTTTACTGTTGCTGTTACTACTCCTGTTACTGTTGCTGCATTGCCATTGCTCACTCTTCCTTGTTCTTCCGCATTCCAGGTACACACCTCTGTTATTGTAGTTCCTTGGTTCGAAAAGAATGAAGTTTGAAGCTTATGCATAAAGTCTATTGAAACATGTAGTCGTCTAAAGTTCTTATGTTTAACTACATTCTGTTATTCTCCAATTAAGCTTGTATTGCTAGTCTTGGTTATGGAAAAGTGTAGCTAGGCCAAAGATACAATGTCGTTAGATAAGCACGTAAACCTGAATTAGTCTGTTGTATCTCTATTCAATCTTCTCTGCACGTGTGTGTAATCTCCAAATCTGTTAACGTTAGACCTTATGCTAAAAGCAAGATTAGCTAGGGAGTTGTTACTCAACGGAATGACCTAATTAGATTAAAAAGAGTCGGGGCGCATTTCATGTGACCCGACCCCAATTTTGGGCAAGAGTAAACAAAGCGTGTCAGGAACCACAGGCGCATTTCATGTGGTGTGGTTCGTAGCAAGTTTTAAATAATTTGGAATCAACTCTTAAGTAAAATACAGTGGGATGTAGTTCGCTTTGGATTGGAATCAAAGGTGCGCCTCGCCCAATAGTTACACTAATCGCACAGCCTTCATAAATGTACATATAAAATACTTAGATTTTGAGATGCGTCGTTTCTTAACGAATATCACGCCCTTCTCAACAGTGTAAATAAGTAGTCGATCCGGGCGCATATTTCAGTTCTATCTTCTTAAATACAGGTGCGCATTTCATGCGACCCGAATCCAAACCCCGAAATGTTGAATAAGAATATGTCGAGGATCCGGGTGCATTTCATGTGACGTGATTCGAAAGCATATTTTTAAGCAACTTTCTCTTTCGTAAATCATAACCAATAATAAAAGCGGTAAAGGGATATTAACTTGCACTAAGTACATAATTGTAAAAAGCAGATAGATAAGCCAAACACGACAGTTGAGCGACCGTGCTAGAACCACGGAATTCGGGAATGCCTTATACCTTCTCCCGGGTTAATAGAATTCCTTATCCGGGTTTCTGGTTCGCGGACTGTTAAATAGAGTCATTCTTTTCCTCGATTCGGGATTTAACCGGTGACTTGGGACACCATAAATCTCCCAAGTGGCGACTCTGAAATAATTAAAATAAATCCCATCTCGATTGTCCTTTAATTGGAAAAACTCTTTGCATCCTCGCGGGTGCGGTAAAAAAGAGGTGTGACAGGAGGTATCACGGCGATCCTACCCACATATTATATTTCAGCACTATTTAGTTGGACAAGGACTTGTCCTCTGAGGAGGAGCCAGTAGTTATTCTAGACCGACAGGTCCGTCAGCTGAGATCCAAGAATTTTCCTTATATTCATGTTATATGGAGAAGTCAGCCTTCTAAGGCATCGACCTTGGAGTCTGAGTCTGATATGTGGGTCCATTATCTCCATCTTTTCCCCGACTCAGGTAATTATTTGTTTTGTCCTTTCGAGGACGAACGATTATTTTAGAGGTGGAGTGTTATGACCCAAAAGGTCATCACCTATTTTCTTATTTATTTTGTGCTTCCGAGGCCTTGAAAACCTTATTTAGGGTTGCTCGATTTGCATGCGCAGTTCGGGCGTGTAGCCAAAAAACTTATATGAATTTTGTGCGAAAAATTCTAAATTTGGATATTAATATGAATATATTTGGATTCGGTCAACATTTTTGATAAATAGACCCGGATCCGTGATTTGATGGTTCTGGAGGATCCGTAGAAAAATATAGGACTCGGGCATATGCCCGGAGTTGAATTCCGAGGTCTAGAGCCTGAGAAATGAATTTTTTGTCAAATTATTTTTTTGAAATTATTAAAGAAATTGGAAATGAAATTTATTAAATGACTGTGGTATCGGGCTTGTATTTTGGTTCTAATGGCCGATACAAGTCTTATATATAGTTTAAGCGCTTTTTGTAAGATTTGGTTGAAAATGGATGTCGTTTGACGTGTTTCGTACTTGAAACGAATATTTGATGTTTTATGAAAACTTGGAAGAAATTATGAATTTTGAGGTTTAATTCGTTATATATGATTTTATTTTGGCGATTTGATCGCACATATAAGTCTGTAGGATGTTATTGAGGTTGTATGCATATTTGGTTTGGATCCATGAGGGTTCGGTGAGTTTTCAATAGGCCACACATTGCATTTTTGAACTTGTAAAGATCTCTGATTTTTGCAAATGTGAAAAGGAGACTCGCAATTGCGAGCTTTGAGTCGCAATTGCGAAGTCTGGGAATTCTATGCATTGGTCAAAAATGCGATGGTTTGGCACACAAATATGAGTGGTCGTTAATCGTAAATGCGATCATTTTTTTGCAAATGCAAAAATTGGCCGGTACGGGTTCGCAAATGCGAACCTAGCTTCGCATTTCCCAAAGCAACATGTCGGGGTTCTCAATTGCGAACCCCAGTTCGCAATTCCCATACCCGAGGCCCAGAAAATTTTATACTTAGCCGAATTTTCATTACTTTTTACCATTCTTTCAAAACCCAAACACCATAGGTGATCTTTCAAGAACAAACTTTATCCCAAATCATTTGTAAGTGGATTTTTACTCAATTCTTTTAATTTTTAACATCATTTAACATGTTTTCCACTTAAAATTAAGGATTTTTATGGGTGAAATTGTGGTTTTGGGGCAGAACCTAGGTTTTCTAAAAATTGGGAAGTTGGACCTCAATTTGAGGTCCAATTTCGAAACAAATTATATATTTGAGTTCGTGGGAGAATTGGTAATCGGGTTTAGGATCGAACCCCGGGTTTTGACCACGTGAGCCCCGAGGCAATTTTGAAATTTATTGAAAAATACCCGGGAAATTAATTTCTAAGCATTCAAATTGATTCATATAGAGTTTATTAAAGTAATTGAGCAATTTGTGATAAGATCCGAGCGGATTGGAGGTGGAATCGCGGGGTAAAGCGATAGTCGAGGATTAAGTGGATTTCAAGGCTTTGAGGCAAGTGTTTGGTGTAACCCTAGCTTGAGGGAATATTAGTTGAGCCTTATGTGCTAATTACTATATGATCGAGTACGATGTATAAGCATGGTGACGAGTATCTATATATTGGTATCTAGCATGACCGTGAGTCCTCATAATGTAATTGTCGTGATTTGGTTGTGATTTTCGTTTTTATTGGAGGATTTCTATATGTTGTGAATAACATGTTAACGATGATATGATCATCTAATTCTAGGAGCATTGGCTCGAATTGTGATATAAATATTGAAAGTATATGAAATGACTTGATTTGTAGCGTTGGCTCAAATGGTAAGGTGGGTTATAAAGTAACAAATGAAAGAAAGAGAAGCGTTGTTGATTATTCCCTTGTCGGGACATTTTGTTGAACTTGTTGGTTTCTTTTCCCTTGCCGGGATTTCTTCCTATATTTGTTTATTTTTAAGCCCCTTATTTGTGACTATTGTTTGGGGGGCTAGACTGTTGGATGATATGGATCGGGTTGTGCGCCACAACAACAATTTATATATGGATCATGTTGGCATCGCAACAATGATATATGAGGATCGGATTGCACACCCTAACCATGATAAATGATATATGATAAATGATATGGGTCAGATTGCACACCACAATAGTGGTATTTGTGGATCGGGTTGCACGCTGCAAGAATTGTAATTGTGGACCCGGTCACACACTGCAATAGTTATTGGTACAAATATGTTTATATTGAGTATTAGTTCCTCATTCACTATAAATTCTAAGTTGCTTTGGATTGTTACATTGGATTACTGTTAATATTGTATCTCCCCATAGCATATTTTCCCTCCCATGTTGTTATTTGTCTAGTATTTTGATTTCCATTGTATATTTATAATTACACATGTTTATGTGGTGTCCAGTCTAGCCTCGTCACTACTTCGTCGGGGTTAGGCTAGACATTTACCAAAACATAGGGTCGGTTATGCTGATGCCACACTCTATGCATTTTTGCACAGGTCCGGGTTTTGAGGAGTAGCAGCATCATTAGCACGGGAGCATGCTTTCATTATCACGAGACCGAGGTAGCCTTGCAGGCGTCCACATGCTCGGTGTCTCTCCCTTATTTTCTATTTTATACTGTTGCCTCCTTGTTTTCTAGACAATTAGTTTATATGTTTCTTTCAGACCTTTGTATTTACTAAACTCTTAGTAGTTTGTGAGTAATGTGACACCAGTCTTGGGTAGAGGCTATTATTAACTGTTTCGCGTTTTGATTCAGATTATAATTCAGACTTCTGCTATTATTGTTAAACTTCATGTTCTACAGTGATGGTATGAATTTTTAAAAGATTTGTTTATTAATGGAAAGGTAATTGAGTAGGCTTGCCTAGATACCACAAGTAGGCGCCATCATGAATCTGAGGGTGGAGAATCCGGGTCGCGACAACAGCTGGAAAGTGAGTGCCATAGAAATAATACACACAGTGCTGCAGTTTTGCAGTCACTTGTCCTTTGACCAACCGAGTGCTTACATCATTCGAGTGATGTCATCGAATATGTATTAACAAATGTACTACAACACAAATATTACTTGAACACTAGAGAATTCACTTCAAGCATTCAAGTCTTCTGCAAACAGTGAACTTAATTCTCAAGAGCTTGTAGAACAAAGTTAAATGCTACTACGGATCAGTTCCTAAATCTAGTATTTTATTGTCCTTAGTTGAGTTATAACTTTGTGACTATTCTTATTGTAATTCATAAATTGCTTAGCTACAAGCGTTGCTTAGGAGCCCCGTGTAAAATCATAAACTTTTTTAGTTAGTGTTGTGACTAGAGTTAGTCATAAGTTGAAGTCTTTGTAACTAGTGAGTGACAAGATGGCTTGTGGTAAGTGTATCACAAGTTAGTTGAGTTGAAGTATTTGTAATATAGTCATTACAAAGTGGCTTGTAATAGTATGATTAGAAGTTAGTGAAGTTGAAAGGCTACAAGTGTAGGTCATGATTTTTGTCCTCTTAAGTGGAATTTTTCCACGTAAAATTCAGTGTCTCATTTACTGACTATTTTATTGGTATTCTCACTGAAAACTCATAGAGGACCAGGTACTCTTCAGTTTGGTGGACTCTTATAAACTAACAATTGGTATCAGAGTGGGTTCCTCCTAGAAGGCTAACACCTAGCAAGGATCCATATGGCTTCTCCACCAAACTTTGAAGAAGGTCAATCTACGTAAAACCACCCAGGTTCAGTGGTTAATACTATAGGTGGTGGAAGACAACAATGTATGGTTTTATCATGACTGAAGATTCTGAGTTGTGGGATGTCATATGCGATGGTCCTTACATCCCAACAAAGAAGGTTGGCAACCTTCCATTGATAATGCCAAAGACCAGAAAACTTTGGGTCCAATTAATATATTCAAAGTGGAGGCAAAAAGTGATTCGTGTCGTGTCGCAATATTAAATCAAGCGTTTGTTGGGAGACAAACCAGCTTTATTGCTTCTTTTATTTTTTTATTTTTACTGCTCCTTTTTGTAGTATTAATTTTTATTTTTTTATATTTTTTAATTGTATTTTTTTAGTGTTGATTTTTATTTTTGTAGAAGCATGAAAAGCAAAGGAATTGGAAACATGAAACAACAAACCAGGTGGTTGGAACTAAATGCGAGGTACCCGCACGAAGGACCGGCCTAAGAGAAGTCTGAGTACCTCATGAGCTGCTAGCACTTCGTCCTTTGGCCTATCAGAGAGTTTCTTTAACCCTCTTATAGTTATGATGTACATTGGGGATAATGCACAATTTTAAGTGTGGGGTGAGGAGATCTTCTAGGTGACTTTCTATGATATTTTAGCTATGTTAGTTTAATTGAATAATGTTTTTTTAAAAAGATTAGACTTTTCCCGATGACGAATATCCTAGAAAATTTTCTTGAGGGATTTAAGTCTAAAGAAAAATGGACAAAACGATTTTCATTGTAGGTAGTGTAGTAATTCCTCCTTATTTTTCTTTGTGTCGCGGTTCTTTTTCAAGGGTTTTCTTTGAACCAGATGTAGTTAATTTGTTTAGGAGTAGGAGCTAGTGTGAGATGAACTGATTTAAAGCAATGTCTCCTGACTTTGTTATGCCTTGAGAATAGCGAGTACTTTGGTTGTGACACTTAGCCTCAGTTTTTGACTCTAGTATAAGCGCCTTAAATCGTAGATTTTTTGAATTTGCGTAATTGCTTTAACTAGAGTGTCTTGATAATTCAATCTTGAGTGACTCACGTGCCATGTGCGTGTGAGGGTTGGGTGTATTCAGTGCATTGCATTTGATGTCTATAACTTGTTCCGTATGTTTGCAGAGCGAAATAGTAGTTTTGTTCAGTCTTGAAAGCGATATATGTATTTCTTTGTTGAGCCACTTAATTGTGATGTATCGTAGTTCACTCTCGTTGAGCCTGTGATCCTATTTCTTTGGCAACCACATTAAAAGACTTACCCATTTGTTTTAATTGGCCATATATTTGAACCTAGTACCTCTCATGAGCACTTGAATTTGTTATGAACTTTGTAAAAGTTGAAGTGTTTAGTAGTTGGTTTGGCTTTTGAGTAGAACTAATGAAATAAGGAGAAAGGTGCACTGTGTTGACAAAATATTCTTTGCTAAGGGGTGACTCTTGATGTTATTGTGCTTAAAGAAGTATGGGGTTAATATATATTGATGTGAATGTGGAGTTATGGTTTGACATAAGTATGAGCTTGAATGTTAAATTATATGTATTAAAATATTTAGGGAGGTATAGTCACTCTTATATCTAAATGTATCCTACCCGTCCCCCATCCTACATTGCTACCAAATAAAGTTTCACTTGATTCTAGACTGAATGAGCTCGATTTGTATAGTATTATACTACGAGAAAGCCTATGGTGTATATTTTGTGGCATATGCATGTTATTTATGAGAGTGAGTGAATTCTTTCTATCTTGAATTCCTAAGTGTTCTTAACTTTTATAGTGCGTGGAACTACTCTCTTCTATTGTGTAGGGGTACTGATTCACGAAGGAAAGGCAATATTATGGATTTCTATGTTAGAGTAAGTAAGTAAGTTGTGAATAATGCATGGTACTTGTGAGTCAATTCTTTAGGTGAAGATGTTACACTATTGTGCTTAGTCTATTTTAAATATTCTTGGTGTAATCAGTTATGAGGGTTGTTTAAAAATGTCGTGTCGTTATAAAGTGTAGTTTGATTGCTCGAGGACGAACAATGGTTTAAGTATAATGTGTTGATGATAGGCTATAATTACGCATTTCAGTCGTTTATGATACTCTAATTTACTGCACGTTAATTGAGTTTGAGCTTTAACCGCTAGTGTCTAAATTGTGTATTTTATCCCTTGTAGGAGCGATTCCGAGCTCTATAGATATTATGTAATGAATTAAAGTAATTTGGAGCTTTGAAATCTGAGTAAAAGCCCAAGGAACTAAGTCGGAGTCATGTTCAGGGATCAACGGATGATAGTTAAGAACGAAACGAACAATCCAGCGGGCATACAACACATTGTCTAGTAAATTGCACATAACTTTTTGCTCAGAATTCCGTTTGGGCTCCACAATATATCTTTGGAAATCTATTTGAAAGGCTAAAACTTTCATGTTTTGGATTTTTGATAATTCCCACTATCACGGCGCATGGTGCGGTGTGGTTGTGCAACTTTTCTTGAGTGATTGTTCTATTTCGCGCGGGAGAAGGTATTTTTATTTGGGCCCGACCCTACTTGGTATAAATACATGTAAAAAAAATTATTTTGAGGAAGAAAGACATAATTTGGATAGAATTTCGACCTAAGGAGGCTAAAGAGACTGGGGATTCGACCTAGGGAGGCAAGAACACTCTAGGAGCAAGGCAAAAAATTCTTCTACGAGTTTTTCACTTTCTTCTTCTTATTTCTATTATTGGCTATGAATTCTAGTATTGTAGTTATGCATACTATTATGAATAGCTAATTTGCTATCTAGGGTTTTGATGGAAATAATGAATTCTTGTTATGTTTTAATATAATATAGCCTTTGAATTTATTTAATTGTTCAACTATGTTTATATTGTGGTTGGTTGAAGACCTCTCAATCGACTATGCCTATTTAGTGTGTATTACTCGAGAGAGTGCATATTTAAGTAGTTGTTGAACAACATCACTCCTAACATTAAAGGTGGGATTATGGATAATAAAATCTTGGGTGCGATCTGAGTGAGCCTTGCTTAATGTCAGCTAGCGAAATTTCGGAGAATATGTCTAGTAAATTATGGTAATTACTGGGGAAAAAGTTACGACAGTCAGAGCGCTCATGATCGGTAGAGAATACTTATGTGAATTTATAGAAAATGTACCGGGAAAGATTTACCGTTTGAAACCTCGATTCAAACATTGAAATTCTTGGATAGTCACGAGAAAACCACGACAATAGGAGAAATCATTACTCTAGGCCTCCTTAATCTTGTCTCTAATTAACCGTTAGTATCTTTAGTTGTTAATTTGCTATTTTAAGTTCGGAATTGTTCAAATTTGTCTGATATTGAACAACTGTAGCTAAGCCTTAGTTCTCTTTGGGATTCAACTCCGGACTTGTAAACCGGATTATATTTGCAAAGACCGCTTAGTCCTTTTTATAAAGCATAGTTGGCGTAATCAATGCCTAAATAAACCAGCGAAAAATTGACAAAAACAACCATGGCCCTGAGCATAATGTATTGTTTCATAGTATTCAAAAAATTTCACAACCCACAACTTCATAATAAATTCAGAAACTTTAGAACATAATCAAAAATTAAATACGGGGGACAGCAAGAAATTATAAAGATTTATAATTGAATAGACAGGTGGCCGGCCGGTTACTTCCCATGAGTAAAGCATATTATCGCCCACACAAAGATTATCAAAAGCTACATTAGAAAGAAGGTTTGGGCAATTGCAAATGGGTTGTATGAAATATTGTAGACCAATATACATTATTGGACCGTTAGAAAGAATGACAATTGACAGGTTTGCAATTTATGAGTGCACTACTGGCTGGCCTGGATTTGATTATTTGAGCACTTCATTCAGGTTGTTAGCTTAAAGTGTAACAACCCTCATTTTCTGATTTCTCTCTTACAACATTAATAGTCGAATATCTAAACGTTTATTAATTTGATCCTTCCATGTTTCATCCAATTTACATAAGAAACAGAAAAAAGAAAAAAAGAAGAGGGGAAAGTGGAGCGAAGGAAATATATCTTATTTTAACTTTCGAAAAGTTGTCATCAGTTCTCACAAATCTTCACATATAAAATGAGTTATTGATATTCTTATTTATAATAGTATAGAACTTATTTTAACTAGAAATAAGAAAGCATATTCTTATATTTCAACTACAAATCACATTTAGACTGGATTAAATAAACTTTTAATATCAAAGTTTCAAATAATTTGATTTCTTTTAAATTAGTTTTTCGCGGAGGAAGAACGAAAACAATGTTTACGGTATTAAAGGCCCAACTCTATGTGGAATATTCTGAAGCCGGTTAAAAGAGAAAAATATATTCCCAAAACGTTGCTTTATATCACTTACTTTTTCTTATTTTAACTTTGAAAAGATACTATTGTTGTAAAACATAAATATGAAATGAATATTGCAAATGATATTGCTAGTCTATTTCAAAGTAGAAAAATGTTATTCTGCACAGCCTTGAGATTCTATTCTGCACAGCCTTGAGATTCTTCTATCTCTACTGGACTCTTTCTAGCACTTGAATATAAAGGTGCACTACGTGTTCAATAATTGGATTTTTTGTTTTACATTTAATATAACTCCGGCGAAAGTTGTGTTGGTAACTGTGTTCAAAATCAGAAAATCGGATAAGTAAACAAACGTTAGTTTAATAAATAAAAAGTAAAATAATAATTCTGAGCCCACAAGTTGCTTGTGTGTCCTTAAGGAATTTAATCCCATCACTGTTGCCCAAGGTTTTGGATTAATTCCTCCCATAATAGAACGGAATAACTATTATGCAACACTGACAATCGAAACTACAGAAATTCAACGAACTCAACAGACGGAGCAATCGCTGAAATTCTATAGTTTCGATTGCCAGTGTTGCAGAATACTAATTTTATTTTATGTTACAAGTTCATTTCCACTTTTTAATTTTTAAGTAAATGATAGGAATAATTTGCTCATATTCTCTACTGTGACCCTTGGAACAAACAAGGTAAATCAATTCCATTAAACTCTGTACATAATACTTTAAACAATTGGAAGCCAGACAATAATTTTTTACATGAGAATCGCTCTCCTGTTTGCCCTTCATTTTTTTAAAAGAAAAGCAATACTAACTTAAAAGAGATTACAGAAACATTTCACTTAGTTTAAGTGAAATTTCGCATTGAATACTTTTAGAAAAGTCATAGTTTGTTTTAGCTGAGTAGCTATTTCACATTTTTTTCTCAAATAAATACACTCCATTTTTGCAAATTTACGGGAATTTTAGCAATTCAAGGATTTTATTCTGTAACCTTATAATTTATATATTCAACGGTCCAAATACAAATAAAGGGCCGACCCAGTTCAATATCCACTTCGTGGATGTCTGGGGAAGGAAATACTCTAGGCAGTCTTCCCCCTGCTTTGCAGAGAAGCTGATTCGAACCCGCGACCTGACACACCACGACAAGCAAGCTTACCGCTGAGCACTTCCACGGTCCAAATACAGTAATGACCAAAAGTCCTTCAGTTTCACCCTTTCCACTCTGCTCCTACCTAGACTTATTCCAGAAGGCACACGCGGAAATTTATTCCTACACAATAATATGCCCATCTAGCCCCCATATTTGACTTTCCTAAAATACCCCTGCCCACACCTTAAATACCAAGATACCATTCTCCCTGTTATTGCACACTTTTTTTTTCTCAGCAAACTCTGTTTTTTTCCTTCCAAACAAGAAATTCCAAAAAAGAGACAACAATGAAAGCTGGTGTCTATTTGTTCTCATTCAGGAGGCTTAACAAAAAGGGTGTCGCCGGAACTGTTGCTTCTGAAGTGGGTAGCGCCGGAGATCATCATCACCAACTTCATGATTCCTTAACTCAGACGCTGCCGCCGCGGCCGTCGTCGTTGAGGTGGCGATTCAAGAATCTGTCAAGTGGGTTGAGGTGGAAGAGTAAGAGGCTTTACAAATTGAGATACTGGATCGTTGACTGCCTCCTCTTCAAGATTGTTTCTGTTTTTGAAGCCATTTTTCTTGTTTCCACATTGGCTTTTTTCTACCTCTGCTGCGGCTGCCATATCTAGATTCTTCCATATTAAAAAAAAATAGCCATTTTATTATAGATTTTCCTCCTTTTTGAGCCTTTCTTTTTACTAAGCTGAGAGAGCATATTAACAGCTGAGAAGTGGAATTCTGAAAAGAAAGTTGATATCTTTGTGGGGAGGGCCGGGGCAAGAGATCGTTGGAGGAGCTCATGGCTAATAATGCCGAATGGGGTTAAAATTATGATTAGATGTCTCTTTTCTTTCTTCTATTTTTTGGTTGAATTTTGTTGACGTTTCGTAATGTATAGAGAAAGTTAATGTGTACTAATTTGCATTACTAACTTAGAGATTCTTTTGTATGTAATGTAATCTACTTATTGTTCTTTTCTTTAACTAGTCCACAGATTTCTTCTCTTTATTGTTGTTCTTCCTTCTTCTCTTGGCCAGTAAACAAGCTTTCTTACTTTATTATATGGGTTTCTCTTTTCTGGTTTCAAGAGGGGGGTCTGGCTAATCATATCCTAATTAGTTTCATATGGTAATGACAAATTATTACTCATTCCATTTCAATTTTGATGAGTTACTTTCTCTCGCTACATGGAATCTAAGAAAAAAAATAAAAGATTTTTAAAATTTGTAATCTTAAAAATTTGGTGGGATCATAATATTTTTGTGGTTATAAAAACTTTTTATTAACTGAAAAATAAAGAGTTTAAAGTAGAATTGTTTCAAAATTTAAAAAAATATCATTTATTTTGAAAAAGACTAAAAAGGTATCTTATTTAATTTTAAACGGATAGAGAAATAAATTACTCCTAATTGGTTATATATTATTGAAAAATTTTGACATGTTGTTGAATGTAAAACTCAACCGTTGTACAATTTCAAAATTACGAAGCAATACTATAGTAGCAGACAGTAACAGTATGAGCAAATATATGGAAATTGTCTTCAAACACCTAAGGAGTGACCTAGTGATTAATGAAATATAAAGATAATTATGGGGTTTCGGATATAACTTGTAATGTAGGCAAAAAAATATTAGGTATATTTCCCTTTGAGTAAGCTTGATGTGCAACGTTACTTGGTATTTCTGCTGGTTGAGGTTACAAATTCAGATTAAAAAATAAAAAACGGTAAAGGGTCATTTTAAAAGTTCTAAACTTTGGGATTAACGGGTGAGGGGTATCTTTAACCCACAACTCACAAGTATAACGGCGGTGGCGGAGTCAGAAATTATACAAAGGGTAAAAAAAAAAATGCTGCTATTGGGAATGAAGCTTGCAATATTCTGTAAATTTTGATACTCCTTGACCATTGCACTAAGAGTTTGTCTTGTGTCAAGAGGTGTCAACCCCTTGTATATATTCAATTTTTTTTTTAAAAATATCAATTTACGCACTTATTTTCCGGCGAAGAGGTGTCGGTTGACACCCCTCGGATAAGGGTAGCTACTGTATAACGGTACGGTTAGTGTGTGAATACTAAGAAAGTGAACGGTAAATAAATAAAACAAGTTCATCTAATACGCTACGTAAAAAAAAAAAAAAATGTTCTAATCCTTTTTTCTCTTTAAGTTAAGTTTTTTCATCGAATCCTTCGAGAGCTAAAGTTAAAATGTACCCCTATCCGATCCACTTGCAATTGCTTATCATAGAGTTATAATGATTGTTAAGTAATTAGTTTAACATTAATTTATTTATTATTTGTCGAAAACAGGCAAAATCATTTTTTCTAACCTTTTGTCTTCTAATGTAATAAAATAAGCCTAAAGTGGATGATATTCCATACAAGTTCAAATGAACTTAGGACAAATTTTTGGGACGTACGTGACTTTAATTTTTACCTTGATTTTTCCTCCTTGTTTCCACTTTTTAATACCTAATTTTGCAGCTGCTGGATGTGTGGGTGGTACTAAATATGTGCTTTTTAAACTTTTATCATTAATAAATCTTATTTAAATGATATGTATTTTATTTTAATATCTGACTCCAACATTAATTGTTTGACTTAATTAGTGTAAATATTGAATTGGATAAATTTAGTTTGGTGAAGGAGTCTTAACATCAACTGAAAAGAGAGTTGTACTTCGTGCGAGGATGTTCTATGTATTGGAAGCTTCTTAGGAGAAAAAGGGGTTTTATAAACGTAGAAATATTGAACTGAATTCGTTGATCTAATTTTGTTGGTTGTATTTAATTGATATCATATACCAATCAATTTAATACATCTATTCAACGTGATAGCACCAACAATATACCCAGTATTATTCTACATAGTAGATCTGGAGAATATAGTATGTACGCGGATCTTACCCCAATCTTACGAGGATAAAGAAGTTGTTTTCAATAAACTTTCGACTCAGGAAGGGATAAGCACCACATTAATAAAAATATGGACAAAAAGGGAAAGTGCCAAAAAACGATATAAAAGTAAAATAAAAACAATAAGATAGTAAGGTAATCAACAATAAAAGAAATAACGGCTAGTCATAAGAACCTACTACCAACAGAACGCGAGACTGTGTGCCAATACTAATGTTATAAACACTCTAGACGATCTACTCTACTACCCTAATCCCCGACCTTCATACCTTCCTATCAAGGGTCATGACCTTGATCAGCTGAAGATGCGTCATGTCTTACCTAATTACTTCTCCCCAACTATTCGTTTGGCCTACCTCTACCTCTCTGTAAGCCCTTCAATGTCAACCTCTCACACCTCCTCACCAGGGCGTCTGTACTCCTCCTCATCACATGACCAAACCACCGAAGCCGCACTTCCTGCATCTTGTCCTCAATAGGGATTACACCTGCCTTGTCGCGATGTGTGACATCTTCATCAATCTCTCCGAATGAAAATGATAAAATTCTAAGCTCCGGCTTTCTACTCTACAAGGAATGATTACATCTGCTATTTGTCATAAAATGCTTAAGATATATATTATCCTAACATTTTGTATTATAGAAGGTTGTAATTTTTCGCAGTACTTTTTTTAACGTAATTAATTATTATCTAATTTTATTATTGAAAGTCATTGATGTCCAAATACGTACTTTTTACTTACCATCATATATAGATCTAAATTTTATTATCGAAACGGTAATATATATGCTTGAGGCAAAGATTCACTTTAGAAGTTTCTTTAAAAGGAGAGTAATGAGGTTGGACCAGTTCAGCATTCTTTGTGATATATGTGGGGTTACATTAACACTTGCCAATTGAACGGTCATATGTATATATTACTCAAACTTGCCATTATATAGCGCAACGGCCATCTAGAAAAAGAGCAAATGGCTCTTCATATATTAGTGCAAACACATAAATGACAGCTATGTATGACTCGAATTAAGGTGTCTCCTATCTCTGGTACAGCATAGTCCTCTGATATTATGTTTTAATAAAACAAAGAAAGAGAAAAATTAATTGTAGGGTAGTTTGGTTTTAGAATACCCAAGCACGTAACGTGCATTTAGAATCAAATCAACTAAGAGATTTTACTTTTACTATCTTCTGACATTAATTGGCTTCAAGTTTCATATTTGGAAATGTATAAGATTTATTTATTTTCATAGAGATGGAGTGAAATGTGCATGCAATTTTCATGTCCAACGGAACGTGGGGTGCAAAAAAGGAAATTACAGTTGTAATATTTAATCTTTAGTTCCTATCTGTCGAATGTCATTCCAAATTGAAGACAGTAAGTATATAGGATAGGCCAAATTGAACCGTTGGATTACACCTTTTACACCTAACGGCAAATAATCTCCGCAATATTCCCATTCAAAGGTATAGAAATGAAAAGGAATTCTGATGTAAAGAACAAGAAATTTTATTTATATATATATATATATTCCTCTTTTAAAAAGTTAAAGCACTCTGTGACACTGGTAACTCCGATGTGCATAAAAGAAAAAGATTTTTAGATCCTTATCACCTATAATAATAAATTTTAAGGTTGTTCGACATTTTATCCTCTATAAAAATGAGTATTTTCTTAGCTGGTCGGAATGGTATATATTTCTCCTAATCCATTATACATAGCTATACATTAATTATAAAAATATTTTATGTTCGCTGTTTTTCATTTAAGTAATTGAATAAGGGACCATTTAAATTAATTTTTTATACTGTTTATTTTTATATTCACGTACTCTCCCAGTTTATGTGAATATATTTCATTTTTGGTCCGTTTCAAAAAGTATGACCCTTGTTTAAATTTTTAATAATTTAGCTTAAACTTACAATTCTACAATTAATAAGGAGTTTTTATAACCACACAAATACTCTAAACCCTTTTTTGACTTGTTTAGGATCACAAATTCCAAAAGTCTTCAATTTTTTTTTCTACGTGTCCAATCAAACAAGTTCATGTAAATTGAAACGAACGGATAATTACTTATATGTGTTACTAACAGTGGCAGATGCACATAGCCACTTGTGGGTGCTTAAGCACCCATTAACTTTGATCATATTTAGTAATTTACATAGGCTGTTATACAAATGTTTAAATAAATATTGAGTGAGCACCCACAAATAAATTTATTTTTTTCTTTTCTTTTAGAGTCTTTATCAGGAAGCACCCATTATTTTAAAATTCTGAATCTGGCACTAGTTACTAATTGTAGTTGATGACCATTGCCTATGGAAGTCTGACTTTTTTTCTAGAAAGTTGAAATCTATCAATGAATTCAAAGTATACGAAACTTCATTACTTCTCAATATTGACCCTTTTCATTTTATCAAATTGGTTTGAACTCTGACGTCACTAAATACCTTCATGCTGTTGAGAAAAATATATGTTAATCATGATTAGTAGTTAGTTATGTGTTAATCATGATTAGTAGCTAGTTATTTAACTAATTAGTTAGTTTGTTAAGATTAGTATATGTTAGTGAAAGTTGGTGAGTTGGGAGTTACACGTGTACATATATTCTTTTGCATGTGTGCAATACACATGATTCTCATTTTTCTCATTCTGACAGTTATACTTCTCCTTCTTCTTTCTCTTTGTTTCTCCGCTGCTTTCTTCTCTTCTTTCTTCTTTTAATTTCTTAGTTATGAATTCATAGAATTCAGCATGGTATCAGAGCTATGAGCTCGAATTGAAGCTCGTGAACTCGATCTCTTCTTCCTCCTTCTCTTTTCTTCTGAATTTCTGATTTTCTCATTGTTTCTTCAAAAACATAATTGAGTAACAATGGCGGGTGATAATTTTGTAGACGAAAACCCTAATACAATCGAAACTGCTACACATGCAAACACTTCGCATACATTATCGGAGGATGAATTTGAAGAAGGAGTAAATGTAGCAGTTACTCATCCTCTCTATTTAGCTCCTGGCGATACAAGCGGGATTTCATTGATCTCTTTTCAGTTGACAGGTACTGATAATTACTCGTTGTGGTGTAGATCTATGCGAATTGCATTATTAGGTCGAAATAAGCTTGGGATTGTTGATGGCAAATGGCCTAAGGAAAGATTCCGTGAGAAATATTGGTATCAATGGGAAAGGTGCAATGCGATTGTATTTCAATGGTTAATGAACTCCATAGCCTCGACATTGATTCGTGGAATTGCTTATGCAACTAGTGCACATGTAGTTTGGATGGATTTGCAGGAACGATTTGATAAAGTAAATGATACTCGTTGTTATAATTTGCACAAGGAAATTACTACATTAACTCAAGGTACAAATTCTATTTCTGTTTACTACTCAAGGCTTAAGGACCTTTGGGATGAAACTGAATATGTAGTACCTATTCCTGGTTGTGATTGTGCTAAAACAAAGGAGTTCATTGTACGAAAACAGAAGGTATATCAATTCTTAATCGGATTAAATGACTCCTATTCTCAAGCACGCAGTCAAATTCTTATGATGAAGCCATTACCTTCAATAAATCAAGCTTATGCCATGTTGATGAGTGATGAGAGTCAAAAGCCTGTTGCTTCTAATGCTGGTCTTTTAGGATCAGCTCCTATTGTGAATACAAATTCATATGATTCTACTGCCTTGTACAGTGGAAAACCTGGTTTCAATACTAAGTTTAGAAAAAATTATAATGTGTACTGTGATTTCTGTAAAATGAAAGGTCATAGTAAGGAGAACTGCTATAAAATAATAGGATATCCTCAAGACTGTAAGGCTAAAAGGAGAGGAGGAGCCAGTGCCTATAATGCTATGGTAGAATCTAATCATGGTACACCTGTATACACAAACTATAGTCTTCAGAATAGAGGAATACAACAAATGCCTATTCATGGCATTCAACAGACAATCCAAGGTTGAGAAGTTTTGCAAGGAAAAGGAGCCAAAACTTCAGAAAGCAACACAGTTTCTCAGTCACATGGATCAACACCTACAACTTCACAAGAAGGTGGTTTTCCATTTACCAAGGAGCAATATGTTCAGATAATGCAGATACTAAACAGTGGCTCAACTTCTACTACTCAAGAAAATGCTGCAAATGCAAATACTACAAATGTTGCAGGTACTGATACAGCTCTTTTAGCATCTTCTAATTCGCAGGATCAAGAGTGGATTATTGATACAGGAGCCACAAATCATATGGCTTCAGATGTAAACCTTCTGAACAAATCTTCCTTAACTACACCTGCTAAGCCTAGAAGAGTATTACTTCCTAATGGAGATGTCACTCAAGTTACTCAAATAGGTGACAATTGTATTTCAGACAACATCACTCTTAAAGAAGTTCTTTATGTTCCTCAATTCAAGTTCAACTTACTGTCAGTCTCCAAAGTGGCCATAGATCTGAGATGTTTTGCTTCATTTTATCCCGAATTCTGTGTGTTTTAGGATCTCTTCAGTGGCAAGGTGAAGGAGATTGGTAGAGAAAGAGCAGGTTTATACTTTCTACAGAGACATGGGGCTAAAAGACTTACTGCAGTTGCTTTAGTTGCAGCTGGTATAACATCCAAGACTACAGATATTAGCTTATGGCATAAGAGGCTAGGCCACATATCTAGTATGGCTCTCAAAAGACCATTTCCTACTAAACTAGATAGTATTACTGATGTTGTTAGTAAGTGCAATGTGTGTCCATGTGCCAAACAAACTAGACTGCCATTTCCTACTAGCTATAGTAAAAGTACTGCTGCATTTGATCTTATACATATAGATGTATAGGGTCCTTACAAATATGCAACATTTGATGGAAATACATACTTCTTAACCATTGTTGATGATTTTACCAGGATGACTTGGCTATTTCTTCTGAAATTGAAATCTGATGTTTGTGTTGTTCTACCTAAATTCATTGTGTTAGTACAAACTCAGTTTCACAAAATATTGAAGGTAGTTAGATCTAATAATGGACCTGAGTTTGTGAATTCTATATGCAACACATTGTTTCAGAGGTATGGAATTATTCATCAGAAAACTTGTGTCTACACTCCTCAGCAAAATGGAGTTGCTGAAAGGAAACATAGGCACATTCTGGAGGTTACTAGAGCTTTGAGGTTTCAAGCTAATATTCCTATTAAGTTCTAGGGTCACTGTGTTATTGCAGCAGCCTATATCATCAACATGATGTCTTCATATGTGCTTAATGGTTTGTCTCCCTATGAACTGTTATATGGCAGAGCACCTAGTCTTGATCATTTGAGAATCCTTGGTTGCTTGACTTATGCAAACCAAGTTCAAGAAACAGACAAATTACTTCCTAGAGCAAAGCCTACTGTTCTAACGGGATTTTCTGATACTCAGAAGGGATATATCTTATTTGATTTGAAGAATCATTGCTTTAGTGTTAGCAGAGATGTGTCATTCAGAGAAGATGTCTTCCCTTTCAAAGAGTCTTCTACTTCTACTGCACCTATCTTCTCACCTCCTTATCTTACAGCTGATGCATCTGACAGTGATCTTTTACATACTGATGAATCTAAAGTCAGAAATACATCTTCACCTTCTTCTTCTTCTATTGATTCTGATCAAGGAAGTTATAGTTTACCACAGATACATGATTGTTCAGAACTAGATCATTCTTCTGCACCAAGTCAACTACCATCTGATATAGTACATCAAGAAACTGAGTGTCTTGATCTAAGAAGATCATCTAGATCTAGACAAGCTCCCATCTGGATGAAAGATTTTGTGTCTTTACCAGGACACAAAAATGTTCCTTACTCTATTTCAAACTATGTTGCATATGATGACATATCTCCTGTTTATCAGGCTTATCTAGTTGCATTCTCTACTATAGTAGAACTATCAAGAAACATTAAGTCCCGTGGTTAAAATGGTGACTGTTAGATCTGTCTTGGCAGTAGCAGCTTCTGAGCATTGGCACATTCATCATATGGATGTATACAATGCTTTTTTGCAGGGGGAGTTAACTGATGAAATTTATATGAGTCTACCACAAGGATTTTAGAGTCAGGGGAGAATAGAACAGTATGCAGACTCTTAAAATCCTTATATGGGCTTAAACAGGCACCAAGACAGTGGAATGCAAAATTATCTGAAGCTCTTGTACACTTGGGCTTCAAACAGAGCCAACATGATCACTCTCTATTCACCAGAGGAACAGGAAAGTTCACTGTTATCATTCTTGTATATGTAGATGATATGCTATTAGCTGGACCTACTCTGTCACTTATAAATGAAGTTAAAGCTAGCTTACAAATGACTTTCAAAATGAAGGATTTAGGTGAGTTGAGATATTTCCTTGGCATTGAGTTTGCCAGATCTCAACATGGCATTCTAATGCATCAGAGAAAATATACTCTTGAGCTCATTTCTGAGCTAGGATTGGGAGCTGCAAAACCTACTACTACACCCATGGAATCTAATGTCAAACTTACTACAAAAGAATATGATGAGCAGATAGGTGAGATGGAAGGTACTACAGATGAATTAATATCCGATCCTAGTAAATATCAGAGATTACTAGGTAAACTACTATACCTAACAGTCACACGACCAGATATAGCTTACAGTGTTCAAACTTTGAGTCAGTTTATGCAAAAGCCTAAGAAGTCTCACATGGAAGCTGCACAAAGAGTAGTTAAATATGTAAAAGGGCAACCTGGACAAGGTATACTTCTGTCCAGCAAGAAGATGTGTATTGTGACAGCATATTGTGATGCTGATTGGGCTGCTTGCCCTCTTACAAGGAAGTCTGTTACTGATTTCTTCATCAGGTATGGAGAATCATTAGTATCTTGGAAGTCTAAGAAGCAAAGTACAATTTCTAGGAGTTCAGCTGAATCTGAATACTGGAGTCTTGCCTCCACAGTAGCAGAATTAATCTGGATTCTTGGAGTGTTCAAAGATATTGGTGTTGAAGTTGCATGTCCAATAACTATTTTTACAGACAGTAAAGCTGCAATTCAAATTGCTGCAAACCCAGTATTTCACGAACGCACGAAACACATTGAAATTGATTGTCATTTCATACGGGAGAAGATACAAAATGGGCTAGTCACGACTGATTATATATCAACCAAAGAGCAATTGGCAGATATATTAACCAAGGGGTTAACCAGAGTACAACATGAATACTTGATGTCCAAGCTAGGAGTACTTGACATATTTGCACCACCTAGCTTGAGGGGGGTTGTTGAGAAAAATATATGTTAATCATGATTAGTAGTTAGTTATGTGTTAATCATGATTATTAGCTAGTTATTTAACTAATTAGTTAGTTTGTTAAGATTAGTAGATAGTTAGTGAAAGTTGGTAAGTTGGGAGTTACACGTGTACATATATTCTTTTGCATGTGTGCAATACATAGGATTCTCATTTTTCTCATTATGGCCGTTATACTTCTCCTTCTTCTTTCTCTCTGTTTCTTCGCTGCTTTCTTCTCTTCTTTCTTCTTTTCATTTCTTAGCTATGAATTCATAGAATTCAGCACATGCCTCGATTCTTCCACAAGGAAACAAATCTGATGAATTACTATAACGTATTTTTCATTGTACACGTAACTTGTAGGTGTTAAGAAGTTTCTTCAGGACATAAGTAATGCAATCGGCATATTTTTCTTCTCAAAATATTGTTTTTGTTATTTCGTACATTTGTTATAGCTGCAGAAAATTGTTCGACTTTTCAACTAATAAACCATAAAGTCTTCAGTCAACTTGATAAGAAAATGATAAAATTGTAAAGCTTAAAGCAATTCTACTCCACGAATTTGTAAAGCTGAAAGCTTTTCTAATGTAATTTTAGTTAGTTAAGTGTACGGTCTTTACCACTCAATACTGAAGAAGTGCCAACGTTTGGTAACATATATTCTTGAACTCAACTAATGATAGTTGTATCTCAAATGCTATTGAAATTGTTTGAAAACCTGAATTATTTTTCATATGTTTAAGGTATTGAACTAGCAAATTTTTTCATACAGAAGTTACTCTGAGACTGTTTTTTTTTTTATTATTTAAATTATCATTAATCACCGGTAACAACATTACAACGCATAGCTTAGCTAAGCTAGCTAGATTCAAAGCAAAATACACAAAAAGACTTTAACTACCAATGTACCTAAACTATATTCCTATCAGTTAGATCCCATCTACAACACTTTAGGCCTGTGACTACTCCGGAAAAGTATGGCCTAAACTAGTAAAAAGTGTGGTATTTGGTCAAAGGCCACACTTTTCGATTTTAGGCAACAATTTTTTAGGGATGGCCAAAAGAAGCGTAACTTTTGATTTAAGAGCACGCTTTCCAAATGTTGCCATACAAGCCAGGGGCGGACCTACGTGTTAGGTTGAGGGGTCACGTGCACCCGTTAGTCTCAGCAAAAACTCTATATATATATTTTATATATATTTGTACATACAGTTGGGATCCCTCAAATAATTTCTTTGTGCCCCTTTTGCATGAGGTCGTAGGTTCGAGGCTTGCTAAGGTTTTCCACCTTCCTATTCCTATTTAATGGAGCACACTTTATTTCCTCTTTTTGCATGAGGATGTGGGTTCAAGACTTACCTAAGCATTTTCACCTTATCCTATTACTAGATAATTTAATTTATTATTTTTATATTTTGTTGAAACTAATTATAGTTTAGTATTACTTAATTTAATTTTATTTTCTTCAAATTTCTCCCTTAAAATTAAAAAGCTTCAAATTGCTACTTATTACTCCATAAACAGAAAAATACAAATTATTTTGTCACCACCTTTTTTTTAGGAGAAGAAGGTTGTGGCTTTACTTATTACTTTTATATCTTATTGAATTCAAATGTAGTTTAGTATTCATGCTGTCACACCTCCTTTTTGCACACTTACCCCGAAGGATAATGCATAAGGGAGTTTTTCCAATTTAAGTGGCAAAATTCGAAATGGGATTGTTTATTTATTTCAGAGTCGCCACTTGGAATAAATTATGGTGTCCCAAGTCACCGATTTATTTAAAACCCAAATCGAGGAAATTTTCGACTTTCCAAATGAAGTCTGCGAACCAGAAATTCTAAGTAATGAATTCTGTTGACCCGACGGAAGGTGTTAGGCACCACCAGGTGGTTCTAGCACGGTCGCTTAAATTAGTGTAATGGCTAAATATCTGATTTTAAAACATGTTCAATATTATAATGCAATTTTAAACCATTTATCGCGTTCGGTTTTTTTTAAAGAAAAAGTGAATATTATTATTGAGGGGCCCTGCAATTTCATTTTTTCTATTTGGTGAGGCTCGTAACATTTTTTTATTTAAAAGGATAATCCTAAAGTGACTGCATTTTTTCTATTTAGTTTGTCTCTAAAAGAAAAGAAAAAGTTCTAATTAATTACACGCTTAAAAAGCTACTCTATATTAGTACAAAAGGTGTTCCCTCACAAGCCGACTAAATGACAAATTTATTCTTCAAATTATAGAGCTAACTACAATTTGACAAAACTAATAAAACGAAAAATAACAACAAATATTAATCAACAACTTGCTTTTCTATTTCATTTCCAAACTTCAACTTCCAATTCGAGCTTACATCAACACATGGTTTTTAGAATGTGTACTTGGTATTGAAAGGAATGGAAAGATGAAAAATCAACAGGGCAGTGAAAGTATAGCAACAACAACAGTAACAAACAGCAGTAGCTTCAACACCCCAATCCAGAAAATCCCAGCAATATGGAGAAAAGCCAGTAAAAATAGATAAGAAAAATATATTCCGGAATTTCTCTTTGATTTCTCTTTTTAGCTTTGAACTCTCTTCAATTCTCAAAAGAAACTCTCAAAAATTAAATTTTGTCCATATATACTTTTGTATCCAGAGTGTATTTCGAGTGTATACGGATCTCTTTTTTTTCCTTATTTTTCTTCTCCTCCTATTTTTTCCTCTCTGTTTTCCACCCCTTTTTTCATAAATCTTCTTCTCTATTTATAGGCAAGAATTTCGAAAATTTTCAGATTTTTTATTAAAAAGAAAATATTTTTTAATTTAAAGAAAACTCACTAATCCATGTTTTGCTCTCTTTGTTTTCTTCCTTAATTTCCTTGCCACCCACTACTTTATGTTATGTGATTATGATTATTTTTTGTTAAAAAATCTGAAATATTCTTTTTTGGGCGAAGGGGTTTTGGGTTGGGTAAGGGTGCTTAGGATTGGGCTTGTAACTTAATTTGTAAGATGGCACAATCCAATTTTTTTCTATTTTGTTCTTTTACATTATTCAACTTCCTAATTAATAAAGCCCAAAATACTAAGATTAATGTATAAAAACTAAAATTATCTTAAAAAACTAATTAACTCATAATAATAATAGTCACCTAAATTTAAATGATAATTAAATACAATCACACAATTTGGACATTAAAGGCTAAAATGCAAAAGATGCCTATTTTTGTGATTTTTATTTTGCAAGATAAAATTAATTACTCCTAATTTTAGAATTAAATTCTAAACGAAAATGCGATATATTTTTTAATTTTATTTTTAATTTAACAAATAAACATGCACAAAAAAATGACACTAAATTCACAACAATTGCAAACAGACTAAAAAAATATTTTATTTTGAATTTTTGGGAATAATCCTCATATGGCAAAAATTACGTGCTTACATATGCATAATAGTCAAGTTAATTAATTTTATTATTTTAAAATTCCTCTCTTAAAATTTAAAGCTTCAAATTATAAATTATTGCTCCACAAATAGATAAATAGAGATCATTCTACCACAACTTTTTTAAAAAATCATTTTGACAATGTTGCGGATATAAACTCCGACTTAGCAATGAAAACTAAGAGTTTGAGACTGTTTTTTAGTACTTTGACTATTAATATGCCCTTAATCTTGATTTCTTTCGTTAATTTTTGAAGTTTGAACACCCTTTTGATCACTGACACTTTTTTTATTTGAGAAATAATCTAAAATTTAAAGCTTGAAACAGGTTTAAATCAACACTTTTACTTCTCATAGCACCCATTTTGCAAAAAATCTTCCCCTTTCGGTATTTTGTCCTTTTAGAACTTCTTTTTGTTTTTACTTGGATGATTAGTCATCATACTTGTTCAAAATTTCAAAGATTTGTACATTAAATTTTATTGCTAGTAATTAGTATACAATGGTGCCCCCGCTGTGCTAAAATCCTGGGTCTGCCTCTGATACAAGCCACGCTTAAAAGCTTGGCTTATTAGTCAACAAGACAACGCTTGTTACACCTCATATGGCAACGTTTTATACCATACAACTACACACAAAAATTATGGCTTTGTTATCTTTTAGCGCACTTGTTAACCGTGGCTTTTAAAGAAACACTTAAAAAGCGTGGTCTTTACTTATATACACGGTAGACGACAAATATATCGCCACACTTTTAAAGCGTGGCAATTTTGGCTAGATATACAATTTATGTGATGACCCAAAATATCATCTTTTATTTTTTAATCTGATTTCGTATTCTGAGGCCTTAGAAATTTATTTTATCTCTTCTTGATTTGCGTGCGTAGTCCGGGCGTGCATCCGAAAAGCCCTTATGTGAAAAAATTAAGAAATGATGATTTTTGGCTTTAAAAGATTATTTTTGTTGACTTAGATCAACGTTATGGTAAAATGACTCAAACCCGTATTCCTACGGTCCCGAAGGGTGTGTAGTAAAATATGGGACATGGGTTTGTGTCCGAAATTGAATTTCGAGGTCCCTAGCCCCAAGAAATAAATTTTGAAAGACATTAATAAGACTGAAAATATAATATTTTAAAAAATATGATCTTGCCGGTATCAGGCCCGTATTTTAGTTTCGGAGTCTGATATAGGTCCATTACAATATCTAAACCTTATTTGTGAAATTTGGTGAAAAAACGGAAGTTGATGTAATTTGGGCCTTTGGTTGAGAAAATATGAGTTTTGAACTATCTTGAATATTTCATGAGTTTGATGTTGAATTCATGATTCTTGATGTCATTTTGGTGATTTGATTACACGAGCAAGTTCATATGATGTTGTAAGACTTGTGTGCATATTTGGTTTGGAGCTCGAGGGCTCGGGTGAGTTTTGGATAAGCAACGTAGTGAGTTGGAAACTTAGAAATCTATTGTTGCATCCGATACATGTAGCAGGCCTCTCGAGATCAGGCTTTGCAAATGCGAGCTTAATGGTCATGACAATTGTGAGGTCTTTATCGCAATTGTGAAGAAGACCTGGGCCAGCAGAGTTCGCAATTGCGAACATACCTTCGTATTTGGGAACCCTGTGGAGCACGATGTGCTGAGAAGTCTGTGCATCCCTCAGAAGTTTGGGCAATCCCTCACCGTATGGCGAGTGTCGCCACACTCAAAACAAGCTCTGGAGGGCATGGATACTGTGGCTGACCCGGGCCAGGTATGCTGCACTGACCGCTAAAAGCACCTCGTGCAGCGGCCACACTGGATACTGGAGGTGCATAATAAGACTTCTGAGGTCTAGGAGGAGCTGGAATACTACTGGAGGCTGGAAGAGCTGAATGAACGGGGCGACTCACATAGCCCCTACCATGATGAACTACAGTTGGGGCACCATAATAATGGCCAGACTCTCGAGACCTCTTCACCTTTCTCTCCTCCATATCCCAAGCAAGCATTCCTTTCACTCTCTTAGCAATACTCACAACCTGCGGATACGAGATATTTATCTCTATCTCTCGAGCCATGTTATTCTTGATTATAGGATGGAGTGCTTCAATAAACCTATGGACCTTATCTCGATATGTAGAAACCAAGGTCGGTGCATGTCTAGCCACGTCACTGAACCGGACTGCATACTCTGAAACAGTTATAGCACCCTTGCATAAATGCTCGAACTCCATACGCCATGCGTCCCTGAGGCTCTGAGGGACATACTCTCTCAAAAACATGTTCGAGAACTGGGCCCGGACTGTCCAACTCATAAGTATGCCATAGGGTGATCCTCGAAGCTGAACAACAATGAAAGAAACCCCACTTGACTCTACTATACCCATACTACGGAGGATACAATGGCATCCCTCCAGAAAACCCTAAGCATCCTTTGATGCTAGACTACTAAATGTATGAGGGTCGTATTTGTGAGCACATGATTTTTTCCCTAAGCAAATTATTCCTAAAATTCAAACAAAATAATTTTTCTTTATTTTTATAACTTTTGCTGATATTTATTGTATTTTTTATGTTAATTGATTACATAAATAATTCATATTAAAAATACAAAAAATATGCATTTGCATTTAATTTCACATTTTTGGTATTAAGTAGGTATTAATTCATTTAAAGAAAATCATAAAGTAGCTTAGGCAGTTTTAATTGACAATTGATTTTTAGGATTTAAATTGTTTAATTAGGATTAAATAGTTTAATTAAGTTTTCTTTTATTTTTACAAATTTAGAAAAATACCATAAAATGTAAAAAATATATATAAAATAAAATAAAAAAATGAAAACAAAGCAAAACAAAGGAAAAATAAAGAAATAGAATTGGGTTGTTACAAATTCAAGCCCTAAAGTCATACACCCGCCCAGGCCCAATATTACTCAAGCCCGGTCAGCCCTTACTAATCAAAATGAAGTCGTTTGGCGTCGTTAAATCCTATCCTTTGATCTCCCCAGATCCAACGGTCGCCAGCCCTGTCACTAAATCAAATGACACTGTTTAAGTGTCAATTGTATCTGAGCCTTCAAAATTATTTGATCCAACGGCTATGGTCAAATAATGCCATTTAATATGTATTGATAAAAATCACTAACCCTAAAATTATTTCTTTAGTATATCACCATTCTTCTTCCCCCTTATCCTAGCCGACGACCCCTCCGGAACCCTCATCGGTGGAAAACGCCTCATACACCAAACCTGACCAATTTAACACCACACAGTTCCCTTCCCATCTTTTACTCACCCTTTTACTTAGTTTCATTCGAACAGTAACCCATCTTTTCGAGTATCAAAATTTGTTTCACCGGAACAGTACAGTGCATCAGTCTGCCAGACGGTACAAGTTTTTACAGCTGTAGAGTACATTGTACAACAATGAGGGAAATTGATCCCTATCTGGTCCCTTTATTGTTTCCTTATCTTACTTCATTTAGAATTGAACCAAAAATTTGACGAGTTATTCAGAATGCATGGGAACTTAATTGTATCAAATTCCTTATCTTGTTCTCTTATGAAGTAAGTTATTTTACCTTCCTTGATTGTATATATACATGTGTGGCATAACTTACAATTATGTAAGCATGGTAGGTAAAAAGCCTTCCATAGAAAGTTGACTGTTGTATTGTTCATGTACAGTAATGTGTGCAGACAACAACTTTTCAACTAGAGAGTTGACTTCATACAGTCTCCTCGGGAACTGATAGGGACATGTTCCCTTAACTATTCCTTCCACTTTGAAGAGTTGAGTTATATCACACGTTGAATCCCAACCTGGAACTTTATGATCTTAAGGTCTTGTAAATGTATAAGAGGTTCCTTATCTGGTTCTGAATGATAAGTTTGTTAGATCATCATAACATATAGTAAAGTACTCGTGCCCAAAATACTTGTAACTTATCAATTTCCCTTTTTTTTACGATGACAAACTTAGAATTGATGTTCCCCTTGAGAAACGTATCTCCACATTGTTCCCTCTACGAATCAGCCATATCCCTCTTAAGAACCAAACCTAAAGAACTGATCACAACTGGTTCATCAAGTCTATTTGGCAAATCATCAAAACTCAAAATACCATAGCATATGAATTTCCCCCTTTTTGATGATGACAAATCCAAAATTAATATTCCCCGTGAGAATTAGCTCCCTTATATCTACTTATCACATCTGGTTTGTACCCAGTTCCTTGAGAATGTTTGTCATCATCAAAATATGACACAATGTAACTTAGAGCAATTTTTTTTTTATGATGGCAACCCCAAAATTAATATATAACATGAGAACCAAATTCCTCACATGTTTCCCTGCGGATCAGACCTATAATCAACATATTATCAATAACGTTCCCCCTGCGAAGCACAACTAGCTTTCATGTACAACACAACATATCAATTCGATTTTGTTCCTCACCCATGTTGACACCTATATAACTTTCACTTTTTGGCATCATCGAAAACAGAAAAAGTACATCCAAAAAAAAGTTCAACAACATTAACTCATGCCACTTAGGCAATACAACATAAACAATAACAAGCACAACAAGTGAATGTTATTGCACAAAATAGAGTGTTTTCCCATAGTAGAGTAATTATAATAAAAGCACAATAGTTTCAACAATACATAATACAGAAATTTAAACAGCTAAAGTACCAATGTCATCAAATATAAGAATCAAAAGAAGATAATAATTCAGGAAAATTTGGAAGGAGTGAGAGACATGGGTCACTAGGAAGGAGTAAAAGTAATGGGCTAAGGCCTTAATGAGCTTGTCCGTTCATTCATTCACTGTCTTTTGATCAATGATCGTTTTCTCTTTCAGTTCCTCTACATGTTTCCTCAATCTTTCATTCTCATCCTTCAACTTAGCATTCTATTATGCCAAGGGTCCGCGAGGACCTGGTTCTTAACCTATTTGTGTAGGTTGAACCATCAATCGAATCACCAAGAATCTCCCCAATCTTCTTCTCATCAAGAAAAAACTCAGTCTTATGCCCATATAGCATCAGAGTATCACATAAAACATAGAAATTTTTACTTATTCTTTATAAACTTTGGTACTTGGAGGAACAAATAGGTGATTTTATTTTTGGAACTCAAACAATGACTAGAGGTCCCTCCATTTTTCAGAAATATTAGAGTCAACACTCTGCCTAACAACACTTTTTGAGATTTCAGTGTCTTTTACCTCTCCAAACTTGGTGACTTGACCTTTTGCTTCTGTAATGAACCAGGTTCCTCACTTACACTACCCTTTCTATGCCTAAGCAGACATGTCTCCCTTTTCTTCTCAATCTATTTTACCCTTATTATATGTTGCATCTTTCTCAGTCAAATTATTTTTTCAATTTTTTTTAATTCTTTCTCACAAGTAAAGTTTTTTTCCCACTTCGTTCTCTCATCTACAATCACATTAGCAGGTCACACCATTTCATCATCAATTAACCTACTTTTCATCAATCCTTTTTATTGGATCGGAAGTTTAAACACATAACTCAAAATAAAAAGATCATCATTAAAATTGATTTTCTAACAAGGACTTAAAGGATCAGGTCCCTCATTCAATTCTAATAATTACTAATTTTTCCATCCTTCATGACTCCCACAAATCCAACAACAGTTTTAGACTCACGCTCTAAAATATTAGTTCTATCATGTTTCCTTTAGTTAAACTTCCATCAAAATCTACCAAAGACTTCTTGGAGTTTTGATATGGATATAGTTAGGATTTTGTAAAAGTGATAGAATTGGGTTTACTTCTGGAATATTTGGAGAGAAGGATTCTTTTTTAGACAAGTTTGATTTTAGTTTTGAAGAAAAGAATCAGTATTGGTTGGGTGTAAGATAAAGAAGTGATTTTTTAGGCAACGGGTCAATTCAGAAGAGGTTTAACATTTTGGACATCAAAAAGCATGAGAGAGGTAGGCAAAAGGCGGGAAAACATTAATGACATAAAACTTCAGTAGCTTAAAAAGGCATATAAGTATTTATGAGACCCCTAACGTGAGTCACAAGAACTGGGTTCCTTGATAATTTTTGAAAATCTGAGCAAAGCTTCTAAAAGTGCAATATCACTCTTACTTGTTTTTATCTTGAAACTGCCATATGTGTATACCTGTAACAGTATAAATTTGAGTTAGATGTCACTAAAAAATACTTTTTTAGTTGTACCTTTCCTTCCTAACATAGGCAATCATTGAGGGACCAGGTCCTTAGTTGAGTTTGATCAACCCTAACTTTCAAAATATTCCCTACTTAGCGCCTCAGTGAAGATGTAGGCTACATGGTTCTATGTCTTGTAGAACTTCTTTGTTATATGAACCTTTGCCACTATTATTCAGAACAAAACATTTTGCATCCAAAGGCTCTCGGGTAAGTCAACTTGGCTCTTCTCCCATTGAGCAGTTCATAGACACACTTCTATAGAAGGGACATGATCATGCACTTGGTAATCAAGTAACAAACAATGTTGACTGCTTCAACCCATGAACCAGGCCCGCCATAACAAACTTGTTCAGCAAATAAAAACTCACATGGCTCAGTCATCTTCGCCATAACTCAGAATCATCATTAATGACACTTAGGAATGTTAGATCACTACCATGCAGAGACTTAAAATCAGCAACTTTTGGCCACAAACACCACCTCGCCAGTCATAAGATTTGTCATTGTGCGGATCTTGGACAAGAATTCTACTTTATTTCCCTTGTCACATATTTGAAAAATACTCAGGAGACTGTACTTCAGGCTATTGACATAGTACAAATTCTCAATTCAGCGAGTGATTCATTTCCCAATCCTTCCAGCTCCTAGAGTGTGCCCCTTTTAGCTATTTTCAAAGGGTACACTCTCTCCTTGCAGGGCCTTAAGTAAAATAAAATCATTTGTAGTTACAGTCATATGCTTTGAGCAGCCTCTATCCATCTACCATTGTAGGTTGCTCCCTTTCACTCTTAGCTGCACAAGAAAATCAGGAGTTAGACTTGGAACCCAAACGAGTTTGAGTCCCTTGTAATGAAGAAAATGGTGAATTAGGGATCTTTTGGTCCAAGTAGGCGTTATACATTTTTTATGTGAAGGATCAGGTTCCCTAGCAGTAGTTACTTTTTCAACAAAGACTTTGTTTTACTATTGAGTTGGAATCTGGCCTTACATGTTTCCTTAAAATGCCCAATATTGCCATAATTAGTGAAAAGCGAATTGTCAGGTACAAGAACATACTTGCTATGAGGGTTGTAGGGAGTTTTTTTCCCGTTGGAACTCGATTCCCTACATGTTTCCGCCGTTGTTGGTGTACATGGAAGTGATAACATCAGAGGACCAGGTCCACCTAAGTGAATTTTCAAGATCACTCTTCACTTTTCCTAGTTCTTCCTAAAGTTGTTTGTTTTTCTCAAGCTGAGCACACATGCCAAACTTTATTGAATTTAACTCACTTTCAAGATTAATGTGTGACTCACTTGCAACTTCATTTCTCTTTTGAGAATTTTCAAGCCTACTTTACATTTTAAGTTTCCTAATTATTTTCTTTAAGTTTACAACTACAACCAATAGGTCATCTCTTTAATGCTCAATGTCTGCATTACTCTCAGTTAAAACCTGTTTTTCTCTCTTCAAACTCTCAATGGTTTTCTCTAAGTCTACTATGAAAACTACCATATAATCCCTCTCTTGTTCTATGCCACCGCTTTCTTGTATTAAAGAGTTTTTCTCGTTAATAAGGCTATGATAGGCATCAATCAACACATTTGCTAAGGACGTAATTTTTTTCTTAGAGTAAGTTTTCAAATTTCTTTGAACATCAAAAAAACTTACCTCATCTTCATCCATGTCCTCATCATCATCGGATTTGGCCATGAGTGAAAATATTGATTCATATTCTAAAGATCCATTGTCAGCAACAATCATATCTTCACCTTCAGATTCACTAAAGGAATTTCCCCAATCAGCTAGGGCTGACTTCACTTTGTTGTCAACATCATCTCTTATTTGAACTTTCTGTCAAGGACCTGGTTCCTTTTAGTGGACTTTTCAGTGTTGGTTTTGTAATGATCTTGCTTATGAATAGGACAATCTTTAATGAAGTGTCCAAACTTTCCACACTTATGGCAGCAATCATTTCCTTTGAAATTTCTGCTAGAACTTCCTTTCTTTGGAATCCCACCATTTTTTCGAATCATCTTTTGGAATCTTTGAGTGTGATACCCATGTCGGATTCATCACTACTTAAGTCTTTATTGGTAGCCTTGAGAACCAGGTTTTTCTCCTTCTTGGGCTCTCTTCTTTCAAGATTCTTCTCTCTCTTTATCTCATAAATTTTAAGATTTCCAATGAGTTCATCAATGGTCAGCTTCTGCAAATCCTTGGCTTCAATGATATCATTCACTTTACTTTTCCAAGTTCCTCATAAAATACTGAGTATTTTTTGGACCATCTTGTTTGTTGGAATGACTTCACCAAGGGAGTGAAGCTCATTGATAACGAAGGTAAAACGTGTGTGCATATCTTGAATAGACTTATCCTCCTTCATCTTGAAAAGCTCATACTTAGTAGTAAGCATATTAATTTTGGACTACTTAGCCTGAGTAGTTCCCTCATGAGCACTTTAAAGAGCTTCCCAAATCTCATTAGCAGACTGACAAGCTGAGATACGGTTGTACTCATCTGGTCCGATGCCACAAACAAGAATCTTCTTTGCCCTAAAATTCTTCTCAATAGCCTTTTTATCAGCATCATTGTACTCTTTTCTTGTTTATGGGACTATAACTATTCCCTTGCCAACAATTTTCATGGGAACAAAAGGTCCATCACATATTACATCCCGCAGCTCTGAGTCTTTGGCCATAATGAAGTTATACATTCTTGTTTTCCACCAACAATAGTGTTGGCCATTGAATCTTTATGGTCTGTACATTGATTGTCCTTCCTTAGATTTTGGTAGAGCAGCCATATAGATCCTTTCTAGGTGTTAACCTTTTAGAAAGAATCTTCTCTCATACAAATTGATAGAAACTAAGTGTCCACCAAACTATATAGAGAACCTGGTTCTCTATTAGTTCTCACTATAACCAAAAGACTGTAAAACCAAATAGTATAGGGAATAAGGTTCTCTATTTGTCCCCAAAATAAATCGGCAGTAAATAAAAAACATAGAGAAATTTTACATGAAAAACTCCCAGCTCAACGGGATTAAAAATTATCACCTACCCTTGTAGGATTTCAACTTCACTACTAAACAATCTTTAGATTACAACCTATTGTAACTTAGGAATAAACCTCTCAATCCTTCACTAACTTGTAACTACATTATTACAAGCCACTTTGTAATGACTCTATTACAAATACTTAATCACTCACTAACTTGTAACAATACTATTACAAGTCATTTTGTAATAACTCTATTACAAAGACTTCACAACTCGACTAACTCTAGCCAAGACACAAACACAATGATCTATGATTTACAAAGTTATTCCTACACAATGCTTCTAACCTAGCTAAGTAAGAGTTCAAAGTGAAGAGCAATAACAAAGACTCAACAAACCTAAGGATTTAAGATATCTTCAATATTTGGATCTCGTCCTTGAGGTTGCAACAGTTTTGTTCTTGCTAAAGGTTGTGGCTAGCACTTAAGAGAATATTTTCTTTTTGATTTTACATGTGTTGGAGAGATGAAATCCCTTGCCTCATGTTGATAATATGTGTGTGTGTGATGTCATCGAGGATGATGCAGTAAAGTGCCCTTAAGTTTGGCTTTAACAAGCTACAATTGTGCTATTGTACTGTTGCCAGACGATACAGTGCAACAGTCTGCCAAACGGTACAGTGCAACAATTTTTACAGGTGTAGAGTTGATTGTACAACAATGAGGGAAACTAATCCCTATCTGGTCCCTCTATTGTTTCCTTATCTGATTTCATTTAGAGTTGAACCAAACGTTTGACGAGTTATTAGGAATGCATGGGAACTTAATTGTATCCGATTCCTTACCTTGTTCTCTCATGAAGTAAGTCGTTTACCTTCCTTGATTGTATTTATACATGTGTGATATCACTTACAATGATGTAAGCAAGACAGGTAAAAAGCCTTCCATCGAAAGTTGACTGTTGCATTGTTCATGTATAATAGCGTGTGCATGCAACAACTTTCCAACTAGAGAGTTGACTTCATACAGTCTCCTTGGGAACTAATAGGGACATGTTCCCTCAACAATTTCTTTCACTATGAAGAGTTGGGTTATATCCCAACCTGGAACTTTGTGATCTTATGATCTTGTAAATATGTAACAGGTTCCTTATCTGGTTCCGATTGGTAAGTTTGTTAGATTATCAAAATATAAAGTAAAGTACTTATTCCAAAAGTACTTGTAACCTATCACTAGATCTGCACACGAATACACATGTGCATGGAAGCGCATAAGTACACCACAAAGGTATCCAGTAAGTGACAAAGCCTAACCTCGGTCGAGTAGAAACGAGATCATGTTAGGGCCTTACTCGTATATATTATAAAATAAGACATAATGAAATATTGTAGTAAAATAAAGACTGAAATTTAACAGAATAAAATCACAAAAGATAACAACTATGTACACAAAGATAACGGGGGATCTCCCGAGATACCGTCCCGTAGTTCCGAATGTAAATATGTAGGGAGATCTCCCGGAATACCGCTCCGTAGTCCCAAAATAAATATGCAGTGCAGGATAATCTCCCAAAATATCGTTCTATAGTACCAAAATAAATATGCGGTATATCAGATCTCCCAAAATACTGTTCTGTAGTCCCAAAGTAAATATGCGGCTCAAACAATAAAAATTCAACTACAACACGAAATCCTACGATTTAGACTAAGTACAAGTCAAGGAAGAAGCGGGAAATTCACTAAGCATGCTACACAAAGTTTGGATAGGCAATTAAGACGTGTAGACATACTATTCTAAACTAAACATGATATTACATATGCTAGTGTAGCTCAAACAAAGAGAAATATGTTATTACTTAATGAATACAGAGTTTTGCAACAAATAGTCGAGTACGCACTCGTCACTTCACGTACACGACGCTCATATATCAAAAACAATACCAAATCCTAATGGGGGAGGGATTTCTCCACACAATGTTAGGTAAGACACTTACCTTGAACCAAGCTCAATCAATCTATCACGATGCGCTTACCCATGAATATCCGACTTCGAGTGGCCCAAATCTAGTCAAAATAAATTACATAACATAAATATAACTACAAGAAACTAATATAGCTAATGAAATCAAAGCTAACCCAATAAATTAAAAAATCGGTCAAAAAGCCTCACCGGGACCACGGTTTGAAGTTTGCTATAAGTCACCAAATATGAACACTCATTCACTCACGAATCTAACCATACAAGAATTACTCAAATCCCACCTCAAATCGTCTTTTAACACTTGAAATTTTTGTCTATGAAGTTTCTACTATTTCCCCCCAGTTTTCCAACTCAAATCCCCAATTCAATTATGAAATCAACAATGGATTAACGGAATACAACCAAAAACAAGTTAGAAATCATTACCAAATAACTTCCTCTGAAAATCCTCTAAATTATCGCCTTAATCCGACCTCTCAAGTCTCAAAATTTAAAATGGGATAAAATTCTCGAAATCATCTATTTTTTGCCTAATAAACTCGCTTTTGTGAACCTTCAACCGGACCTGCAAGAAAAGCATCACAGGTGCAGAAATCACTTATGAAGGCTGGGTCTGCATCTGCAGAAATGGGACGACACCTATTGATACCTGTCTGCTTATGCGGTCCTTTGACGCATCCGCGATTTCTTAGGCGCATCTGCGGGCATCGCAGATGCAGTACTTCCCTCAAATCCCAGGCCAAGCCTCCAAGCACCGCATCTACACCCTTTACTCCGCATGTGTGATCTCGCACCTACGACCTCCCCGCCGCAGGTGCGAAAACACCTGAAGTCTAATCACTTCAACAACTACACAACTTTATTTTTTTTGATATGTGAAGCACCCAAAACTCACCCGAGGCCTACGGGACCTCAACCAAACATACCAACCAATCCTAAAATACCATAAAAACTTAGTTGAGCCCTCAATTCCCATCAAACAATGCTAAAATAACGAATCGCCCTCCAATTCAAACATAAAGAACTTGAAACTTCAAAATTCTACAACCGATGTCGAAGCCTATCAAATCATGTCTGAATGACCTCAAATTTTTAACACAAGTCATAATCAACATTACGAACCTACTTCAACTTTCGAAATCGAATTCCGACTCTAATATAAAAAACTTTACTGCCCGTTCAAATCTTTAAAATTTTGACTTTTGCCATTTCAAGCCTAAAAGAGCTACATACATCCAAACTAATATTCTGACACAATCCTAAGTCCAAAGTTACCCAACAGAGTTAACAAAATCGACAAAACTCCGTTCTAGAATTATTTTCACACAATTTCGACTACGGTTAAATTCCTAAGACTTAAGCCTCCGCTTAGGGACTAAGTGTCCCAAAATACTCCAAAAACCAAACGAAACCCTCCCGCAAGTCACAATAACAGAAATAGATACAAGGGAAATAGTTAATAGGGGATCGGGCTATAACTCTCAAAACGTCCATAAAACTATCTAGAGGATTAAGATAGGGTGATCCTCTATCGTCTTACTTATTCCTAATATGTGCTGAAGGATTATTTTCTTTATTACACTCGTCTGAACAACAAGAAAAGTTAAAATGATTCACATTACGGAGGAGTAGTCCTTCTGTTTCCTATTTAGTTTTTGCATATGACTTATTTATCTTTTGTAGAGCTGATAAGGATAGTGTTGCTACAACTAATAGAACAACAACAAAATATTCAGTGTAGTCCCAACTACGATTAATTAAATTTTGGACATATATGCATGGTACTTAGGACATATAATTAAATTTAAAAAATTAGCAGCCTTTTTTAGTATAATACTATGGATGAGAAAAATATTACAATATGATCTTCATTAAATAATATCCGAATATGTGAAAGGATAATGTATTTAGGATTGCATGTTATAGTGGAAAGATCTAAAATAATAATAATGACATTCATAAAGTATAGAATTTTATAAAAAATAAAGGGTTGGAAATGATAATTTTTAAGTTAAGTAGGGAAGGAAGTTTTATTAAAGTTCGTTTTAGCCGTTATTCTCTAATATACTATGTATTGTTTCCAGATTCACAATGGGTTATATAAGAAAATCACTAGTTAATTAATTTTTTGGCAGGGTACGAATCATGATATAAGAGAAATATACATTTTGAAAAGTGGGGAAAACTATATGCACCAAAATTTAAAGGAGATTAGGCTTTTCGGAATTTAAAGACTTTTAATGTGGCTCTTTTAGCCAAACTAGCATGACAAGTTCTGACCGAACCAAAATTATTAGTTTCTCAACTCCTTAAAGGCAAATATTTTCTTAATGATTTCTTACCGGCACCGACTAATAGATCTACATCATGAGTATGAAAAAGTATTTTGTAGGGGCCCCATCTCTTAGGTAAAGGTGTTAGATGGAATATTTCAAATGAAAAATCTCCAAGAGTATGGAGAGATCCATGGTTAGCAAGAAATAGTTTTTTTTTATCTCTTAAGTATGATGAGTGGTGTTGCTACAAATTTGAAAGTATCATAACTGATTGATGATAATATTAACACATGGAATATCCCGATTTAAAAACTTTATTTAGCCAAGATGATGTTGAATCTATTTTGACCATTCCAATTTCTTGGGGACAAATGATTTACTGATTACTATACGAAGTGAAGTCTGATTATTATATTGCGAATTTGCTCCTTACAAATGATAGAAGTTTGTCTGATCGGGCGGATAGTAGTTCTCATGTGCTCCCGAAATTATTTTGGAACCATTTATGGTCTTTAAATAGTAAAATCAATCTTAAGAAAGTGTGTCTTAATACATGACATGTTAGGAATATATTATAAAAATATTTTACTCTATGAATGACATATGTCCTATTTGTGGCATGGGACTTGAAACTTTAGATCACATGCACTTTAAATGTCCTAGATCAATTAATGTGTGAAAAATGAGTCTGATTTGTTGGCCAAATTTGCATCTTATCTCTGTTTTTGCTACATGATAGTATAAATTAGTATTAGACCCTAAATGATTCTCAGAAGTTAATACCTTATTGTAACTGGCAATATCTATTTTATGGATGATTTGAAAGGCTAGGAATAATTATATTTTTAATTCGGTGAATCTAAAGCATTATTTAATTTTAATGAATTTACAATGGCAAAGGAACATGTTAACACTACGGGAGATGCTTCTACTAATACGCCTTTACTAACTATTTCTCCAGAAAAAATATTGCTTTATGTAGATGCATGTTTGGATTAAAAGACTCGCAACATGAGTATTGAAATGATTGCCTTAAAAATTAATGGTAACGTACTTCATGCCTACGGTAGTCCAATATATTTTGTTGGAAAAGCCATGATAGTTGAAGCGTTGACAATAAAGAAATTAATCCAATTGGCGGTGAAGTATGATTGGAAGAATATATCTTGTTCCATTCCTTAATCATGGTTCAAATGCTTAATAGAAGCATAAGTTCTTAATGAGAGGTTAATATTGTTTGCTATGATATTTGGGACTTGAGTAATATGTATATTTTAAGTATTTAAGTAAAAGGGTTAATACTTATAGCCACGAAGTGAGTATTGAACTGGGTCGGTCCTTTTTTTACTACTTAGTGAAGTCAATTGGTTTGACAATTTTTCCGTTTGGATTGTCAAGGAGGCTTCATCTTGTTTTGTACCATTGACTATTGAATTTAATTAATGCTTACTGTGTTTCCCCGGGAAAAAAAAGGTTAAAACTGTTCAAATGCATATCTCTGGACTATTTTAGACCAACTTTAAATATTGGGGACTAGTTTTATTATTTTCTCAATAAAGTTATTTGGCCTCTGTTTCTCTTTATTCTCCATTAACCTGATATTTGATGGTACTCCACAATAATGCGGTAATAAAGTATTATAATTAGTGAAATTGAAAAGATTCCCATAACCTGGTCGTCTTCAATCAAACGTCCGACAAGTAAACCCACTCCCAAACCTTTTCAGTGTATCTCCAAAACCCCCAAAACTCTTCAGCAAAACCCTAGTCATATTACCTCGGACTTTGCCCCCAAATTTTCCCGCTTCAGTCACTGGTTTGACCCCTCAACTCTCATATACTTCGTTCAGTACATCCTTTGGCTGCTTCACTCTCAAATCTGATGGTCTTTCTTAGTTTGCTGTTTTCACATGAAAATGTTGCTCCACTTTCTTTCACTGCTTCTTCTTCTTTTGCCATTGGCTACGCCTTTTCCGGTGACTGGTCCTCACATTGCGGATGTCAACATACTGTTGCCTCCCAAAATGACTCACTCTGTTGAGTATAGACTTCAAGGAAGTGATGGTTGCTTCAAATGGTATGTCCCTATTTCCAAACATTGCATTCATTTCTGTTTGGTGCATTAGCTTTGTGAGTGTAGATGATAGATTTCATTTATTTGTTAAGCTACGTAGGCAGTCTCTTAGCTAAGTTCTGCTTAATTCTTGAAGTTTATGCTGGATTTTTTCATCTGTTGTGGTCACTGTCTTGTCTTAGCTTCCTTTGAGAGCTGATGTTTTGGTAATGGGTGGTTCTTATTTCTTTATAGGTTATTAATAGCAAGTTAATGTGTGTTTGAAGAGCTATTATAAATGAAGTTTCGTTAGTTTATGAATATAGAGGATATCATGATTAACTTATGTTGTCATGTGATTTCTTTATTATTATTAAGGAAGAGTATTAGATGCAAAAGCAAGAAATCTAGTTCCTTTGAATAAGACCTGAAATATGAGGCTAGAGTCCAATCTTTTTTCGTTTTTTTAATGTTCTATGTATCATTGAACAAATTCGGAAACAACCTCTCAACTCCTTCGGGGTAGGGGTAAGTTCTGCGTACACACTACACTCCCCACACCTCACTTATGGGATTCTACTAGGTTGTTGTTGCTGTTGTTGTATCATTGAACAAACCTTATGCCATTATAAGTTTGTTAAACACTTTTAAGCCATGATTCATCACCTAGTTTTCTATTGACAACGGTTATTCTGACATCTGATGTTGCGAGAAGTTGACATTGGTATAACATTTAAGTAACTTTTCATTTTTGTAGAAACACTTACTTATGGATTTGTGCTAATATTTTTCTCTCTACTTTCTGTGTCCGGTTTTTGCGTGTAGGACATGGGATCATCATGATATTTTGGCTGTGCTACCCGAGTACAATGTCAGTAGTCAATGCTCTACAAGTGCCCGCTTGAAATCAATTGCCCCTTATAGTGGTCGAAAGGAGACTGCTGTCTATGCGACAGATGTGCATACTGGAGCTGTGATTCGATGCAAAGTTTATGTTGATAACTTCTCTAGGATCCAGATTTTCCATAGCTCCGTCAAACTTGACCTTGATGGCCTTGCTACTTTACGTGTCCGTGCTTTTGATAGTGAAGGTACTTTGCTACTTTAATAGTTTGTTTCGATTTGTTTTAATTGTATTACTTTATTTTTTGGAAATAAAGGCAATTGTTTGTTAGCCTACGAATAGAAGGGTACAACAACAACATACCCAATATTATTCCACACCGTGGTGTTGGGAGAGAATAGTGTGTACGCAGACCTTACCCCTATCTTGTCAGGATAGAGAGGCCGTTTCCAATAGACCATCGAATGTTTCCAAAGGGTGCAAGATTTCATTATTTTAATTAGCATTTGAAATAAGAGGAGGCAGTCATTTTCTAGCTTACTGGACTTTATATTCTTTCGTCTTATTCTTCTAAGCCATCATAGTGCACTTGTACTGTACAATCTCTTCCTAACCTATAGCAGTCTTTGGTGCTTGCTCTACTGCTTTGATAAGCTTAGATTTTTCTGGAAATACTCTCTCAGACTCTTCAACTGAACATGTGTTTTTGCTACTTTAGGCTGGGATCTTTTCATGTGTTTTTACCAGTAACTGATCTTCATATTTATACTGGAATCATATATTGTGCCAAAAATATGGTTTAATATCTGTCATCAATTGTGTGGTTTCACTTTATTCCTCTCAGCTTTCTTTGTCTAAAAGTAACTCGTAATCTTTCCTGCTTTGAAGAGGCTTGTTCTTCTTGTTTGATGGGTTCCTAAATTATAGAAGTCAAAGACATGAGATGAGGTGTAGGCTATGTGTATCCTGATTATCTCCATAAAATTTGAAACTACAAAAGAAAAACTAATATTACAGAACTAAATTATATGTTTTTATTTTCATAAATGAGGTATATATTGTATATGATATGTATGACAACGTACATATTTCTTTCTGTACCATATGAAATGGAAAATCACCTACAAATCCTATTCTTCTAGTCATTATAAAATTGTAAGGATCAATGAGTCCTACTTTTGCCAACTAGTTCCTAAGATGTTCTGTAACTAATGTGTTACCCTTTTCTCCTTCTTTTATCTGGCGGGCAGATCAGTCAAACACCCATACCTATAAAAAACAAGGGTTTAAAGATGTGCTACAGACACATCTAGTACTATAAAGCAACCAAAAGCTCATAGAAGTACACTGTAGGTAGTAAGTGTACAAGTTTCTCCCCCAAAAGTTTTTCTGTTTAATGCATATTAACTAAAAATTATATCTTATTTTGCAATAATATGAGCATTATTACCATTTTATTTCGATTGCTAAATATGTATTTGCTGAATTTTCAGAGAATGTTTTCTCGTCTTTAGTGGGCATACAATTCACGTGGCACCTAATGCCTGAAACTGATGGATTGCCTCATCACCTGACACATATCCCTTTGAAGGACTCTCCATTGAGTGATTGTGGCGGATTATGTGGTGACCTTGATATCCAAATAAAGCTTGAAAATAGCGGCGTGTTTTCTGATCTCTATGTGGTAAAGGGCACGGAAATCGGCCATGAAATAGTGTCTGTTCATTTGGATGAACCATCAGTTAAATATATGGAAGATAAAATTGTCCTAACTGTGGCAGAAGCCATATCTCTGGAACCTCCTTCGCCAGTTTGTGTCCTAGTTGGTGCTATTGTTCATTATAGTCTTAAAGTTATCCGTGAGAATATTCCACAACTTGTTACTCTGCCATCTGCCTTTCACCGATGGTCTGTTTCAAACTCCTCAGTTGCTCAGGTAGACAGGATGGTGGGTACTGCCAAGGCTTTGAACTTGGGTATAACAACGGTAACTGTTGAAGATACTAGGGTGGTTGGCCATACACAAGTGTCTTCTTTCCACGTTGTCCTACCAGATTCTTTATCTTTGTATATGTTACCTCTATCTCTTTCTGGTGATCATGTAAAGGGAATTGAACCAATACCCTCCGTGGCGCGCTGGTATGTAGTTTCTGGTCGGGAATATCTCATTCAAGTAAGGATTTTCTCGAAAGGAACATGGGTACAAGAAGTTTACATTTCAGAAAATGATGACGTTAAGTTGCATGGTGACTCATCAGAAATCTGGAGTATTATTCCCTCATCCAATCGCATTGGAGAGAAAGGGGTATCCGGAATCCTAAAAGCTCTTTCGTGTGGTCTGGGAAAATTGACTGCGACTCTCACATATTGCACTGGGCACGAAGAAACAAAGGAAGTTGTCAAGGTTGTTCAAGAAGTTATGGTTTGTGACCAGGTGAAGTTCAGCATGGAAGGTGTCTCCGACAGTATTACTCTTCCTTGGGCAACTGGTGTGTATCAGGAGTTGGAGCTAAAGGTTACTGGGGGCTGTGCAATGGTGTCCGGTGACTACAGATGGTTCTCTTCTGATATGTCTATTGTGTCGGTATCTGCTTCTGGGATTGTCCAGGCAAAACGACCTGGAAAAGTGACTATAAAGGCAGTCTCAGTTTTTGATTCTCTTAATTATGATGAGATAGTTGTTGAAGTGAGTTTGCCTTCTTTAATGATAGTACTGCCTAATTTTCCGGTGGAGACTCCTGTAGGTTCATATCTTCGAGCTGTTGTGACATTTAAAACATTGGATGGTGACTTATTCTACAAATGTGATGCTTTTAGCCCATTCATTAAGTGGAAAACTGGCAGTGACGCTTTCCTTATTGTGGATGCTGGTGAGACCTTTATTTCTGAAAAGCAAGAAATTCTTCCAATTGATACAGAGAAATATGGTCCTCCATGTGCATGGACTTATGTCTATGCTTCTAATTCTGGTCAGACGACGCTACATGCAACATTGTCAAAAGGATTTCAACAGTATGATCACTATACTGGTGGTTCTGATGTTCTGCAAGCAACTTCGCGTATTGCAGCTTTTATGCCACTCATCGTGCACCCGGCTAGTGATGGAAACCAGTTTGGTGGTTACTGGTTTAATTTGGTTCAGGCTGAAGCTGATAATCACTTGGACAATATCGAGCATCTATATCTTGCCCCTGGAACATATTTTGATGTGATGCTTCGTGGAGGACCTAATCGATGGGACCAGGGAGTTAAATTTGTTGAATCCGTGGAGTGTTTGGATGAACACAATCTTAGGGTTCAAGATGGGCTTCTAGTTAATCAAGAATTTACCAGCTATGGGAGCACATACAGAATCAAGTGCCAAGATGTTGGAAACTTTAGGCTTCTTTTGAAACGTGGGAATTTAATTGGAGAGGGTCATCCTTTGCCTGCTGTATCTGAAGTGCAATTATCACTCACATGTGGTTTCCCAGCCTCTATAGCATTGATAGCTGATGAAACTGTTAATTCCATTGAAGTGATCCAGTCTGCAGCTCAGGCTGACCGTGGCAGTGGAAGGATTCGTACTACCCCAATCACAATAGCAAATGGGCGCACAGTTCGACTATCAGCAGTTGGCATTAGTGAGTCTGGAATAGCGTTTGGAAACTCATCTTCTCTTCCTTTGAAGTGGGAGCTTAAAGATTGTGATGATCTGGCATTTTGGGATGATATCCACAACTTAGCAGTGTTATCAAATTGGGAGAGGTACTTAGTCTTGGCAAATGCAACTGGACTATGTGTTGTACGAGCAACTGTTATTGGACCTGTTGATTTGGGTAACCATCGTCACTCTCTTAAACATATTCCAGGCCCTGAGAATGATCTGACAGATGCTATACGCTTGCAACTTGTTTCATCCTTAAAGGTCTATCCAGAATTCAGCTTGTTGTATCTCAATCATGATGCCAAGTTGAATCTGTCAATTACCGGAGGAAGTTGTTTCATTGATGCTGCAGTAAATGATACACAAGTTATGGAAATAACTCAGCCTGCTCCAGGTTTACAGTGTACACAATTACTACTGGCTCCTAAGAAGTTGGGAACTGCACTTGTAACGGTTCGAGACGTTGGGCTTGCTCCACCTCTTTCCGCTTTCTCTGTGGTTCAAGTTGCAGATGTGGACTGGATTAAGATTACATCTGGAGAAGAATTGAGCATTATGGAAGGGAGTTCACTGTCAATCAATTTTCTTGCTGGAGTAAATGATGGAAACACTTTTGATTCTTCGCAGTATGTTTACATGAATATTCGTGTTCATATTGAGGATCATATAGTTGAACTTGTCAATGAAGATGATCTTTCCTGTTGTGATGATGGATATGTGATTGTGCCTAACTTCAGAATAAGGGCAATGCGTCTTGGGGTCACCACACTGTATGTCAGCGCTAGACAACATACTGGCCATGAGATACTGAGTCAGCCAATTAAGGTAGAAGTCTATGCACCACCTAGACTTCATCCTAGTGATATTTTCCTTGTACCAGGTGCTTCTTACGTGCTTACTGTCAGAGGAGGCCCAAAAACTGGTGCATATATCAAGTTTGTCAGTATGGATAATGAGGTTGCTAAGGTCCATACAGCCACAGGACGAGTTTCTGCAACATCACCAGGAAACAGTACCATAGCTGCCAAGATATACAGGAATGGAGATATCTTTATCTGTCAGGCATATGGTGAAGTTAAAGTAGGTCTTCCTTCTTCAGCTATGTTAAATGTTCAAAGTGAGCAGCTAGCTGTTGGCCGTCAAATACCAATATTTCCCTCCTTGTCTAAGGGAAATTTATTTTCATTTTATGAACTTTGCAGAAATTATAAGTGGACTATAAAGGATGAAGAGGTGTTGAGTTTCCAAGCAGCAGGCGACTTACATGGTGGAGAAAATGGAATGTTCTTGTCCAGTGAAAAAGGCAATGGGCTGGCAGGATATGTGGGTGATAAAGACCTTGGTTTTATTCAAGTATTGCATGGAAGATCTGCGGGGCAGACAGATGTTACAGTTTCTTTCTCCTGTGATTTTGTTGCTCGTAAATCTTTTTCACAGTCAAGATTATATACTGCATCTATTTCCTTGTCGGTAGTGCCTGAGCTTCCGCTTGCTCTCGGGTCACCAATTACTTGGATTCTCCCTCCACATTATACCACGTCTGATCTTTTGCCTTTAGCTTCTAAAACTTTCAGTAAAGGGGGTTCAAGTATGGGTAAGGTTACTTATTCTATACTGGGAGACTGTAGAAGAAAGGGTGAAAGGGAGGAAGATGATCCTATACTCATTGATGGGAGCAGAATAAGAACAAAAGAGAGTGGCAATCTTGCATGTATTCAAGCAAAAGATAGGTCAAATGGAAGAGTTGAGGTAGCATCTTGTGTGAAGGTTGCTGAAGTGACTCAAGTACGTTTCACGTCAGAAAAGTTGCTGGTTCACACATTAGCGATAGGTGCTGAAATTGATGTTCCGATCAAATATTATGATGTGCTTGGGAATCCTTTCCATGAGGCTCATGATGTATTTCTTTTTGGTGTTGAAACTAACTACCGTGATGTCATATCTGTTGAGGATGCAGTTGATGGCAATGGAAATGTCCATCTCAGAGCAATCAGTCATGGTAGAGCTCTTATGCGAGTAGGTTTTGCCAATGACCCGGAGAAGTCTGATTATGTGGTGATTCTCGTTGGTGCTCATTTGCATCCTCAGAATCCAACCTTTCACCTAGGGAGTGGTCTTAATTTCAGCATAGAAGGTCTAAATGATCAGGTATCTGGTCAGTGGTTTAGTAGTAATACAAGCATTGTATCTGTGGACCGGCTATCTGGACATGCTAAGTCGATAGGGGAAGGTTCTGCACTAATTATCTTTGAGAGTTCAAATATGAAACTGCAAACTACAGTTACAGTGTCTCAGCCTGAGATGTTGTCTGTTGATGCTCCAAGAGAGATGCTGACAAACGTGCCGCTTCCAGCAAATGGATATAGCTTTCATGTGAAACTTAATGATGCTCATGGTCACAAGTATAAATCTGCTAAAAACAAGGCAATTTTCTTGTTTGATTGCCTGGTTGATCCACCTTATGTTGGATACGTGAAGCCATGGGTTGATCTTGATACTGGTAGTTCGTATTGCCTTTTCTTCCCTTACTCTCCAGAACATTTGGTACTTGCCACTCCAAAGTCAGGAGACACTAGACGGGATTTAGCTGTTACCATAAAGGCATCGCTCATAGGAGAGCAGAATATCTCAGGATCTGCTTCAGCACTTTTTGTTGGAGGCTTCATCATTCTGGGAACAGAAGGAGATTCATTGCAGTTAAATCTAACCCCAGAATTTAACAAGAGTGTCCTAACTGTCATAGGAAACACAGATGTGAATGTCTACTGGCATGATCAGGAACGGCTAGCTATCAGACCAATATATGGGGAAGATTCGCAAGGAGGAAGCCGTGCACAGTACGAGGTCAAAATTCGCAGAGCAGAGAAATTTAAAGACAAACTGATTTTTACACTCCCAGCCACTGGTCAGAGGATTGAAGTTAATGTTTGCTATGAACCTGAAGAGAGAAGAACAGCATCTGCTAATCTTAATTTATGGTCCGCTGCAGCTGCTTGTTTCATTTTGATGATATTCACAGCTACTTTATTCATTTGTTACTTGGACCAACCTGTGAGATCCCAACCAACTGCTCCTCCTGGCACGCCAAGGGTAGCTGCTCCTGCTACTCCTGAGCGAAGCAGTCCTGCTGTAGTGAACGAACATTCTCCTCGGACTCCTCAGCCTTTCTTGGATTATGTTAGGAGGACAATTGATGAAACCCCATACTACAGACAAGATTTTAGGAGGAGAGCTAATCCTCAGAATACTTACTAGCATACCGGTGGCTGTATTCTTCCCTTCCCTCTCCCCTTTTTGCCTCAGTCAGATATGTCAAATGGTTTCTCAGGTAATTGCCAAGTCTTGAATCTGGCTGCATACTTTACAATGATATTGTTGTATTTTGTTGGTGTAATTCGTGTAGAGTATTGATAGCTGCTTCATTTGATTTTAGTTAGGACAGGGGTGCTATGCCTACGGATACTTTCTTGAAAAGCAGGCTCATTTGTCAAAGAATTCTTATGTCCTGCTTTCTAATGGAAAAGGCACAATTTTTTTCTGCAGTATAACTATCCTGTGCACAAAATTGAGTACATCTCTCTACCTCACGAGCGGTTGCGAGTTTGTGCTCATTATATTTGGTAATGAAGACAATTTTTAAGTAGCTGTACCGTACAATAACTTTGGGCGAAATGGCTTCCTGACCACTTAAACTTGTCAGAGCTGTAAAGCCGATACATAAACTTATAACTTTTCCATTTGAATGCTCAAACTAGTTTTTTCCATATAATAAACACATCTGACAAGAGACCATGCGCGCGTATTACACATACATGTACGTGTCCATCCAGTCAACAAATGACCAATAAATATCTTACATGTAAGGGCATGAAAACAGTAACTCCTCCTTTTTTGACTGCTTTAGCGTTCTTCTTCATCCCATTAATTATTTCAGTAGCAACTCCTATTTTTTCCAACACCCCTAGCGACAGCAACTCCTATCTTTGGTGTTTTTTCTTCCTTTCACCACACAACTCCACTTAATCAATTTTTTCCTCAATCAAAAGCTGAGCTTTGCCGGTGATCTGCCGAAGAAACAAGCACTGATCACTCGCCTAGTACTATGACAGCTCATGATTTACCAGAGTGGTTTGACGAAAGGGGTGAAGAAGTAGCTAGTTCTGTGGGGCCAACCAAAAGGCATAAACTGTTGGATGGTAGCTATGATGCACCGTCCCTCATAGATACTGCAACTTCTGCAAAAGCCTATAAGTGCTCCGACTTGGAGGATGATGCACAATCCAGTTGTGGCAATGACCTTGACCAAGTTTTAGGAGCAAAGAGGCTGAGAAAAGATAAAAATCGTGAAACTATAAGTATTTTACAGGAAATAATCCCTGGAGGGAAGGGAAAAGAGTCGATGGTTGTCATCGATGAAGCAATCCGTTACTTGAGATCCCTGAAAGTGAAAGCTAAGTCTCTAGGACTTGATTCTCTTTGAGCTTCAGCTTGGCCCTGGTCATATTTTACCGGTATCTCTTATAGCTTCCATGTGAATATAAGTATTAAATGTTTGCGATGAATAAATCTTAGATGGTATGGCAAAGTTGGGTTGGCGGAATATGGCATAAACAAAAGTAAACCAGATTGGAGAGTCCCCTTATAGTCTTTATTCTATGCATCATTCTGTTGGAACCATTGGCTATGATTTTTGGAGTTTAGAGAATTTGGAAGGGAAGAGAGCAGTTTAAAAGAAGAGGAGGGAAGGGGGTGGTGATGTAGTGTAATGGTTAAAGTCCAGCTGTAGTTGCTAAGCCAAGCTTTTCCCCCTTAATAACAACAACAACAACAACCCAGTATAATCCCATTTAGTGGGGTCTGGGGAGGGTAGTATGTACGCAGACCTTACCCCTACCCTGGGGTAGAGAGGCTGTTTCCAAATAGACCCCCGGCATCCTTCCCTCCAAGAACTTCCCACCTTCCCCTTAATAAATTTATACAAAATAAATTTGAATTAATAAAATCAATGAGTTCGAATATCATGTGATTAAAACAAAGAAAAAGAAATATAATACCAAGAAAAGAAAGAAGAGAAAGAAACTTCTAAGTAACTAAAAGATATTGAATAAAAGTTGACTGGAAAGTAAGACCTATTCTCTATCCATATCACTAGAAAGTTGACATTTTGTACTGTTGGGCGTGAGAAGAGGTTTTCACGCTCGTATTCGTCGTGTTTTTCAGGCGGGCTGTTGATTAGGACTAATTGATGCCACATGAGCACGATCAATGGTCAAATATGTTTATTAGTTATAAAAAAAAATAAGTTGAGTGTTCAAATGGAAAAGTTATAAGTTTATGTATCGGCTTTTAAAACCCCGACAAGTTTAAGTAGACAGGAAGTCATTCCGCCATAATTTTGATAGACAGGGATCTTGTTAAAAAAATTAATAGAGCACAGAAGATGGGGACCATACATGAGTCATTTGCATGATTTTCCTTTACAAAGTGGATCAGGAGAAGTGTGGGTATTAAGATTTAGACCGAATAACTTCCTGGCCATTTAGACTTATTGTGCATTTGAAAGTCGATACATGAATTTTAAATTTTCTCATTTGAACACTCAAACTCATGATTCTCTTACCTAATAAATACATTTAACCATTGATCATGCCCATACGGCGTCGCTTGGTCCTAATCAGCATGTTGCATGAGGAACGTAACACACATGAGCGTGAGAACCATCTTCCCGACGCACAACGGTCCAAAATGATGTGTATTTAAGTGGGTTGTTATTCATTCCTTGTAAAATACATTATCCCTCCATTATATAGAAATGAAGCTCCATTCCTCCATTTTTTTTAAATCTGAAGCTCCATTTAATTTTTTTCTTCTTTTTCCAAACCGTGAAAATAATGCAAAGTCCTAGGTAATTGTGGAGTTGAAACAAGGTTTTGCATCACTTGAAAGCCAACAAATCCAAGAATAAGGTTTTATGGGTGCTCAAGTTATGGTCGAAACAATTATTGTAATTTTTTTTAGGTGGTTTGACCCCTTCCTCAAGATCACTATAAACAAGTGATTCACGTCTGTTATCAAAAATTAGAAAGAGAGAGATCGACTACATCGTAGGAAGAGGGTGAAGATCATTATAATTTTAATTGTTGTTGTCACACCTCCTTTTTCCTACACCCCCGGAAGAGGGTATAAGGGTTTTTTTTTTTCGGTTTAAGTGACAATCGAAACGAGATTTATTTATTTGAAGAATTCCGAGTCGCCACTTGGGATAATTTATGGTGTCAGAAGTCACCGGTTCAAATCTCGAATCGAGGAAAGATTGAATCTATATTACAGTGTGCGAACCAGAAACCAGGGTAAGGAATTCTGTTAACCCGAAAGAAAGTATTAGGCATTCCCGAATTCCGTGGTTCTAGAACGATCACTCAACTCTTATAAATGGCATATTATCTGATTTTAGTACATGTTTTAATTTGTGTGCATTTCAACTTTAACCGCTTTATTAATTTTGTGAAAAACTCGACGTCACAGAAAATATATTTTGAACCGCGTCACATAAATACATCCGTAGTCCGCAACACATTTTATATAAAGTTGTTAGGATTTAAATTTGGATCACATAAATACGCACCCGAGTTTAGGAAGGTAGATTATTAAAATAACACGCCGAAAACAACTAGCGTTTGCAACTTTGCGAGAGCCATGAAAATTCACTAAATGGCGCGTCTCGATTTCTAAGGATAAAACAAAATTAATTAAAATGAGGGCCATACAATTGACATTTTTGTTTGGCACGACGCACCTTGATTTGTTCTAATCAAGAGGTTTCTAAATAAAATTACGAGGACCATACTTTATTCAATTTGTTACCATGGCACACATCCAATCTATTTTGAAAAGAAAACCAATTAATTAACTAAAGAAAATTGGGGAACTTCTACTCATTTGAATAAAATCTCAAACCTACTAACTAATTAGCAAACCTAGAACTAAAGAGGGCAATTAACTCAAAATTCAACCCCGGCTGCTTTTAAACTTGGGCCCAATGAGCCCAAAATCTATTGCAAATGCAAATGCAGAGAACCGCTGATAGCTTAAATAAAGGGAGTTTTATAGTTTTACCCATAAAAATCAAACTAATTACCCTTGCCTACCTATTTATTTTTCTACCCATCAAATTAATTACCATTCATATCTATTGCAATGTATGCGGGTGATTGCCTCTTCTTTTTTTCTCATTTTGCTTATGATTTGCCTTTTTCCCCCTCCTTTTATGTTATTTTTTATTTTCTTTTTTCACCATAATCTGATTCCTTGCTCAATTTTGGCTTTTTTTATTTTTTCCCTTTTCTTGTTACATTTGTAATTTCATTTATATCTTTTGTCAATTTATTTCTTTTTTTTGCATGATTTAATTTTATTCACTTTTTTCGCTCTTTTTTTCATATGCAATAATAAAAATATAATTAATATAATAACTATTTGTCACCTATATATATATATATATATATATATATATATATATATATATATATATATATATATATATATATATATATTGTCTTACTTTTTCCCATTTTCTTTTTCTGTAGATTAAAAGATGATAACCCAACACACTAAGCACCCACTATGATTTCATAATCTAATTAGTTCATATTATATTTCAATGTAAGAAACACGACTATATATATTGTGAATTCGCCATATCTTTCGTAAAAAGTTATCTATGCACATGAAGTAAATCGTCCATTGCATTTGACTTTTTCTCGCTTCTTTGTTCTTTTTGCTACCTTACTTTGGCATTAGTGCTTTTTCTTTATTTTCTACCTTTATGGTACATTAATATTTATTTTTATTTTTATTTTTTATGCAAAACTCACTCAAATTAGCAAGATCGTACACTTAAAATTTGAGGATATTATATATATACGAGAGTCTTTATAATCAGATGAAAAATTATGCACACACACACGCTAATTATATATAAATAGGAGTCTTTGTCCAAAATTCTAAAATTTTTAATCAGATATAAAATTTGAGCGAAAAAATATACTTATCACAATAATTGCCTATAACTATAAAAACTATTACATAACATAATCTATATCCATCGGCACAAAAAAATTTTAGCACTGCAAATCATGTTCATATAAATAATTCTAGAATAAAAATCACTTAAAAATGTAGATAAAACAACCAATAAAATATTCAAACTACCATATGATACCAATATGGCATATAACTATACCAACATGGTATACAATTATACTGGTAAATATTCGGTAACTACGTGACTATATTACTATTACACAACACACATGCGTAAAGAGAATAGTAAAAAAATGAGCAAATTTCATTTATAGCCCATCAACCCAAACATATTTCATTCTATAGCCACAAATTAACCCATACAAGTTATAGCCTAAAAATAATGACAATTCCTAGCCATCAGCTCCCATCCCTTTCTTTCTTCCTTACTGTCTTTCTTCTTCCTCTCACGCCGTCAATTTCATGCCATTCCTACAGTCTTTTTTGTTCTTCTCAATGTAATAATTGGTATCATTGCTTTTACTTCTTCCTTGACTATTTTCTTCAGTTGCAACACATAAGTAACTCTTCACAGCTAACCTTAAATTTCATTTCGAGCAAGATGCTTCCTCAGCTTCACAGTGAAAATAGACGCTACACACTGCTCAACTAGATATAACAAATAAAAGGAATTAACATGCAATCAAAGGTAAGTAGTAAAAAATTAAAAATCAACTACAGAGCGTACATGAATGATGAAAAGGGTCACATGCTTTTGCTATCAGTTAGGCAAAATTTGAAGCTGTATTGCTGTCAACTCGTGACAATGAAGTTTAATTATTTCCTTAAGGGCATTATCATTGTCTCGTTATGATAATGCTAAGGGCAAACCTTTGCATTTTTTTTGCAATTTGTTTTCCTACCTTTTCAAGTTTTGGATATTCCTTAGTAGTTTTCTGCTCTTCTGAATTGCTACTGCAAGGAATTAATGACTAAAAATGTTGAGGCGCTGATGGAGAAAATGAAAGAACTTTACTTAGGTTTAAGCTCCCTGCCTTATAACAACTTGATGACTCTCTACACAAAAACCGGGCACCCAGAAAAACTTTCAACCAATATTCAAGAAATGAAGGCCTGTGATGTAATGCGATATTCGTACATAAAAAAGATAGTTACTATACAAAATATACAAAATGGATTGTTACTACACAAAAAATATACAAAATAGATTGTCACTATACAGCAAATATATAAAATAGATGTAACTATACAAAATATATACAAAATAGATGTAACTATACAAAAAATATACAAAATAGATTGATACTATACAAAAAATATACAAAATAGATGTTACTATACAAAATATATACAAAACGACTGTCACTATACAAAAATACATGATACACTCCAAAATATTAGAAAATATACTTTATACACAATTTTTATACATTTTTAGACAGATTATACATTCACGATATAAGTTATATTTGGGATACACAAATATATACACTTTAGATAAACAAGCGCAGTTGAGATAGGCTCAATGTACACCAATGATACACTATCGAACTCAGAATACAATATTTATACATTGCAAAAAAAAAATTCTCCATTGCGCTAGGTAGGGGTCGAACCTGCGACCATTTGCTTAGGAAATAAGCGCTCTACCCACTGAGCTACAAGCACTTTTGTTGTCATACTCATTCTGTTCGGCTAATATATGCAATATGTTTAGGCCGAATGGCCATTTTTTGAAAGTGGATCAAAACACGGGCTATTAAAATTTTGAGGGGCTATAGAGGGTAGTTTTCTCTAAAAA
>JASVEL010003324.1:0-26664 GCA_032618575.1 Nicotiana noctiflora
GGACGGGTATTTGGGCTGGATTAGAGGAAATTCGTTTGGGCCTGGTTTTTAGACTAAGTTTTGGCCCAGATCGGATCTTCATGATGTACTATATGTGTATGTGTATATATATATATATATATGTATATATACATATATATATATATACACACATATGTATATATACTAACCTATAACACCACTATTTTTACTATAATTAACGTACATAATTACATATCACCTAAAAAATGTAAATCACATGACTTCGATATCAAACACTAAAAATGCAAAACCTAGCATATATTTTTTGTATTTTTAATTTAAATAAATAAACGTGCACACAAAAAGATAAAATAACACAAAATCACAAAAATCATGCCCAACACGAAACTATTTTTATTTTTGCATTTTCTGGGAGTACTTCTCAAGTAAGGCAAAAATCACGTGCTCACAATACCAGTTAATTGAATAGAATCACTAAAAATTTAATTCAATTAACTAATTAAATCCTTTACAATTCTGCTTAAACTATCTCATCTAACGGATACAAAAATTCACCGGGGGTTTTCACATGAAACCTTATAAGCTTATAAAAAGGGGTATTATCAAACCCAAAACCATGTCATGGATTCTATCAACTAATTATTATTTACAATTATTATTTGTTATTGTCTAATTTATTAGGCATATACTAACTTTAAATAGATTCGTACCTTTTTTATTAGGCATATACTAACTTTAAATAGAGTCGTATCTTTTGATAAATCAAAATAATACCAAGTCACATTGATCATAAAATATTATATCAGGATTAGGAGTATAAGCTCATTTAATGAATTAGAGAAAGTGTTTTATATATATTCAGTACAAAAATACATTTTCTCTACATGGTCTGTTCAATATATTCTGAGCAAACTAGCCCAAGAAGTTGGAGTAAACCTACTCCCATATACAAGACAAATTATACAATAATCTTGTGCTACAACCATCAAGATATTTTGTCCTATAATATCTTCGATTGCCAATATAGTTTATTAATTATGAGAACCAACAATTTAATCATTTGTGTATGAGCTAAGACTCCATACACTAAATTGTCTACAACATAATCAAAAGGACACACATGTTGCAAATGATCTATTTAAAACAGTGCTTTATTGAATTGAATAAATTAAATAAATAATTATTTCACTAAGAACAAAATATAATACTATGTCTAAAACCGCATAGTTAATAGTATATCCCAACAATTTCCATTTAGACTCATAACCATGCGTCTAATACTCTAAAACCCATTCCTTCTACATACTTGTCAAAAATCTCCTGCGTCAAGCTCTTTGTAAACGCGTTTGCCAATCTTTAACACTCTTGCATCACCTCTTTGAGTTATGTCCCGAATTAAGTGATATTTACGCTCAATATGCTTACTTCTTTTATGGCTTCTTTGTTCTTTCAAGTTTGCAACTGCACCACTATTATCACAATAAAGTACAATTGGTGCTTGAACCGAAGGAACCACATTAAGCTCTTTCAGGAAGTTCCTGAGCCAAACAGCCTCATTAGCTGCTTCAGATATAGCCACATATTCGGCTTCCATGGTGAAATCAGTAACACATGATTTCTTGATGCTCCTCCAACTTATGGCTCCACCTCCTAAGGTAAAAACATATCCTGAGGTAGATTTTCTAGAGTCTCTATCTGAATGGAAATCTGAATCAGTATAGCTAATGGGTGCAAGGTCACCTGAGTGATACACCAACATATAATCCCTAGTCTTTTTCAAGTACTTGATTATATGCCTAACATCAGTCCAGTGTTCTCGACCTGGGTTAGACTGAAATCTGCTAACCATGCCAACAACAAATCAGATATCAGTTTTAGTACATAGCATTGCATACATGAGACTCTCTACAGCAAAAGCATAAGGGACCGCCTTCATCTTTTCTATCTCATCAGTCGTTTTGGGGGACTGATCTCTTAATAGAGAGATTCCATGTCTAAAGGGGAGAAACCCTTTCTTGAAATCTTGCATGCTAAACCTGGTGAGAATAGTATCAATATAAAGTGCTTGGGACAAGCCTATTACCATTTGCTTGTAATCTCGCATGAGCTTGATCCCTAGGATATGTGCTGCATATCCCAAGTATTTCATATCAAAACGTGAGGACAACCATTCCTTTACTGAATTCAATATGCTCACATTGTTTTCTATGTGCAAAATATCATCTACGTACAAGACCAAAAATATAACTTTATCTTCACTCCACTTCTTATAGACACAAGACTCATTTTCACATTGATCAAAATCGAATGTCTTAATCGATGCGTCAAAACAAGTGTTCTAAGCCCTAGAAGCTTGTTTTAATCCATAAATGTATTTCTTTAATTTACACAACATGTGCTCATTTCCACTTTTTATGAAACCAACTGGTTGTGCCATATAGATGCACTCATCAAGACTTCCATTTAAAAAAGCGGTCTTGACATCCATTTTCTAGATCTCACAATCTTAATGAGCTACAATGGATAAGAGAATCATTATGGATTTAAGCATGGCTATTGGTGAAAAGGTTTCCTCATAATCGATGCCTTCTTTTTGAGTAAACCCTTTTGCGATAAGCCTAGCTCGAAAAGCTTGCACTTTTCCATCCACTGCTCTCTTTTTCTTATAGATCCATCTGCAACCTATGGGTTTGACTCTAGTAGGTGGTTCTACAAGATCCCATACTTGATTTGAGTACATGGACTCCATTTCAAATTTCATAGCATCAACCCATTTATCAACATCTGTATCATGTAGTGCTTCGTCATAATTAATAATATCAGTATTAGGCTATTCAGGGATTCTATCATAAGATTCTCCCAAGAGCGCTAACCTGAGAGGTTTTCTAATAATTCTCCCACTACGACAAGTCACAACATGTGGAGGCTTATTTTGTTGTTGAATCACATCACCACTTCCTTGAACTGAAGTCTCAATATTATTTTCCACACCAGGCGGTGCTAGGATATCATTGACTTCTTCCTGGAGTGCATGATTCCTCTCAAATTGGCTATCAGAATCAGAGGCAATTTTCTGTTGTGGTCCTACCGCTGTTACGCTAGGACCGCGGTCAAAAGGCCTCTAGAATCAAAGGCATTATTTTGCTGCAGTCCTACCACGGTTACACCAGGACCACAATAAGAGAGGCTCTCGGATTCTTCAGGTTGCATAACAATTGTAGGTGGTTCAACAACCTGAGGTTGCTCAATATTATTTCCACTACTTTGGGGTAGTGAAATGTCAGGCAATTGTTCTTGTGCAATCTGATGCCTATTGACATTTATCCCACTACGATAATGTAGTGGTATGTCAATGCTAGCTTTCGAGATACGTTCAAGGAATGTGTCGTTAATTATTCCATTATCTAATTCCTGTAAAACTAGTTTACTTCTAAGAGTATGGTTCGTTAGATGGTCCTCCTCTAAAAATGTGGCATTTTGTTGTAACAAGCACCTTCTTTTCTTTGGGACAATAAACAAACCGCCTCTTTTTCCTTTTGGATATCCAATGAAAATGCATACTTCTGTTCTGTCCTTGATTCCAATTTATCCGATTTCCCTTTCAGCACATGTGCTGGACAACCCCAAACCCGAATGTGTTGTAAACTTGACTTTCGCCCAGTCCACAATTCTATTAGTGTTGAAGGTACTGACTTCGATCGAAGGAACCAAATTTTGAATGTAGTTTGTTGTTTCTAAAGCATATCCCCAAAAGGAAAGAGGCAAATTAGAATAACTTAACATTGATCTAACCATTCCCATAAGAGTCCTATTTCTTCTTTCTGCCACACCATATTCTTGTGGTATTCCTAGGGCAGAAAATTGAGATGTAATTCTATTATCTGATAAGTATTTGATGAATTATGCAGAAAGGTATTCACCACCGCGATCAGTTCGCAATGTTTTGATATATTTATCATGTCGTTTCTCTATTTCCGTCTTAAATTCTTTGAATTTCTCAAAGCATTCAAGATTACGTCGCAACAGATAGATTTATCCATATTTTGAGTAATCGTCTGTGAAAGTCACAAAATACTCAAAATCACCTCTTGCTTGTATATTCATGGGACCACACAAATCAAAGTGAATTAATTCTTGTTTATTACTGGCCCTATTTCCTTTTGAGGGAAAATGTCTCTTGGTCATTTTACCTTCTAAATAGGATTTGCATGTTGGTAGTGACTCCATTTTCAATGAACTCAAAGGTCCATCAGAGAGGAATCTCGAAATCCTATTTAGATTTATATGGCCTAGGTGTAAGTGCCATAAATAAGTTTGACTTAATTCAGAAATGCATTTTCATTTATGTGGTAGATTAATGTTATTCAGGTCTTTTGATTGTTGTAGCACATGAGGAGATATATCAAGAACAAAAAGGTCATGTACTCTAACAACTTTGTAGATAATACATCTACGAAACTTAATAACAGCAAATTTATTAGCAAAATAAATAGTATAACCAGCATCCATTATTTTCGAAATCGAAATCAAATTCCTTCTAATGGAAGGTACATAGAGAACATCTTTTAGAACTAATCTATCACTACTAAACGAAACACTAATATCTCCTAAAGCTAAAGCTGGTGCTGGCTCGCCATTGACTTGATAAACGCAAACTTCATTCTCACTTAGTCGCCGCATTTCCTGAAACCCCTGCAAAGAATGGCAGATGTGATTAGTGGCTCCCGAATCTACACACCAAAACATGGTAGAAACAACCGCTAAACAAGTTTCAACGATATTTAAATTTGAATTTCCTTGCTTATTCAACTTTTCCAGATATATGGGGCACTGCTTCTTGTGATGCCCGGGTTCTTGCAATGATAGCACTTGCCTTTGGGCTTATTCACACCAGCCACACCACCGGGTGCCAGAACCTTTTGAGCCTTCTTGTTTTTTTTTTTTTTTTGCCTTTTGACTTAGATATTAAAGGTTTCTCAACATTGAGTGCCACAACTGGAGCTTGTTGTTTAATAATAGATTATATCGCTTGCAGCTCATTCAACAATTTTGCTACTAAGAAATCTATTTTGTTCATATTATAGTTCTAGCGAAACTGTTGAATACTGTCAGGCAGAGTCTGCAGGACCATCTCAACTTGAGACTCCTTAGCAATCACATCTCCAAGGACTTCCAGTTCATTCAGAAAACTCATCATCTTCAGAACATGGTCCCTGATAGATGATCCTTCAGCCATTTTCGTGTTCAAAAGGGCTTTCATGGATGTCTGCTTAGCTGCACAATTTTTCTCACCGAACATCTCTTTGATATTTTCGAGTATATCGTAAGCATGCCCCATAGAGTGATGTTGATGTTGCAAAATATTTGCTATAGAGGCAAGAATTTAACATCACACCATATCATCATCCTTACATCATAGGCCTTAACCTGATCATCCGTAGCATTTTCAGGTTTTTCTGGGCATTCCTCAGTGATTACAAATTTGTAACCTTCAGTAGTTATGACAATATCAAGGTTCCTTTTCCAGTCAACATAATTAGGTCCTTCTAACTTATTTTGGTTCAAAATTGAGGTAAGTGGGTTGAAAGAAGACATGGTTATTCTGGGAGATGTAGACATTAAATAGATCATTAGTTATGCATTAAGAATGATTAAATTTAAAATTACACATTACATATATAAGCATGTTTATTGAATAGTTAGATTCATTAGGGAAACTTAACAATTCATGCAAACTATATGCGTGATGTCAGATATAACCCCATAAATTTAAACAGGACCAACTCAGATGGAGAGTAAACCGTTAATTTAAGATAGGTAAATATCACTTTTTATAAAACTCTAGTTTCATTCAATTAACATGTAACTCAGTTGGAGAGTTAATACAAGTAATTAAATAACTAGAGGCTAAAGAAGAACATAGTAATCATCTATAATGAATTTATCCGATGTGGAAGAAGACCTATGTCAACATATAAATTCATTATATTACTATAAAACCCATTTAATTTAGGGTTTAGGGCCTAAAATTGCGCATTTTGCAATTTTTGGCTCTGTAGATTGCATGTACTGCCGCGGTACTACCGTGGTTACGATAGGACCGCGGTTATAGTGACCTTCACAGGGAGTGTTCTGCCGTGGTCCTACCGCGGTTACGCCCGGACTGCGGCCAAACAATACGTATTTTCAAAAACGTGTTTTCATAGGGTTGATCTAAAAATTCTGTATATTAATCCAAAATTACAGAATTTCATACAAAACATTCACGTATGTTTTAATTTTACTCTATGCTTATGTATTACATTATCTAATTAGATGTAAGACGGCTCTGATACCAGTTGTTAGAATATGCGCAGCGAAAGCAAGCATACAATCAGATATCAATTACATGTAAACTAGACAACGCAATAATAACGAGATCAGGAACACTAACCTCTTGAAATAGTTGCCCAAATTCTCCAAGCAGCAAGAATGCAGGGTTGTAGTCTTCTGCTATATGCCTAGTAAAACCTTGAACACTTTTGCTCTTGGGTGGGCAAAGACAATACAATTCTAGGGTTTTTAGTAAGAAAAACATGTCTGCCTCTTGTGTATGTGAGATACGCGAAATTAAGCACTTAAATAGGCTTAAAAAATGTGTGGTCTAGGGTTCCATAAGTGGAATCCTACTCGAACTCAATAAGGTAACTTTTCTCCCAAATTACTTTTTACCCAAGTATGTCCATGTTATTACTAGGTATAGTATGGACCACAAAAATAATAAGAGGCCACCAATTATAGTATTAATTATAAATTAGCATGAATTAGTTCTTGCTATAATTAATTGCAATTTATTCCACTAAAGAATTGTAATTGAACTCCTCAATATGAATTTCGAAATTTATCAACACTTATTTTAACTTCTCATGTTAAGATTTCAAATACCAGTTAATTAAATTATATCATTGAAAATTTAATCCAATTAAGTAATTAAATCCTTTACAATTCTGCTTAAACCATCTCATGTGACGGATACAAAAATTAATCGGCCGGGTTTCACATGAAAGCTTATAAGCTTATATAAAGGGGCATTATCAAACCTAAAACCAAGTCATGGATTCTATCAACTAATTATTATTCACAATTGTTATTTGTTATTGTCCAATTTATTAGGCATATACTAACTCTAAATAGAGTTGTACCTTTTGATAAATTAAAGCAATATACAAATCACATTGATCATAATAATTATATCAAGATTAGGAGTATAAGCTCATTTAATGAATAAAAGAAAATATTTTATATGTATTCAGTACAAAAATACATTTTCTCTAATTGATCCGTTCAATATACACTGAGTATACTAGCACAAGAAGTTGGAGTAAACCTACTCCCATAATAAAGACAAATTATACAATAATCTTGTGCTACAACCATCAAGATATTTTGTCCTATAATATCTTCGATTGTGAACATAGTTTATTAATTATGAGGACCAACAATTCAATCTTCTTTGTATGAGCTAAGACTCTATACACTAAATTATCTACTACATAATCAAAAGGACACACATGTTACAAATGATCTATTTAAAATAGTGCTTAATTGCATTGTATAAATTAACTAAATAATTGTTTCACAAAGAATAAAATATAATACTATGTCTAAAACCGCATGGTTAATAGTATATCCCAACATCCCTTAATCTTGAATCCCATTGCTATTCAAATTATCGCCTTCACTGCCGAAGTCGCAAATTTTTAAGGGTGTTCAAACTTGTAAGAATTGAAAATAATTTTCCGATTAAGAGTGTTCAGTATATATTATATATCTCAAAATCTAATATTCTTTATTTATTACCGGTGTAATTTTTTTATGAAGGTTGGTCAATTGACCACCCCTAAGACGTGTAGCTTCGCCCCTGCGTAAGGAGTGCAACTGCGGAAAAAAACAGATCCAACATATAAGCAGTGGTTGTCTATAACATATTTGGAGTGGGTGCATGTGTGTATGCTTGAATTGTTTGTGATAAGATTAGAAATTAAAAGAAAATTTTATTAAGAATATGTAAACATTATTTCCTTGATGAGACATAAATAAGTAGGGTAGTTCAAAAACGAACTGAAACTGAAAATCGAGTCGCAAAAATGGCTTAATGACTTATTAGTATTGGGTTATCCATTTAACGGATGGGGAACCAAATAACGTTTTATTATTAACGGCTTACTAGTCTGGGGGCAGATTATTCAATTTTCTTAGCGGATAAACCATTAACCTATTAAGAATATATATATTCATTAACATCTCGAAAATATTCCGCAATAGTTAAGGCAGTCAAACCAACTCTCATACGAGCTCCTGGGGGTTCATTCACCTGACCGTAAACTAGGGCCACTTTTGATTCTGCAATAATTTCTTCATTAATCACTCCGAATTCTTTCATTTCCACGTAAAGATCATTTCCTTCCCGAGTACGTTCACCTACTCCGCCAAATACGAATACATTCCCGTGAGCTTTAGAAATATTGTTAATCAATTCCATAATAAATAATATTTTACCCACTTCCAGCTCCCCCGCTTAGTCCGTTTTTTTTCCACGGCGATAAGGGGCTAAAAGATCTACTACTTTAATTCTTGTTTCAAAAATAAATAATTTTGTATCCAATTGTATAAAGGCGGACGAAAATTTATGAATACGAGATGTTGTATTAGTATGTACAGGATATATATACATATATATTTCTTTTTATCCATATGTATATTAAATATCCCTCCTACCGTTACACTTATCCATTGTTGAAGTTTATTTTTTTTCTACTCAAACCTATAACATGCCAACTGTCACGACCCAAACTGGAGGACCATGACTAGCACCCGACCATACTTGCCAAGCACCAACGTACATTTTATCTAACATTCTTTATTATCTTTTAGGGCTGACGAGAGCAATAGAAATGGTAGACATGGATCATGGACAACCAACAATAAAATATGATGGCATGAACCTACATAACAAGGGATGACCAGACAATCAAGAAACTATATACATACGGTACAAGCTACCACGCTAAAATGAAAGACTATACAACAAAAATCAACCGACAAGGCATACCAAACTATACATGAGTTGACACTTGTCTATGAGCCTCTAAAGGAACATAAGTGCTGCAACATAGCCAGAACAGGGCCCCGACATATCCATAACGTCTATAACAAAAATGCATACCAAGACCAAGGCAAGTCCGGAGAAGGGATCTCGCCAATCATCGTTGAACTGGACAACATACTTTGATGGGGGAGCTGAACCTGCCTGTCTATCAGGACCTACAGCACGACATGTAGCGTCCACAAACAAAAGGACGTCAGTACGAATAAAGTACCTGAGTATGTAAGGCAGAGAACCATAAATACGAACAGTAATGTAAGGAGGGATAGAGAATATACAACCTGTAACATCTGAGTACCTCTGAGGGCTACTGACATGAAATGCATGATACATATGTATAAATACATAATCTTTTAAAACATACGCCTCTGTGGGCATCATCATCATCATATCATACCCAGCCTTAATAGGCTCGGTAAAAATATACCCGGCCATTATAAGGCTCGGTAGAATCGTACCCGGCCACGTGGAGCTCGGTAAAACCCAACTGATCAGTGGTTGCACAATATGTGTCATACCCAACCGACTATAACGCGGCTCGGTAGAGTAAAATAGGTACATATATATAATGCATGCTCGACTCATGGAAACACCTTGTAGACCTTTCGGAGTGACGTAAGGTCGATATCCTATGTACACCTTATTAGGACTAACTCTTCACTATGAACCTTATAGGAATCAGGAAATACCAACAAGATTGATAACATAAGAATAAGAGAAGCAACATCAACATCAATCGTTCCATAAGAGGGGAAATAACTGTAAGTACTGCTAGCTTTTAAGAGTAGAGTATTTTTGGAAGCTCGTACATTACATTATGTACAATCGGAGTCGTGAAAAAGAAGAAAAGGAATAGCCTCACGTAACTTGTATATACTGCCCCAACCTCGAGCTATGCAAACGTCACGACTCCTTAGTCTACAATAGGATAAATGTCACTATCGTTAACGTTTAAGCGTCGCAACTATTATGTACCAACCACAACCTATTTTGTGATGAAACGGACAGCACCTCCCCTATATATATGACTTCACACCACTCAAAAAAATTACCAAACAGCCTAAACAACAAAAATAATAAATATATTGAGCCTTCCAAAACAGTCCACACACAACCTAATCACTTCATACATACGACGGCCACTATAGTTGTATCAAACGACCCAAAAATATTACGAAGAACTAGAAACCACAACCCAACATATATATGGTGTTTATCCACACCCTGCCTCCTCCAAAACTCCACAAAACAGTAATAAAAAATGCAGCCCAACAGCAACACAAAACAGTCCACAAAATAGTCCGCTGCAAGTGAATAACCTGAACTCACGGCTTCCGATCACCGTCCCTTGAGTTCTTACGTGTATATAACGAATTACCATGAATTAACAGCAGAATAAATGTATGAAATATAGCAGTAAACGCACCATACTTGTTGGATAACTCAGCCTTTATCTTGGTTCTTCAAACTCTAGTGTTTACCCCCAATTTGCACTTGAAAGAGAGGAAAAATCAATTAGGGTTTGTGGATAATTTTTGGGAGGAATTTTGCAGGGTTTTAGGTATGGTTATTTGTGAAATATAATGAGGGATATATTGCAGAAGATAAGCCTTTTAATGGGCTCCTTTTCAGACCCGAAATTGCCTCTTTTGGGCCGTCATTTAACCAACTAGCTGACCCACCTACTTGTCACCTAGCAGCTTGTGCAGTCTCACGAAAATGTCTATATCTCTCTATTCCAATGTTGTATTGATAAACGGTTTAATGCGTTGGAAACTAGACTCATAGATCTTCAATTTGGTGGGTATATCACCCTGTAATTCCAAGTATATTGGGAGAAAAGCTTAATAACATTTGACCTAAAGCTTAAGTAAAACTATGAACCTAAGTTGCGACAACTTTTGTCGATTTTTGTTTCATAACTCGTTTGACTTCAAGACTTATGATACGGATATTATATGATTCAAATACCTTAAAACATGACCTCCTAAGTATATTAAGCATCTACAGGTTTACCCAAAAGTACGAGTTACAGCATTCTTGATTCGTTTAACTTCTAATACTTCTTAATCACCCTTATGCACCCTTGTATCACTTAAGATCAATCGGATTAACTTCTTATCATCTCAAGGATAATTCCTTCTTGGATTTGTGTTAACTAATATATGGAATGAACTAACGTGTATGGATATGGGTTGTAACACCCTCCCCCCCTTAGGAACATTCGTCCTCGAATGTAAGGGTTTATGGGGAGTCCAAATCATCGTGGATTCCAGCAAAACTTTTTGGTCAATTTTCCCTATAAAATGGTCACTAGCAAAATTTGCAAGCAGTGAAGCTCAAAGTATGGCCTCACAAGGCTACACAAAGCATGATGGACATGGACATTATTTACATATCACCATTTTGTATTAAGGAAGAGTGTTCTCAAGTTATTGCTTACCTCATAAAGTCGTTTTACCTTTACAATGTATCTTGTGTTCCACCAACATCCTTGTTATCATCATTCCGGAATAGGTAAGGGTATTTAGACTTCATCTCTTCTTCCGCTTCCCATGTCATTTCTTTCATATTCTTGTTCCTCCACAATACTTTGACGGAAGCTACATCTTTTGTTCTCGGCTTGCGGACTTGTCGATCTAATATAGTCACTGGCACTTCTTCATATGATAGATCCTATGTAACTTGAACATCTTTGATAGGGACAACTCGAGAAGGGTCTCCAATACATTTTCTCAACATAGATACATGGAATACCGGTGGAGAAATTCTAATTCGGATGGCAATTCTAACTCATAAGCAACTTGTCCAATTCGTTGAAGAATTTTATACGGACCGATATACCTTGGACTCAGCTTACCTTTCTTCCCAAAACGCATAACACCCTTCATTGGTGAGATCCTCAAGAAAACCCAATCACCAACCTCAAACTCTAGATCACGATGTCGGATATCGGAATAAGACTTTTGCCTGCTTTGTATCGTCCTCAATCGTTCCTATATCACTTTCACCTTCTCAATGGCTTGGTGAATCAAATCTGGCCCATATAAATCGTCGAACCATCCAACTGGTGATCTACATCTCCTCCCATATAGTGCCTCATATGGGGCCATTTTAATACTGGAATGGTAGCTATTATTGTAGGAAAATTCTATGAGTGGAAGATGGTCATCCCAATTACCCTTAAAATCTAGAACACATGCTCGTAGCATATCTTCCAATGTCCGAATGGTACGTTCAGCCTGTCCGTCAGTCTGCGGATGAAATGCAGTGCTGAGATTCACCTGTGTGCCTAAACCTTTCTGAAAAGACCTCCAAAAGTTAGCCGTAAATTGAGCTCCTCGATCCGATATAATAGATACCGGCACACCATGAAGCCTAACAATCTCCTTGATATACAACTTCGCATAATCTTCAGTCGAGTAAGTTGTCTTAACTGGCAGAAAATGAGCACATTTTGTAAGTCGATCAACTATCACCCAGATAGAGTCAAACTTATGATAAGATCGAGGTAATCCATTAACGAAGTCCATATTAATCACCTCCCATTTCCAGGTCGGAATCTCTATATTCTGAAGCAATCCACCGGGTTTCTGATGTTCTATCTTTACTTGTTGACAATTGGGACACTGGGCTACAAATTCTGCAATAGATTTTTTTCATGTTATCCCACCAATACTGCTCATTGACATCATGATACATCTTTGTTGAACCAGGATGGATGGAATATCGGGATTGATGAATTTTATTCATAATCTTTTCTCGCAACCCTGCCACATTCGGCACACATAATCGGCCCTGGGTATCTCAGTGCCCCATCTCCTCCGATCTCAAAAGCTATAATTTTACACTGCTGAATGTTCTCTCTCAATCGTAGTAAGATAGGATCTTCATATTGCCGTGCTTTTACCTCGGCTACCAAAGATGATTCCGATGTATTCTGTACAGTAACACTTCCGTCATCAAAGTCTAATAATCTGATTCTCATATTGGCTAGTTGATGAAGCTCTTTAGTCAACCCCCATCTACCTGCATCAATATGTACTAAGCTTCCCATTGACTTACGGCTGAGAGCATCTGCCACAACATTGGCTTTACCAGGATGATACAATATCTCGACGTCGTAGTCCTTCAGTAATTCAAACCACCTACGCCGCCTCAAATTCAACTCTTTCTACTTGAAGATGTATTGTAGACTCTTGTGATCTGTGTAGATGTCAACATGGATGCCGTATAATTAGTGCTGCCATATCTTCAAAGCATATATTACTGCAGCCAATTCCAAATCATGGGTTGGATAATTCTTTTCATGTTTCTTCAATTGTCTTGATGCATATGAAATCACCTTCCCATGCTGCATCAACACGCACCCCAAACCTATACATGAGGCATCACAATATACCACATATCCTTCTGTTCCTTCAGGAAGAGTGAGCACCAGTGCAGATGTCAATCGATCCTTCAGCTCCTGAAAACTACGTTCACAAGTGTTAGACCACTGGAACTTGGAAGCTTTCTATGTTAACTTAGTCAATGGTGCTGATATAGAGGAAAACCATCCTACAAACCGCCTATAATATCCTGCTAGCCCCAGGAAGCTACGAACTTCTGATGGTGTTGTAGGTCTCGGCCAATTCTTTACTGCATCAATCTTCCGAGTGTCGACACTAATACCCTCGTCAGATATCACATGGCCAAGGAATGCTACTGAGTTCAGCCAGAATTCACATTTGGCGAGCTTAGCATATAACTTACGATCCTGAAGCATCTGTAATACTATCCGCAAGTGGCCCGCATGTTCCTCCTTCGAACGAGAATACACCAGAATGTCATCAATGAACCAATCACGAACACATCAAGATAAGGCCTGAATACAGTATTCATGTGATCCATAAAAGCTGCTGGGGCATTTGTTAGCCCGAACGACATCACCAAGAACTCAAAGTGCCCATATCTTATCCGAAAGGCTGTCTTTGGAATATACTTCTCCTTAACCCTTACCTGATGATACCCTGAACGTAAGTCAATCTTGGAGAAATACTTGGCACCCTGGAGTTGGTCAAACAGGTCGTCAATTCTTGGAAGTGGATACTTGTTCTTTATAGTAAACTTATTCAACTCTGTCGATAGTCGATACACATCAGTAATGACCCATCTTTCTTCCGCACGAATAGGACCGGCGCACCCCAAGGTGAAGTGTTAGGCCTAATGAACCCCTTATCCCGCAAGTCTTTTAACTGCACCTTCAACTCTCGCAACTCTGTCAGGGCCATTCTATATGGAGGGATAGAGATCGGTTGAGTGTCAGGCAACACATCAATGCTAAACTCAATCTCCCTTTCTGGAGGAAGGCCTGGGAGTTCATTTGGGAAAACATCCGGAAATTCATTGACCACGGGGATAGATTGTAGAGTAGGCAGCTTCGCCTCTGCATCCCTAACGCGAACAAGATGATAAATGTAACCTTTTGAGATCATTTTCCTTGCCTTAATATAGGAAATAAACCTACCTTTCGATGTAGCAATGTTCCCCTTCCATTCAATGACGGGTTCACCAGGAAATTGAAACTTAACCATCTTCATACGACAATCAACATTTGCATAGCATGAGGCCAACCAGTCCATTCCCAATATCACATCAAAATCAACCATTTCTAACAAAAATAAATTTGCCGAGGTTTGACGACTACAAATCATCACAGTGCAACCTCTATATACCCTTCTAGCAATTAGAGAATCTCCTATTGGAGTAGATACCGCAAGGGGTTTACTTATCAATTCAGGTTCAATGCCAAACTACAAAGGGTGTAACATATGATAATGTAGATCCCGGATCAATCAACGCATATACATAATAAGAAAACACAGACAATATACCCGTAACAACATATGGAGACGACTCGAGATCCTGTCGACCTACTAGAGCATAGGTTCGATTATGAGCACCACTCGAACTCGGCCATGCACCTCTACCTCTACCACGACCTGTCGACTACTGAAAACCCCGTGCTGGAGGTCGAACTGATGAGGAAGAACCGGACACAGATCTAGTCGGCTGAGCCATACCATCACCTCCCTTGTTAGGACAATCCCGCATCATATGGCCAGGCTATCCGCAAGAATAACACGCATCAGAACCTCGACGGAACAGTCCAAAGTGGGCCTTGCCGCACTGGTCACAACGTGGTGTTGGGGATTTCGTCTGACTAGTATCCCTATGATGTTGCGATCCAAATGCCTGCGAACTCTAACCTGGACCAGAATAGGATCGATCATATCGAGGCCTCTGAAACAGTGGAGGAGCACTAGCTAAATATGGCGCCGAACTCCTCAAATACTGGGGCCTGGCGCTGCCTCTCAAGTCATCAGAATACCTTTCAAATCTTGCCCTCTTATGCTGGCCCCTATCCTGCTCCCTATCTACCCTCTGCTAGCGCTTACGATCCTCTAGGTTCTGGGCATAAGCTTGAATACGGGAAATATCCATGCCTTCTACCAAGGAGGCTGTCATACACTCATTAATCGGATGGGGTCCCAACCCGTTCACGAACAAATGCACCCTATCACTCATCTCGGCCACCATATGGGGAGCATACCTTGCTAAAGAATCAAACTGTATACTATACTCTCGCACACTCATATTACCTTATCTAAGGTTCAAGAACTTATCATCTCTAGCTCGTCGTATCTAAACTAGCAAATAATAACGAAGAAAGGCCTCAGAAAAATCTTTCCACACAGCTGGGAGGAGCGTTCGGACCCCTGGATCTCTCCCAACTATCATACCAAAGAACCGCTAAATCCCGTAGCCGATAAGAAGCCAACTCTACTGCCTCTGTATCACTAACATGCATAACCCATAGTGTACGATGAACCTGGTCAATAAAAGTCTGCGGATCCTCCTTGGGGTCTGATCCGGTAAACACTGGAGGGTCTAAATTAATAAAATCACGAACTCTCGTACTAACTGGTTTATCAGCAGCACCTGTATTCTGCCTCTGAGCCTGAGCAACTACCAAGCTAGTCAATAACTGCAAAGCACTCCGCATATCCTGGTCTGTAGTGCCAGACGGAGGAGCTGGAGGTGCTGGGTGCCACCTAATATCCTCTGGAGGAGACGGAGTAGATGAGGTATGAGACGGCATCTCACACTGAGCCTCACTTTGGCCTGCTCTGGCTTGGGGCACCTGACTAGTACCCTCTCCGCAGCTGTATCAAGTCGTCTACTAATTGTTTGCTTCCTAGTCGAAGGCATCGCTGGAAGAAAATAAGGTGAACAACTCTATGCACGATCTAGATTCAGGAAGAAGGTAACAACCCTAGATGTCATGTAGGCTCCTGATTATAAATGTGGCGCGCTACGCATCCATAATCAAGACTCTACTAGACATGGCTCATAGACAATCCCTTGGACAAACTTGCTCTGATACCAAGTTTGTCACGACCCAAACTGGAGGACCATGACTAGCACTCGACCATACTTGCCGAGCACCAATGTACATTTTATCTAACCTTCTTTATTATCTTTTAGGGCTGACGAGAGCAATATAAATGGTAGACATGGATCATGGACAACCAACGATAAAATATGATGGCATGAACCTACATAACAAGGGATGACCAGACAATCAAGAAACTATATACATATGGTACAAGCTACGACGCTAAAATGAAAGACTATACAACAAAAATCAGCCGACAAGGCATACCAAACTATACATGAGTTGACACTTGTTTATGAGCCTCTAAAGGAACATAAGTGCTGCAACATAGCTGGAACAGGGCCCCGACATACCCATAATGTCTATAACAAAAATGCATACCAAGACCAAGGCAAGTCCGGAGAAGGGATCTCGCCAATCACCGCTGAACTGGACAACCTACTTTGATGGGGGAGCTGCACCTGCCTGTCTATCAGGACCTGCAGCACGACATGCAGCGTCCACAAACAAAAGGACGTCAGTACAAATAAAGTACTGAGTATGTAAGGCAGAGAACCATAAATACGAACAGTAACGTAAGTAGAGATAGAGAATATACAACCTGTAACATCTGAGTACCTCTGAGGGCTACTGACATGAAATGCATGATACATATGTATAAATACATAATCTTTTAAAATATACGCCTCTGTGGGCATCATCATCATCATATCATACCCGGCCGTAATAAGCTCGGTAAAAAATACCCGGCCATTATAAGGCTCGGTAGAATCGTACCCGGCCACGTGGAGCTCGGTAAAACCCAACTGATCAGTGGTTGCACAATAGGTGCCGTACCCGGCCGACTATAGCGCGGCTCGGTAGAGTAAAATAGATACATATATATAATGCGTGCTCGACTCATGGAAACACCTTGTAGACCTTTCGGAGTGACGTAAGGTCGGTATCCTATGTACAACTTATTGGGACTAACTCTTCACTATGAACCTTATAGGAATCAGAAAGTACCAACAAGATTGATAACATAAGAATAAGAGAAGCAACATCAACATCAATCGTTCCATAAGAGGGAAAATAATGTAAGTACTGCTAGCTTTTAAGAGTAGAGTGTCTTTGGAAGCTCGTACATTACATTATGTACAATCAGAGTCGTGCAAAAGAAGGAAAGGGATAGCCTCACATATCTTGTATATATTGCCCCAAGCTCGAGCTATGCAAACGTCACGACTCCTTAGTCTACAATAGGAGAAATGTCACTATCATTAACGTTTAAGCGTCGCAACTATTATGTACAACCACAACCTATTTTGTGATGAAACGGACAGAACCTCCCCTATATATATGACTTCACACCATTCAAAACAATCACCAAAGAGCCTAAACAACATCAATAATAAACATATTGAGCCTCCCAAAACAGTCCACACACAACCTAATCACTTCATACATACGACGGCCACTATAGTCGTATCAAACGACCCAAAAATATTACGAAGAACTAGCAACCACAACCCAACATATATATATATATGGTGTTTCTCCACACACTGCCTCCTCCAAAACTCCACAAAACAATAATAAAAAACGCAGCCCAACAACAACACAAAACAGTCCACAAAATAGTCTGCTGCAAGTGAATAACCTGAACTCACGGCTTCCAATCACCGTCTCGTGAGTTCTTACGTGTATATAACGAATTACCATGAATTCACAGCAGAATAAATGTATGAAATATAGCAGTAAACTCACCATACTTGTTGGATAACTCAGCCTTTATCTTGGTTCTTCAAACTCTAGTGTTTACCCCCAATTTAAACTTGAAAGAGAGGAAAAATCAATTAGGGTTTGTGGATAATTTTTGGGAGGAACTTTGCAGGGTTTTAGATCTGGTTATTTGTGAAATATAATGAGGGATATATTGCAGAAGATAAGCATTTTAATGGGCTCCTTTTATGCCCCGAAATTGCCTCTTTTTGGGCCATCATTTAACCAAGTAGGTGATCCACCTACTTGTCACCTAGCAGCTTGTGCAGTCTCGCCAAAATGTCTATATCTCTCTATTCCAATGTCGTGTTGATAAACGGTTTAATGCGTTGGAAACTAGACTCATAGATCTTCAATTTGGTGGGTAGATAACCCCGTAATTCCAAGTATATTGGGAGAAAAGCTTAATAACATTTGACCTAAAGTTTAAGTAAAACTATGAACCTAAGTTGCGACTATGAAACTCGTTTGACCTCAAGACTTATGATACGGATATTATATGATTCAAATACCTTAAAACATGACCTCCTGAGTATATTAAGCATCTATAGGTTTACCCAAAAGTACGAGTTACAACATCCTTGATTCGTTTAACTTCTAATACTTCTTAATCACCCTTATGCACCCTTGTATTACTTAAGATCAATCGGATTAACTTCTTATCATCTCAAGGATAATTCCTTATTGGATTTGTGTTAACTAACATATGGCATGAACTAACGTGTGTGGATATGGGTTGTAACACCAACAATCTCCATCTTTACATATTATAAATATATAGGTAAATGGGATCCTAATGCCACCAGATGGACCAACTTGTTGGCAAAAAGATTATATAGGTGTTTTAAGGAAGGGATTTCAAGGTTTAAAGAATGTAACCATAATTGAATGATAGGTAAAAGAGGTTGTTGAAAGGTGGTGCTTTGATTTGGCAGAGTGTAGTTCAATTTATTGGTTTTTAATTCCCTCCTCCTAACTTTGGCATTATTTTAACAAGTCTTTCCGTGCTTTTGCATTTATGGATCACCTGTACGTAGCAATTGAATTTGGTGGCGAGATTGATGAATGTTTAATTAATTAGTAGAACAACTTTCCTTAGGTTGAAAATTAATTAATTGAATTGAGAATTTTACCAAGAAGCATTCTTTAATATTGAATTAATTAACAAACATCCAGTAATATAGAGATTAATTCAAAATTTTAAGTTAGCGAATACGAAATATTTCTGAACTCATTACATTTTTGTAATGATAGATGAGGATTTGGTACAAAAATATTCTTCCAATATCTTATAGAACCCCGAGGGATAGTTCAACTGGTAAAGGCCTAAGGACAATGTCCTTCAGGTCGCCAATTCAAGCCACAGCAGGGCCATTGGAGGCATTACAAACCGACCACGTCTTTAGGGCCCCGTGGAACTAACTGTGCACTCGCCTTAAAACATCGGGATTCGGTGAGTACAACTAGTCGGGTTCACAAATCGATGCCCGAAAACCACGATTATAAAAAAATAAAAAATAAAAAAAGTAGGGGGTGCTAGGACCATTTCCAACTTATTTCTTCATTCCTCTTTCTCATTACCCTGTCTCTATCCTTCTTATTTGTCGCGTATGGCCTCACAATAATACACAATAATGTTATTAACTAGTAGGATCCTGTCCCTCATTTTCCCTTTGAAGCACCTCCACCTACGACCGTTAGGTCCTGGGTTCGAATCACTGTGGAGGGGAAGTGTGGAAACACTATAGATCCTCTTAATTTGGGAGGGGTTTTATAAAAAAAAAAAAAGGAGCGAAAAAGACATTTGCCTTTGTCTTTTCTAGAAATATCAATTACTTTATATATTATAGGCGAAGCTAGTGTATTATTTATGAGTGCATACGAACTCAACAATTTTTTATTAGATTTTATATTTGTATTAAATTTTTTTATTAATATACATAAATATTTAACTATGAATTCAGCTATTACAATGAGCTATGAATTAATTTTGATAGCAACTTCAAAAATAAGTTTCAAATCAAGGCATTGCAATTGTTTGTTGTCACCTTTTAAAACTTCAAATACACCTTTGTGTTAGTTGAAATTATTAAATGTAGAGCATCCTAAATAACGACGAAAGTCAATAGCAGAAGATGAAGACAGTGTGCCAACATAGTTATGAGCTGACAATCTGTGCTCTACATCTGACTTAGCTTCATATCATATGAATGCATAATCGTAGTAAGAGACAAAATAAAAAGCTATAAAGATAAAGAAGAGTTAATAACTTAATGTTGAGGTTTAAAGTTAAATAGACTTAAAGGAGGGTGGATGGATAATGGGGAAAAAATAAAAATTTTAAGTGAAATTTTAAGCTCCCCACACAAAAGGGCATTGTCCCATATTGGAAGAAGAAAAGGTTTTTGATGCGTATAGTAGCAATTGTTCTTCTTCCAGCTCTTAAAGAGTTGAAAAGAAGGCAAGCCTCGTATCATTATTGTCGTTGCTTGCTCGGCTTCAGTTAATTCAATGTTAAAAATTTGTTTTTGGACCAAATTTATTTATTAATAGTAAATATTAACAGAAATGTTATTAAATATTTGTTTTAATAACAAAATATTAATATTAAACCCAACGGAATATTAAACGTTGTTCTATTATTTGTGTTTCGTTTTCGATTTTGCTACTAAAAATTAACCTCCCTCTTGAATTTCCGGTTTATTTTTGCGTAAATAGTCATTTATATTACGGCATTTATGCTATGTCCGTTTCGCATAAACAACCATTCTAATGAGTTGCACCTCTTAAGTTTTCCGCCCAACATTCGCTATAAATACCAGTCCATTCTCTCAGATTTTCCATACAACTTTCTGAGTTCTCCTCCTTTCTTCTACATATATACTTTTAACTTCAAAGAAAACAACAGTAAGTATGATTTGCTACCGAACTATGTGTTCACTGAAACACTGGGATTTGAAGTAACACTACACCAGCGTATAATTCGTTATATCTTGGGAGAAAATAATACATAACCTTGGATATTAGGAGAGGATTAAATTACTTATGAAAACGTTGTGAATTTAGTGGGCTAGGATTAACTTTTGTTTCGTTTACATTTTCTGTCTATATGTTATTTATTTTCTCCAGAATTATTTTACAAGTACAATATACTAAGACTTAATGCCTTAAAACCCTCCTAAACTATATGTTTTGATCAGTTTTCTATTTAAATTATTCAGTGTCCCCAAAAATCCCTTGAACTGTATATATTACACTTCATATTAAAACCTCCTCGTAACATTCTTAGAGATGTGTCTAATAGATACTCCTAATCATCTGAAAAACTTGTCATGTGAGACTGAACGTGGCTATTTAACTCAGCCTAAAATCCCCCTAAACTATAATTTTTTTTATCAGTTACCTATTTAAACTATCTGGTATCCCCAAAATCCCTAAACTATTTTGTCCTATATATTAAAACCCCATATTGAATTCTTAAAGGTGTGTCTGACTATATTAACCTATTGTTTGTACTAAGTTATTTTTGTAGTTTATTCACGATGTATTGCTCTCTGATGGCTGACTAATTCTAGGAGTTTTAGGTAAAATAGTACCTAATGTAATGTGTTGATTTTAGGTTTATCACATAAACAAAATTTCACAAAATAAAATTCCGCAAATAAAAAACCAATCAGCCAACAGCTGCATTCTCTAATTCTATATTACATAAACAAGGTTCAACAGATTCAATTTTATTATGTGTTGAATTCGATAATAAGATTTAAATGAGTGTTCTTTCAATAATATGAATATGATATCCAACAATATGTATATGATATGAAAGAAGACTAAAAAAAAGAGAATAAATCATTTTATAGGAAACAAGAGAGGGGGAAAATGTTACACTTCACACCTTACCACACATGTAAAGTTGAGGATTAACGAGGTTTTGGCGCAACCAATCAGCTGATGGCACGATATGGGGACAAAGGTGTGATAGTGCTTTGCCAGAATTGTGCCAGTTATCCCACCCGAATGAACGGCCAGGTTCCCGGCCTGCCCGAACCCGAACGGGCCCTAAATAACCCTAAGTTTCCCAACCTGCCCCAACCTGTTATCCCAGCCCGCTAAACAGCCCGCCCACTAACCGAACAGGCTGGAGTTTTTTCGTTCAGCTTGTCACAGCTCGCCCAATTAACAGGTATGGTAAGAACTCACGAACCGTAGCTAGTTCCTTAAAAAAGTAAGTATGGCAACTTTTTTTATCGGCATGTCTTGATATAAGCATTTTATTTTGGAAAATACTCTTATTACAAGACTAAGAGGTTCTGAGCTTTTGTTGATACTCCGATTCTTATTCATTCGTCATGGTAGTACTTTCTTTTAAGTTGGAGGAGGTTTCGGATGGTATTGTGATCTAAAATATAGTTCATTTTAAGTATAATTTTGAAATATGTAGAAGTTGAACTTGTATTGCATTTATGTACATATATTTACCTATTTTAAATTATCGATCCCTTGTGTGACCGGGTACAGAATGATGTAATATGGCACATTATGGAGCCTTAGTTTGGCAGGGTACGAAATGACGTAGTACGAGGCACTATCGAGCCATATGTGGTCGGGTATAGAATGATAGGTTATATGGGGTTACCAAAGCCTCCCGAGGCCAAGTATGGGGTAATGAATATGTAGAATCTTATTGATCCCTCTACGAGGCCAGGTGTGATATGAGATAACACGCCTTAAAGAGTGACTTTATTTTATAAAAGTTGCATGCATTTATGATTTGGGGTTACCACAATGTACATCCTCGGTGGCTTGTCTTCAGTATTCAGGTTCAAGTTGCGTACTCATAGCTTTTATGTTATTTCTTCCCCAAAAGGGTACTCGTTTCAGTAGTTAGTTGTTGCACTCCACTTCTTCGGAGTAGCTATATGGAAGTTGATAGTTACCAAAGTGTATGTTGTCACTGTTACTGGGTATAGTGGGACCATGTCCCGACCAAGTTGTATATTAAGGTACCCTTAGAGGCTTGTAGACTAGCAGTATTCAGCCATTATATAAATATGTTACGACTTTGTAACAACAGATGTACGTATATGTATACATTTTCAATGGTAAGGTTTCTTTCATGGTTAACTATCAACATTTATTAATCTTGATATCATAATGGTAGGCTTAGTCAGCCCGGGTTATAATAAAAGGTGTAAGTACTGACGTTGGTTCTCATGGGCCTACGGATGTCATGTGCGGTTGCACCTCCCCGAGGTCGAATTGTGGCAAAAAAAATTCAGAGGGAGCCCATATGTAGAGCTGGAAAAAAAAAGATGATGAAGTATATGAAAAATAAAAAAATAAAGGTTAAATAATGAGGAAGAATGGTGAAAAATAAGGAATAAAGGTAAATATAAAGAAAATAAGGAGAATATTTATTAAAAACATAGTTGAAATAGGTTTGTCACGACCCAAACCCCGATCGTGATGGCGCCCAACACCTTGTTAGGCAAGCCCAACCTTTAGAACATTCTCAACCCAAGTTACAAAGCTCCTTTTCAGTTATTAAATTTAAAAATACCAATTAGGCAAAATTCTCAGTCAGATAGTGATAAAAACTGTGCGGAAACCACAATAATAATAAAACAACCCATATCAGATCTGGCATCACAAGTCAGAGCCTCTAGATACAACTGAACAACATCATATACATAAGAAAATCTAGATGCGGAAGTAAAGGAAAGACAAGAGGAGAAATCGAGTCTCGTGGATGCCGGCATCTATCTCGATGACTCCGACAACTGAACTAGGGAGCAGCAATAGCCTCAGTTATGTCTCCGGGATTCCTGTATCTGAACACAAGGTGTAGGGAGTAAAGTGAGCACTCCAACTCAGTGATTAATAGTAATAAATAACAACTGAAAATAAGAAATCCTGTAAGAACACTACACAGTTCTATAACCAACAGTAAAGGCAGTAAAGAACAGAGCTAATCAGGGAAAGCCGGTAAAAATCTCCTACAGTCTGACAATTTACCAAAATGTTGATGCGGCGCACAGCCCGATCCATACCTAATACTGTTGCGGCGTGCAGCCCAATCCAAATATAGTATATACTATTGCGGCGCGCAATCTGATCCAATATTAATAGTCGATTGCGCTCATTGAGGGTGTGTGCAGACTTCGGAGGGGCTCCTACAGCCCAAGCGCTATAATACTGCGGCGTGCAGTCCGATCCATATAATATATCGCTACAGCATGCAGTCCGATCCATATAATATATCACTGCGTCATGTAATCCGATCCATATAGTATACTACTGCGTCGTTCAGTACATACTGCTGCGGCGTGCAACCCGATCCAGTGTATATCAAATACCCTCACTATGCGGTCCTTGACCCCTTCCAGTCAATATTGACTTGGCCTCTCAGCCCCACTCAGCTAAGACGGGGTTTTCAGGCCTAGGTATTTCTCATTTAGAATGCAAATTGCTAAGACTGGTTCATATTATATTTTACAGTTAAGGGATGACTAAGAGTATGTGTTCATCAGGTAAAGTAAGGTCAATTAGCTCATCAGGCTCCCTAAGGGTTCTACACATCGGCACAAGGCCCCAAACATGGCAACTTGCCCAAAATATAAGGATATAAGCTCAGTCTGAGTCAAAAAATATAGTAGAGTCATCAATCGGGATGGACGAGTCCAAATCCTTAGTAGTAACATCACCACTCTCATCATACGGCATGTATCTCATCTCAACATAGCACTACATAGTGCAAACACGGGGTTTCAAACCCTCAATACATTATTTAGAACTATTACTCACCTCAAGCCGGTAGGGAATCCTAGCTCGCCTTGCGCTTCCCTCGCAAATCGACCTCCTCGAGTGTAGAATCTGGCCAAAACCACAAGGAATACGTTAAAATAAGCTAATGGGACCTGACCCAATTGAAATAACTTGAAAAATACCAAAAAATACGAAGTTTACAATACCCGAGCCCTGGGCCCACATCTTAAAAAAATACAAAATTTACATCACCGGATTCCTCGTCTCGCCACGAGTTAGTACATATAAAATTCATCAAAATCGGAGCTCAAATGAGCCATCAAATCCCAAATTTTCATTCCAAAAATCAAGCCCTAGTTCTCCCAATTTTTACCTAAATTTTCAAGAATTTAAGGTTGATTCTTCAATAAAATGACGTTTCTAAGTCATGAGACTCACCTCCAATCATTTTCCATTGAAACCCCCTTTAATCTCTACCAAAAAGCTCCCAAGGTGTGCAAAAATAGAGGAAAAGTGAATAGGCTCGCAGATGAAATTTCATTAAAAAGCCTTCTATCCAGATGTAATTCCTTCTATGCGAACGCGAGGGCCCTCTCGTGTTCGCGATGACCAAATTCCACTGGGACCTCTTTTACTCTATGCGAACACGAAATTATTCTCGCGAACGCGATGCCCCGGGTTCTATACCTACGCGAACACATCCTCTCCCCGCAAACGTGATGAATAAACTCTCCCTTATGCTAATGCAATCCACACCTCGCGAACGTATTGACCAATTTCGGCATGGCCCTTAGCCCCTTGTACTCGAACGCAATGGAACCCACGCGAACACAATGACCTGACAACCCATAGCTATGCGAACGCGACACTACCCCTGCGAACGCGATGAACAAAATTGAGTTGCACCTGCTGTGAATTTTCTGCAGAAATTCTTAAGTCCAAACTTCTCGGTTAATCATTTGAAATCACCCCGAGGCCCTCGGGACCTCAACCAAAAACACCAGAATATCCCAAGACATCAGACTAACTTGTTCCAATCCTAAAAACATATCCATCAATACAAAAATCATCAAATCACAACGAATTCAAGCCTAAGTTAAACTAAAACTTCTGAAACTCACATTCGATCAAAACCCCGACCAAACGATGTCCGAATGACCTGAAATTTTGCACACATATCCAAAATCACCTAACAAAGCTACTACAACTCTCGAAATTCTATTCTGACCCTCGGATTAAAATCTCACCTATCAACCAGAATCCGCCAAAATTCAAACTTCACCGATTCAAGCCTAATTCTACACTGGACCTCCAAATTTAATTCTGATTGCACTCCATAATCACAAATCAACCCCCGAAACTGAACCACCGGAACTCACATTCGATCCCTCTAACTATATAGTCAACATCCGATTGACTTTTCCAAAATAAGCTTCCTTCCAAGAGGCTAAGTGCCTCATTTTCAACTAAAATCAATCCAATTCTACCCGATCAACTCAATACTGATATTAAATCATAGAGAAACGTAATATGGGGGAAACGGGCCGGTAACTCAAGTGACGACGGT